>CM031595.1:22588086-22590586 GCA_018398815.1 Conus ventricosus | reverse complement strand
CGGCCTGTAACGGTTTTTCTTCTTTATGGAATATCTCAGAAAGTACTTGGCCAATTTATAAGCGGTTTGGATGATCTTGTGACAAATCGGATCCTCTGTCCATATGTAAGTGATGTAATGCTGAAAATGGATTAAACAACCGTTAAAAACCGTTATTCTGCCGTTATTTCTTATATATAGGTGGATTTTAATGAAATTTGGTATATAGAAAGGTTATCACACAACAAATGGCACTTCTATATAGTGTTTTAAAATTTGACCGTTAAAAACCCGTTATTCTTGACATATTGTCCGATTTGGATGAAATTTGATATGTACACAGGCTTTAGCCCAGTGAGGACTAAAATACCGGTTTCAAAAGTGCATATCGGTTATATAACCGTTAAACCGTTATTTTGCCGTTATTTTTTATATATTGGTGGGTTTTAATGAAATTTTTTATATAGAAAGGTTATCACACACAAATGGCACTTCCATGTAGTGTTTCAAAATCTGGCCGTTAAAAACCGTTAATCTTGACATATTGTCCGATTTGGATGACATTTGGTATGTACACAGGCTTTAGCCCAGTGAGGACTAAAATACCGGGTTTCAAAAGTGTATATCGGTTATATAACCGATAAACCGTTATTTTGCCGTTATTTTTTATATATTGGTGGATTTTAATGCAATTTTGTATATAGAAAGGTCATCACACACAAATGGCACTTCCATGTAGTGTTTCAAAATCTGACCGTTAAAAACCGTTATTCTTGACATATTGTCCGATTTGGATGAAATTTGGTATGTACACAGGCTTTAGCTCAGTGAGGACTAAAATACCAGTTTCAAAAGTGTACATCGGTTAAATAACCGTTAAAACCGTTATTTTGCCTTTATTTCTTATCTCACAAAGCACTTGGCCGATTTATAAGCGGTTTGGAAAACTGGGAGTACGTTTATATGCTTCGCATCTTGTTCTTTTTGTTTCTTTGCTTGGTTCGTTGCTTTTTTTTTCTCTCCAAATAATGGAAATGACAAAGGATACGCTTAAAGTCACACTTGACTTACCAGCATTTTCACACCTGAAACATGATATCAAAGCAGTGCCTTAGACAAATAAACAGAACAAATTGAACCCTGCCTCAGCCACCACTGGCACCATTGAATAGGAGAGAAAACACCCGAAACTAAAAAGAAAGCTTGGGCCACTCTTCAAGTACAGCGACAGAAACATCAGCTACATTGCTTGTAGTGAGTGTTAGAGGTCTAAGATCATGTTCTGGTAATAATGTAAGATCTGGTTGATTTTTTTTTTGATTTTATTTTTAAGGAAACAGATACGACTGACATGTATCGACCTACGAGCCTCCGCCAACTTTCGACAGAAAAAAAGTTGACTACCGTTTTGCAACATTACACTTCAGTAGCAAATGAAGCGTAGCTTAACATACCACTGTACGTGTCTTGAGATGCGTCATACTGCGACACAACAGCGTTAGACTGAGAAACACTACTTCGTGGGTTGTGTGTCTTTCTGGTCACGATCCTGTCCCCTTTGTTGTTGTTGTTTTTTTTTTTTTTTTTTTTTTTTTTTTTTTAAATTATCATCGTTTGTGTGTGTGTGTGTGTGTGTGTGTGTGTGTGTGTGTGTGTGTGTGTGTGTGTGTAGTGTGCGTGCGTGCGCGCGTGCGTGCGTGCGTGCGTGCGTGCGTGCGTGTGTGTGTGTGTGTGTGTGTGTGTGTGTGTGTGTGTGTGTGTGTGTGTGTGTGTGTGTATTATCAGCGGTTGTTGTTGTTCATTTCGATTTTTTTCTTTCTCTTTAAAAGTTTGCGACAATATTCGGATTTTCCGTGAAGGTGTTAATTAATGTATACTGTCTCTACTGGGAAATTCAACTTTTAAAAAAATGGCGGTGAGGACGGCACAGAAGGGCACTGAGCGCATATGGTGGTTTGTATTCTAATCTTTTGTTCTCAGAGCACACGGTTAAGTCTCCTCTCTCGACTGGGATGCAGAAGACAGAGTTAATGATGATGATGATGATGATGATGATGACGTGTGGAGGTAGGACTGTGTCTCTGATTTGTATGGTAGCATTTAATTTTGAAATTGAGTATCAGCTCGTCATCAAAATAATGTCTGTCGGATAGGTAAAGAAAGAAAGAAAGGGAAGAGCTGGAAAGAGCAGGGGAATGTACGAAAATGCAGGGAAAAACTTGTTTAAAATAGAAAAGTGTCGTAAAAAGTAGGATGGTGATGCAAAAGGTAAGAAAATGTACTGTGGTGTAGCAGCAATAAAAACAAAAGTAGGCACATATAAGAAATTGTAGGAAAATACATGAAAAAAGTATGCAAATATAGAATGATATACGAAAAAGGTAGCAAAACGCAGGAAAATAATGAGAAATGTAGCTAAAGGTGAAAAAAAATGGCGTGGAAAAGTAGGGGGAAAAAACTGTAGGGAAAAGTCGAAAATTAACAGGGAAAAGAAAGGCCAATGTAGCGAAAAGTGGTGTCG
>CM031595.1:22545586-22583086 GCA_018398815.1 Conus ventricosus | reverse complement strand
TACGTCCGTCAATGGCCCTCACAGCGTAGTAGTACAGCCGGACAGATTGAATGTCTCCCCGGAAAGTGCAGACCACCATCACGTCCCTTGAACATTGTTGGCGGGATGGATAAAGCATTGTCGTTTTTTTTAATCCGAGGGTTTTGCGTTCAGTCCCCACCAGAGACAGCCAGATTACGGAGGAAATGTACTCTTCGGAGACAACGTCTGTGCAGCCCCCACCACCTCTAAATCCTCCCGAGGAGATTTTAAACCTATTTCGCACACACACACACACACACACACACACACACACACACACACACACACACGCAGGCGCGCGCGCGCGCGCACACACACACAGACACACACACACACACACACACACACACACACACACACACACACACACACACACACTGCACACTACAACAACGTTTCTTATTTTTTGTGTGTGTTTTTTTTCCTTATCATTATACTGTCGACAGATATGTCAGTTGCTTTTTGTGCTAGTAAGATTTTCACCACTGGAAAACGAAGACCCATTCAGTCAGTCAGTCAGAATTCCTCCTCCTCCTCCTCAGCCCCTCACCCCCCCCCCCCCCCCCCTCTCGTTTCTTGCATGTTCTCCTCTAACTCTCCTCCTTCTGAGCCGACCTGACCCAGTCTACCCCTCCTGTGTTCTGACTTCCTCCTTATATGTCCCTTCCTCCTTCAGCTATTTCCGCTGTATTTTTCATCCCTTTCTTTTTTTCGTGTGTTTTTGTAGCGTGCCGGGTAACCAGAGCTGCCACTGACCATGGGTGTGGACGAAGCCTTTGAAGGGGCCGGCGCCACCCCGGGTATGGAGATATGGAGAATAGAGGTGAGACATCAGGACAGGGGGCAGTACCACCCTCATGTTCACACCCACCCACACCCACACCCACATATACACCACCACCCTCCCCGTCCCCAACACACCCATGTACACCGCCACCCTCCCCCCCCCCCCCCCCCCCAACACACACATATACACCGCTACCCACCCCGCCAACACACACACACATACAGACACATATACACCACCACCATCCCCCCCAATACACACATATACACCGCCACCCCCCCCCCCCACCCCCCACCCCACCCCACCCCCACACATACACACACACGTGTACTTCTTGAGACTCAATAATTGTGTTTTTAACCGGCATATTCTTTCACGATGTGTTCTTCGAAATGCTGTAAATGTGAAAATAGCGGGAAGGGTGCAAATGCAGAGAATCATCAGAAGAAAAAAAAAACAGGAGAGAGAGAGAGAGAGAGAAGAGAGAGAGAGAGAGACAGACAGACAGAGACAGAGACAGAGAGTGAGACAAGAGAGAGAGAGAGAGAATTAACAGAGACACAGAGAGAGAGAATTAACAAGAGGACGCTAGTTTCAAATGTATTTCAAGTTATAAAAGGTAATCTGTACTACCGTCATGTTGGTCCAGTACAAAATATAGTACAGCTCACTATAAGCTTTAAGACCATTGCTGCTCTTATTGTAGTGTATACACTGCATGTCGGGAAGGCGATAAAGGTCAAAGAGACAGCAGTTTGTAAAGGCAATGATACGACTTCTCGGGTGGTTTTCTGCTGTTCTTTCTTTCTGTTTTTTTTTTTTATTTAATTTTTTTTCAATTTTTTTTAAACACTCACCTTTGCTGCCATTGGAAAGAAGGAATCTGAGCTTAGAATATAGGTGTTCTTTCCATTCAGGAAATTTACACAATGTTAGAGATAGAAAAGGACACTTTCTGAAAGATCGGTCTTTTTTTTCAGACAGTCACAAGAAGAGTGTTATATGTGCATCTAGAAATGTGCATAGTTTACTTTAAGGTATTGAAAGCATTAAGACCCAAATTCTTTCAAGCGACGTATCTCCTGTTCCGTTCATTCATTCATTCTTTCATCATTCATTCATTCATTCATTCATTCATTCATTCATTCGTTCATTCATTCTTTCTTTCTTTCTTTCTTTTTTCTTTCTTTCAACCTTTCTCTCGTTTGCCGAATGCATTTTAGGGCGCATTGGAATATTTTTGTTTCATCGGACTAGAGGCATGAAAAGACAGTTATTCCGGAATACTCCGCTGAAACAGTTAGATGTCCTTTTCTGTTGTCATCTAGAATCCACAACACTCAAACCGGCCAAGCAGCAAGCTTTCGCTGTAGGTCCAGTGTTTAAGCTATTGATGTTGCAGCCGATCTAATACTGCACCTGTTGCCAGCCGTCCCTGATCGCTCTCTCTCTCTCCTCTTCTCTCTCTCTCTCTCTCTCTCTCTCTCTCTCTCTCTCTCTCTCTCTCTCTCTCTGTGTTGTGTGTGTGTGTGTGTGTGTGTGTTGTGTGTGTGTGTGTGTGTGTGTGTGTGTGTGTGACAGACAGACTGAGAGAGAGAGAGAGAGACAGAGAGAGAGAGAGAGAGAGAGAGAGAGAGAGAGAGAGAGAGAGAGAGAGAGAGAGGCATAAATTACAGGATGTATACACACGTGTCCGGGTCATCTATGTAGGATCTAGCTGGTCTGGTCATGTAACAACGAAGTAGGACTGAACAGGCCTGATGATATTTGTAGGTTTCACACACGCATAAATGTTTACCGGAGGTAAGTGGATCTAAGTAACATCTCACTATCACTATCTGCACACTCGGAGCGCGCGCATGTGTGTGTGCGTGCGTGCACGCGCAGAGGTGTGTGTGTGTGTGTGTGTGTGTGTGTGTGTGTGTGTGTGTGTGTGTGTGTGTGTGTGTGTGTGTGTGTGTGTGTGTGTGTGTGTGTGTGTGTGTGTGTGTGTGTGTGTGTTGTGTGTGTGTATGTGTGTGATGTGCGCGCGTGCATGCGTGCGCGCGCGAGTGTGTGTGGGGTGTGTGTGTGTGTGTGTGTGTGTGTGTGTGTGTGTGTTGTTGTTGAGTGCGTGTGTGTGGGTGTGCGTGCGTGCATGCATGTATGTGTGTGTGTATGCGTGTGTGTGCGCGTGCGTGCATGCGTGTGCGCGTGCGTGCGTACGTGCGTGCGTGCGTACGGGCATGTGTGTGTGTTGTGTGTGTGTGTGTGTGTGTGTGTGTGTGTGTGTGTGTGTGTTATGAAGAATAATTATGTTCTGTCAACATTCTCGAATCCTGAAATAAACCATGGCACGCCTTTTGTCCTTTTAGAATCTTTTAAAGACTAATCTCATCACGCACCAACCTTTCTGAGAGAGAGAGAGAGAGAGAGAGAGAGAGAGAGAGAGAGAGAGAGAGAGAGAGAGAGAGAGAGAGAGAAGAGAGAAGAGAGAGAGAGAGAGAGAGAGAGAGAGAGACAGAGAGAGACAGACAGACAGACAGACAGAGACAGAGAGACAGAGACAGAGACAGAGAGAGAGAGAGAGAGAGAGAGAGAGAGAGAGAGATTGCCGTATTACAGGATGTATACACATGTGTCCGGTCAGATATGGGAGCTCAGGTGGCGTTGTCATGTAATCATGTTGTGGAACATACTTAATTATACCTACACGTTTCTACGTGTATACACCGTGAGCGGAACAAAGCAACATTTGGCTATTACCCATTACCATGTGCTATGCGCGCGCTGTTACCGAGGAAGTCATCAAAATAATTACGTTTACAGCAGAACAAAAAGTATCTCCACTACTAACCGACTGTAAAATGCTAGATCACATCAAAATGTGTTATATCAGAATACTGGAATTAAACTAGGAAAGAAAATATCACCGATGCAAACGGACAAAAAAAAAGGAGCACAAAACAAAAATTAAACTTAGAAGTTCAGAGGTTATTCAAAAGATAGACTTTAAAATGAATAAGCGAATGAAAAAGCTGTACAAATATTACAGACAAACCAATTGACTAGCAAACAAATCCACTCAAGACACATTATATTCTTTAAGGCCACTTAAGATTTTATTCAATCTTCATTTTTCCTTTAATTGGGTTTTTTTTTAAAGGGGGCAGGGAGCTGGGGAACGTTGAAACTGAAAATAAGTAAACATATCAATCTAAATAACAGACTCATCGAAGATCTTAATGTTCCATTTTAACAATAAACTTTCACATCAATAACGAGATGATGATGTGATGATGATGATGATGATGATGATGATGATGATGATGATAATAACAGACTCATCGAAGATCTTAATGTTCCATTTTAACAATATAAACTTTCGCATCAATAACGATGATGATGATGATGATGATGATGAAAATAATAATAATAATGGTGACGATAGTAACAGAACCAGTTGCAAACGTTGTCCTGTAGGCTACATAGCAGTAATGGTAAAAGCACCGGATTAGTTTCACTGAATGAAAAACAAAAATGATCGCAATGCGACAACTTTGCGATTGGAACTGACGGTTTACAATTACGTAATGGAAAACACATTTAATTCATACACAATGCACACATATGTATTAACACACACACACACACACACGCGCGCGCGTGGTGTGTGTGTGTGTGTGTGTGGTGTGTGTGTGTGTGTGTGTGTGTGTGTGTTGTGTTGTGTGTGTGAGAGAGAGAGAGAGAGAGAGAGAGAGAGAGAGAAGACAGACAGACAGACAGACAGACAGACAGAGCGCACATGTATGTATGTGCGTGTTTACTTGGATGAAGGATAGGCAAAGTGGATCAGACAGACAGGCAGACAAACAGATTGTGGACCTAAACTCTCAAGGTGCTTTTCATGATAGACGTTGTTGGTTTTTTTTTTTTCCTTTAAAGAGTCTGTATAACACAAGATGATGAATGCCTGCTGCCTGTTGACTTCAGAAACTAAAGGTGGTCAAGCAAGAGGAGGAATCGTACGGCGATTTCTACTCCGGAGATTCCTACATTGTTCTGGTGGCGAGTATTACCACTGATTTTCTCCCTTTACCTCTGTCTGCTGTCCGTTACACTCGGGCTGATCACAATCCGGCGAGTCTTGTTTTGTGTATATCGGATGCCTGTTCTTTGTAACGTCCGGAGAAAACAACAAAGTTTTCCGAACATTTTATTCATCGGTTTCGTGTTGCGTTTAAAAAGAAGCCTTACGTTGTACTTTGTTTTGTGTGATCATGTGTATTTCGTCTTGTTTACATTGACGTTGTGGTCGGATGCATTCTCTCTTCTATCTGAAAGTTAAAAAACCGCCAACGGTTTTTGTCTACCAATTAGAAGATGTTATGATTTTTTTTTTGGTTGGGGGTGGCGGAGGGGAGGGGTTGTATCTATATTTTCGACACATTGTGGGCTAGAGAGATTGTGTAGTATTGGA
Organism: Conus ventricosus; assembly: GCA_018398815.1. Classification (NCBI taxonomy): domain Eukaryota; kingdom Metazoa; phylum Mollusca; class Gastropoda; order Neogastropoda; family Conidae; genus Conus; species Conus ventricosus. Next base: position 22,577,819 of record CM031595.1, on the reverse strand, counting down.
GAGCCCCCTCCCCCCTTCCCTCCACCTTCTACCTTGTCCAGCTCCCTCTACCCACCACCCTCTCCTCCAGCCCCTTATCACTCTGCAGGGAAGGCAATCTGCTTGAAAATTTTCCATTAAAAAAAGAAGCGTATATTAAAGTCGGAAAAACTGCTGCTTTTTTTTTTTTTTTTTTTAATCTCACAATTACACTTCTGATGAAAAATATACTGGGTAAGTAAAATATTTGCATTGTTTATTACTGTGCAACTTCATTGTTTTCTGTAAACATAGTCGTTATGTGCAAAAATGTTTTCTCACACATATGCGCGCGCACGTGCAAACGCAGTCCGCACATATGTGCCGAGAGAGAGGGAGAGAGACATGGGGGGGGGGGGGGGGGGGGGCAGAGGGGAAAGGGATGGAAGGGAGGAGGAGGTGTGAAAAGAAGCGAACGAAGAGCAAGAAAGAGAAAGAAAGACAATGTGTTGATAAACTCACATGGTCTCTACCAAAAGAACACACACACACACACACACACACACACACACACACACACACACACACACACGAGAGGAGAGAGAGAGGGGAGAGAGAGAGAGAGAGAGAGAGAGAGAGAGAGAGAGAGAGAACACAGAATAAGGGAGAGAGACAGACAGACACACACACAGACATACAGACAGACAGAGACACACACACAGAGCAGACAGACAGGCAGACCACTAAAGGGACAGGCAAAGACAGAAAAAGACAAATAACGAGTAAATCTGATTTCGATGGAAATGGTATAAGCATTGTTTTTGCTGCATCCAAACCTCTGAGCAAAACTAAACAGACAAATGACGATAGGAGAATAGAAAAAAAAAAACAACATGTGCGTTATGAGGAGAGAGAGAGAGAGGAGAGAGAGAGAGAGAGAGAGAGAGAGAGAGAGAGAGAGAGAGAGAGAGAGAGAGGACAAACGATTAACGACTCTGCTTCAGTTATGTCATTTGTGCGAGCGCAACAGCTTGAGTGTTCCCACACAAATCAGTTATCGATTCAAACAAGCGAAAGCAGAAAACTACCACATCGTGCTTCTAAAGAACACGTTGTTAACTGTTCGGTGTATACACCAACGTAATTCATTTGTCTGCTGTTTGTACTTGTGAGCTGCAGAATAGGCTCAAAATATTTAATAACATCAATCCCAGATCTTTTACTATGTTGCTATCGCTTGGTATTAAAAGAAATAAATTTTTGTGTGTCAAGTCACACCCAAAGAGAAAAAAAAAGTAGCTCAGCTGCATTCAATGCTAAACTGATATTCTGCCTACATAAACGTTTTTAATTTGTATGAAATGTACCGCGCTGTTTGGATTTTGAGAGAGAGAGAGAGAGAGAGAGAGAGAGAGAGAGAGAGAGAGAGAGAGAGGAGAGAGAGAGAGAGAGAGAGAGAGAGAGAGAGAGATGAGAGAGAGAGTTTGCACATGCACGCCCACGTGTGTGGAACTGGTGGCCATGTATAACTCTTGAATAAGTAAACAAAAAGATAAAATTAATCTCACGACAATACCATCGACAGCATGAATAAACCATTCCATTTGCCACTACAGGAACCTTTGTAATTCCAAGGCCTCTTTCCAGTTCCAATCCTCTAAGTTAACAGCAAGTCCGAAACACACTGCGGTGTTTCCAAAACTAAGCCAACATCAACAACAAACAACAACCAACAAACAACAACAACAACAACAACAACAACAACAACACAAAATAGACAAACACAAAACAAAACGCAAAGTAACGAAGTAACGCACGTTGGAAAAAGACGCTGGTTAACAATTCTGCTTACTACTACATATGAAATAATCGTTGAATAAGCGTTATTTTGCATTCAATTTTGTGTGAATAATTCTCTTAGTTTTTGAATCAGGGGTGCACTGATCGGCCGAGTGTTGTTTTCTGCAACACTGTTTCAGACCAAGCAAGTACCCAATTCCTCCAGACTGGAATGGGACATCACTTCTGGTTGGGGAAAGACACCACTCAGGTAAGAGACAACCCTCGTCTTGTGATGGTGCGGCAGGTTCCCAGGAGACGGGGAATCTAGCAGTGTCTGTCAACTGTCAACTTAAAATCAATGTTCACTATCCCTCCTTTACAATTCTTAAAACAACAACCAAAAAAATACAGATTTTAAAAGAAAACTTTGAAACTAAAAGATATCAGTATGGATTTTAAGTATTCATCCTTTACGATTCTGCTCAGAACAGCATCGTTCTGGACAAAAATTTCAACATCAATATTCGGTATGGCTTCTTTACGATTCTGCTAAAAAGAAAAGTATTTTTCCACAACTACTATGTCAGCATCAATATTCAGTATCCCTCCTCTACGATTTTGTACTGTCAAAACAGTACATTTCCCAGCAACAGTGTCATCAAATATTCATTGTCCCTTCTTTACGATTCTGCTCAAAATAGTTCATTTCTCAACAGCTATGTTTACATCAATATTCACTATCCACCCTTTACGATTCTGTTTTGAAAAAAACCAACTTTCTCTACAATAATGTCAATATCAAAGGCAAGTACCCCTCCTCAAAACGGCATGTTTCTCGTCTACTATATTGATTGATTAAGTCTCCTAACTTACTGACTGTCAAACGTTGTGATGATGATGTTGCTGCGTTGGACTGCAGAGGAAGATTCTGATTTTGTAAAAGTAGCATGTCAAGATTGCACTGTGATTTGGCAATGCTGAGGAGCTACATATGGGCAGCCAACTCTGTACGTCAGCTAAAGCGACAACAGGTGTCTGCCTTGCTTGAACCTGCTTCAAAGAGGAACGAGTTTCAACTCTGTGATCCATATTACTCAATTCTGAACAAAAAGACACATTTCTTCTTCTAAGAGGGAGATGTTAAATAAATTATAGCAAGATGAAAACAAATCAACCTAGAAGTACCTCCTCTTACCCATTGTACAGCTTTGTAATGCAACTGAATCGCGTGGCATTGCTTTGGATAGTTTTGTATTGAATAGAATTGCATTGTACTGTCACCCTTTGTGTTGTATGGTTCTGTGAAATAGTTGAATTGCGTTGCACTGTTCTGCTTTTACTGTCTTGCATTACATTGCTTTGCACTGTACTGTTTCGCATTGTACTGCATTGTCATGTATTGCATTGTTGTACTTCTCCTTAACGGCTGCAGGACGAGAAGGGCGTGGCAGCTTACAAGACGGTGGAACTGGATGAGGCTTTAGGTGGTGGACCTGTACAGCACAGAGAGGTGCGAAGATTGTGTGTGTGTGTGTGTGTGTGTGTGTGTGTGTGTGTGTGTGTGTGTGTGTGTGTGTGTGTGTGTGTGTACATGCGTGCCTGCGTTCGTGCGTGCGTGCGTGCGTGCGTGCGTGTGTGTGTGTGTGTGTGTGTGTGTGTGTGTGTGTGTGTGTGTGTGTGTGTGTGTGTGTGTGTGTGCGTGGCGCGTGTAAGTGTGCACGTGCGCGTTGTTGAGTGTGTGTGTGTGTGTGTGTGTGTGTGTGTGTGTGTGTGTGTGTGTGTGTGGTGTGTGTGTGTGTGTGTGTGTGTGCATGCGTGCTTGCGTGCGTGTGAGGGGGAGGGAGAAGAGAGAGAAAGAGAGAGAGAGGGAGGGACGGAGGGAGAGAGAGAGAGAGAGAGAGAGAGAGAGAGAGGAGAGAGAGAGAGAGAGAGAGAGAGAGAAGGGAGAGGAGAGGGAGGGGCTCAACACAGAGATATGTAACCATGTATTTTTGGTGGATGCAACCATATAAGAGACAGAGACAGAGAGAGAGAGAAAGAGAGAGAGAGAGAGAGAGAGAGAGAGAGAGAGAGAGAGAGAGAGAGGAGAGGGAGAGGCAGACGACAGACAGACAGACAGACAGACAGACAGACAGACAGACAGACAGACAGACAGACGACAGAGCAGGAGTATCTTCAAAGAGCCGACCATAATGAATGACGGAAAAGGCAAAAGTATGATTCACATAACCACTTCAGCTCTCTGTCATCCCGAGGACATAACACAGTGTCACTATCACCAACACGATGGACCTCCATCGTTTCCTGCGCAGGTTCAAGACCATGAATCCAAACAGTTCCTGTCGTACTTCAAAGCCGGCATCAGGTCAGGAAGTCACTGATCGGATATGGGTCTGTCGTTCGCTCTGTGTGTGTGTGTGTGTGTGTGTGTGTGTGTGTGTGTGTGTGTGTGTGTGTGTGTGTGTGTGGTGTGGTGTGTGTGTGTGTGTGTGTGTGTGTGTGTGTGTGTGTGTGTGTCCGTCTGTCTGTCTGTCTGCTCGTCTATCCATATTTCTGCGTATGTTTACGACGTACAAGTGGTTTCTTAAACAATGGGTGCTGAGTGATACACCTGGCGATAGACAAGTGGTATAAAGTTTTAATGTGAGCTTTCCAAAGCTAGGAAAAAAACCCCACCAACCATAACAAGTTTCACAAGCTAAAAAAATCAATAAGGACAATGCACCAAACACTACCCTCCCTTCTTTATCTTGCTCCCAGCTTACAATTGCCCTTCCTCCCCACACACATGACAACAACAACAACAACACAGAATTCTCAACAGGTCTATGGGTGCGTTAGTGGCCGCAGAAAATACTAAAGCATCTGGACAGAAAGACGGGAAAAGGACCTTGCGGTGCAACTGATTTTAAACAGTTAGCTTCTTCTCGAAGGATCAAACATAGAGAAGCAGACACATTTTGAAAATAATATGTCCTCTTTTCCGCTCCGGCTTGTGAGATTATGAAAGCGCACAAATTAGCGGACCAATCACATTATGGTGCGAGGTTGGGTTAAAGAAATTGTGATAACATATTTAGAATAGGCCTAGACGTCCTTCCTGACTTTTGACCCTTAAAGATGACGTTCACCATGTTCGCACTAACGATTCAGTACATTGAAAGGGACAAAGAAGCTGACTGACAGATTAGGTTATCAAATCTTCCTTTTCTATATGTCTTTTTCATTTATGTATATGTAAACTAAGCTTTGGTACATGACTAGCTCCAAAAGGTCATAATTATTGTTGTTCCCTGCGTTAATGATAATTTTCATCGAGGTAACTTTAGTCATTACCGTTTACAAGTGGAATGTTTAAATATGTGCATGAAGAACCGGTATTACGAAGTCAAAGTTATAATTTTCAGTTCGTATGACGGAATTTAACGTCAGTAACCTCATTTATGACAGACACAAACAGCCCACCTTCTACCTACTCCCAAAATACACAAATGAACACACCTGGCAGACCATTGTTTCAGCCTGCAGCTGCCCCACTGAACACATTTTGCAATACCTAGACTTCCTCCTTCAACCATAGTACAAAGCCTCCCACATACCTCAAGACACAACCACACACTCAACATGATTAACTCGCACAACACAGACCCCACTTTTCAACCAGCCTCTCTTCACACTTGACGTGGTGTCACTCTACACCTCCATCCCCCACATTGATGGACTAAGGGCCCTCACATTTTTCCTTGACAACGGCCCCCAACCAACAACACCCTCCCACCACACCTGGTCAGACTCGCTGAATAGTCCTCACCCTGAACACATTTCAATTCAACAAGCACACATTCTCACAAATTAGTGGTGTTGCCATGGGTACCAAATGGGACCAGCCTATGCCTGCCTCTTCATGGGACACTTGGAACACCGCCTACTCAACACATACACAGGCCCACACCTGAAACTGTACAAAAGGTATATCGATGATGGACTGGGAGCCACATCTATGCCAAAACAAGACCTCTAACTTCCTCAACTTTGCCCAGACCTTCCATCATCTATCCGACTTACCTACACCATTTCGCAGTCGGTCAACTTCCTAGACATCACCATCTCCCTTGAAGAAGGCCTACTCAAAACCTCATTTTCTACAAACCCACCGACGCACATGCATACCTAGACTACTCATCCTCCCACACCATACACCAAGACAGCATCCCATACTCACAATTTCTCCGTCTTCGCAGACTCTGCTCCAGCGAGGAAGACTTCACTATACAAGCAGCCAAAATGTCACAATTTTTCACCAACCGCGGATACCCAGTTCCATCATCAATGCAGCACTCCGCCGCCACCATAGCTGTATCAGAACATCTGCTCTGGAAACCCAGCATCCAACCAAGGCAGACAGACCCACAGCCTACCTCCTCTACCACCCGCACACCCTCCCATCTGTAGGATCCTCAAATCCAATTGGCACATTGTACATAAACACAAACCCGCCTTCCATACCAAACCCATGATCACATTCAAACGTGACAAAAACCTCAAAGACCTCCTCGTGCGGTCCAGTTTGAACAGAACCACAGCTACACCACCAGGTACTCACCCCTGCTCTAAACCCAACTGCAAAATCTGCCCCTCACCAAACCAGACACCATCTTACAGGGCCCAAAGACTCCTTCACAGTCAAACGCACATTCTCATGTCAGAGCCGCAACATTATATATGCCATCCACTGCCAGCTGTGTGGCAAGATCTACATAGGGGAAACGTCACGCACACTTGAAACACGCATCTCTGAACCCTGGCTGATATCCGCCACCACCGACCAAACCCGTCGCCCTACACTTCAACCACACCCAACACAACATCGACCATGTCAAAGTTATGGCACTCTGGCAGTCACAGAGTGACAGCTTTGAACGCACAACTCAAGAATCCCATCTCATTGCCAAACTGGGCACACTACACCCCCAGGCATCAATATCCAACAATAACCAAACACACATACCCACCACTTCCACATCAGTTGGCAATATCCCCTACCAACACACACACACACACACACACACACACACACACACACACACACACAACACACACAACACATACATACACCACCACCACATCCCCTTCACTCACTTCATACAGTAGTTACAGCAACCTCCATCTATTTAATCTTAATTTTGTTTTATCCTTCCCCTTAAATCCCCCCCCCCACTTTTTTTTTTTCCTCAGTCCCCCCCCCCCTTCTTTCCCCTTACCATTATTATCAATCCACCATTACCACAACCATCACAAAGATATCACACCATCCAATAAACTAGAAACACAACCCCATCATATCACACACACACACCTCCCCCGACGCAACCCCCCCCCCCCCCCCTCCGTTTCCTCTCCCATAATCCCCCTGGCCCATGTCATTTCCGCCTACCGACCACATGGACAACAACGGATGAGTCATTTTTCATTCTTTTTTCGTTCTTTGTTTGTACTGTCCCACATGTTAAATGTGATTTATTTTTTCGCCTGAAGAAGACCCAAGTGGTTGAAATGCATCGTGTCTTGTCATGTGCTTTGTCAATGTCATTGGCGGTAAGTTCTAAACAAACTCTATTCCTAATTTTGCTTCGTTCGCCGCCGTCAGTCACTCCATTTTGAAATGTCAGTAAGTGAGTCAAAAGATAAGACACTATAATTATCACCCTTTTTGACCCCTAACACATCAACAGAAAAAAAAACTGTGACTATAGCAGTTCTTTCTGGCAAGTAGCCGCACACCATTCATCTATTCAGTAAAATGATGGTCAAAGTTACTGTTTTGATGAGCCATGTTACTATCCTTTCTCTATCTCTCCATAATTATCTTACTTACTTATGTATGAGTTACTTGGCTTCAGTATGCACTCGACCCATCCTCTTCCTATTTTCACAACACACACACACACACAGAGAGAGAGAGAGTGAGAGAGAGAGAGAGGAGAGAGAGAGAGAGAGAGAGAGAGAGAGAGAGAGAGAGAGAGAGAGATACCAGTAGTTATGATGCAACGCAAATAATGATTTGACCTGAAAACAGTAATTATTGTAGTTTTCACGAGTAAGAATTACTTCTTTCTTCTAGAAAGGGTTATTATAGAATTTGCATCTAGTTATTGCCATAATGAAAAGAATACTGCTTCTATCCCTTGTCAACATTTATCCCAATTCAGCCGCCATTCCCATCGTTGGCAGAATTGTCAGAGCTCTGTGGCCACCCAACATATTATGGTCCTTGCAGAACAAACCAGCAGGGCCTTGGTGTGCTTTTGTCGATATACGGCACGTTCACAGACAAACAGGAACACTTTAGCTCCCATGCTGAAAACAGGCATGTAAGTCAGAGCTGACGCCGCCTGTATTCATTGATCTCATACACACGATGACACAGAGACAAATCGGATCAAAATCAGAATCCCCACATTGAAAGAAGTGGCATGGGGTGAGGACTTGAGAGGAGAGGAACATGATGAGGAGGCGGAGAAGAACAAGTAAGAGGAATCAATGACGGAGAGAAATTACTATCAAGATTTTTCTTACAGATTAATAGTAGCTCTATCAAGAGGCAGGCTTTGTACAAGGAGGGAGAGCCTAATCGCCGCACGTACAAACTGACATCATTAGGGTTGCTCTCCTCTGACACAAAAGAACGAGCGGAAAATAGGGTTTCCCCGACAAAAGCAAAAGCTCTGACCAGAAGCAACTTCGTAAACTGGAAACGACAATCCCACTCCCGTCAATTTTGCGCTGACTGCGGTGTGCTGTCTTCACCAGATACATGGACGGGGGAGTGGACTCCGGCTTCAAGAAAGTGGAGAGGGACAAGTACGACACACGGCTGATGCACATCAAGGGCAAAAGGAATGTCCGCGTGAGGCAGGTGAGACTGTGATGTCTGGCTGTGTGGGATAATTCATGCATGGAATGAAACCTGAACAAGATTGTTTGTGTTTTACCCACGTGATTACAACTTATGTCTCTATCCGAGACAGAATGAGAACTGGGAACTGTGCCTGACTTCTCCTCCTTCGCCTACTTGTTCTTGTTCTTCGTCGTCGTCGGCGTCGTCGTCGTTGTCTTCGTCTCCATCTTCTTTCTTCTTCTTCTTCTTCTTCTTCTCTTCAAGAACTACAAACGACGAGGGCATTAGTTTAGGTATGGAAACAAAAACAAAAACAAAAGAAAGTAAAACTTATAGCAACGACGTTTTCAGAAATGAATGATGTCCAAGTGCTCTTAAAAAGTGATGAAAAAATCGATGCATTGAGCACCAAACAAGAAATGAATGTACACTGTGTTCAAATTAAATTTAAGGGAAAAAAAGATGGCTGCGGTTCCTCCAGTTTGACATTTTCCCAAGCAATTGCAAAATTTGAAGAAAAGAAGAAGAAACTGACACCGACAGAACATGATTTAAGAACTTTTTAGCTATTTATTAAAACACACACACACACACACACACACACACACACACACACAAAAAACACACAAACACACACAGACTGTCTGTCTGTCTGTCATTATATTATGGTTGACCGGTGCCACAATGCTGTTTCAGGTGAAGTGTCACTGCTCGTCACTCAACCAGGGAGATGTGTTCATTCTGGACTGTGGCCTGGTCATCATGTGTGGTGCGGCCCTCAAAGCAGCAGACTGGAGAGAATCAAGGTCAGGTGATCGTCTCTAACGTTCTATGTGGGCTTCTCTGTCTGCCTTGCCTGCCTTTTGCACGTCACTGTAAGCTGTCGTTTAAACACGAGAGAGATGGGAGAGAGAGGAGAGAGAGAAGGAGGAGAGAGGGCGAGCGAAGGAGGAGAGAGGAGAGAGAGAGAGATGGAGAGAGAGCAAGCGAGAGAGAGAGAGGAGAGAAGAGATGAGAGAGAGAGAGAGAGAGAAATTGTATCAGTATTGGGATACGGGTGGCACGGCCCTCTATTCAAAACCCAGCGGTATGTGTTTGTGAGTTATTTAGCCCCGGTCGAAACACTGCAGATTTCTAAATATCTGTGGACATAGGTGACGCCAGGACTTTTGATGAAAGGAAGTGTACAGTATAACTCTGTAATGCAGTTCAGAATTCGACGGAACTCAACGGCAGTATCTTCATCATCTTCATCATCATCGAAAACTGAACCAATTAGCCTAAGAGAACAGACCCTGTTCGATGTACAATGTCTGAACGGAAGGTAGATTAATTTCAACTATGTGACAGATCTGATAAGGCGAATGTAGTTACATTCAGATTGACGAAGATTACAATATCGTGAAATGAAATCAATTTTAGCAACCATATGCTCTGAAAAAGGTAACTCGACCAGTTTTGCGAAAATGCTTTCTTTTAGGAATTTGAAACAGATTTCACACACACACACACACACACACACACACACACACACACACACACACACACACACACACACACCACACACACACACAAACCAAAGTAATCAAAATTTAGAATGAATGTTTTAGACAGTTCAAAAACGCTTAATAACACAAATAATGAACCCTTTATATGAAAACTGCGACCAAAATAATCACAACACAATGGAAACATAAAAAGCCGGCATCCTTCACTTTTCAGGCAGCAGAAGTGGCCAAACGGATAAACGACGAAGAGAGAGGAGGACGGGCCGCAATCAGATGGTCGGTACGTAACCTGAACAAGACAGCATGCGACCTATGCAGTGTATCTTTTACCTGCGCAACACTAGATCGGTCAAGACACACCTGTGCGTGCACCTTGTGTGTGTGTAAGCGGAATGGGATTGAGTTCATTTCAGTCTGACAACAGCGAGAGGACTGAGATGTGTGTGGAAGGCTGAGGAGGAGATGGCTGGAATGAAGCTTTAACTCTTATTGCTGTTCAGTGTGTGTGTGTGTGTGGTGTGTGTGGGATGGTGGAGAGAGTGTGTGTGTGTATGTGAGTGGGGAGAGAGAGAGAGAGTGAGTGAGAGAGAGTTGAGAGAGAGAGAGAGAGAGAGGAGAGAGAGAGAGAGGTGAGGTGTGGTGTGTGTGTGTGTGTGACTTGTCCCGGATATTCTGAGCCTCAAAAGACCTGCAGTGTAACAATTTCAACTTCATAACAACAATAACGGGCTCGGTAATCTTCGCAGTTTGTCTAGTGTTAGGCCATCCTAGCCGTCATCATCTGATAAACATTTGATCTGTGCCTAGATGATCCTTAAAAAGTCTCAGTAATATTAGTAATATGCTGAGTTATATATAATTTTTTTTTAATTACATTTTTACTCACCGTGGGAATGCAGGTAAATGTGTACGTTAATTCTGTGTATTCCAAATGTATTTGAAATTTGCAGTTTCTTGCGTTCTATGCATGGGGTGGAAGGCTGCAGAGCGCTTCTGTATCGGCACGACACAACTAGCTATTCACATTGTTTCTAAATTTTCAAACGAAAATTCCAGCGACTTACTTGCAACTTGCAGATGCCCCGCTTCTAAGCTCTTTTTGAGGAAATAATTTTGCATTTACTGAGTTTACTGACCTGGGAAAACTTTCCAGCGACTTTTCGTGCAGATTCGCAACCTGTTTTCTAACTCTTTTGTGAAAGTTTAATTGTTTCTGCTTTAAATTGTTCCTTTGCTGCAGTTGGCAGGGGAAAACTGCAGTTGAAAGTCCATACCGCACTCTTTCGTGCAAAATATTCGGCCAATTTTCCTAGTTTTAACAACAAATAATGTGGAAGAAAAAAATGTGCTTCATTTTTGGCGACTTGAAAAAGGTTATTCCTTTTTGTGCATATTTCGTTAAGTGGTCCTAGGGGTCGTCAGTGGGCCGCTGAATTGTCGCGATTTGTCTTGACCTTGCAGTGATCGCAATACCCGTCACTCTCACGGATTCAAAATGTAGTCGGCATGTTGTCTTCTGTTAAAACTGCAGTTTGTGTGGATATTGAATTTTCCCTAAATGTCCAAATAAAAATATTTGGGTAGACTGAATAAATTTGGCCTTATTATTTTTTTGTTTGACGAAAGTTCTCATTCAAATGATTTCCAAGTGGAGGTGTGAGTGGAGCCTGATGAACTTATCCGCCGAATTACTGATCTTTGATTTCCTTGCATTTATGCACTACCTTGCCTCAGCTGAGATTCAATCGGTAATGTAGTTTCCGGAACACATGGGCTTCTAACTCGTCGCTATCGTCTCTTTGCTGTGGCAATTATTATTTTCTATGCCTGATAAGAAAATTGTCGCGCGTCGTAAGTCTCTCTTCGGCCTTCTTTGTTCTTTCTTTCTTTCTCTCTTTCTCTCTCTCTTCAAAATTTATCATCATTCTATGATTTCCAAATGGCTTCCATCGAAAACCCTTTTGATTTTTAAACTTTTCTTTATCCGTCCATTTTCTTTTCAGTTTTTTGTTTTGTGTCCCTTTGTATCTCACCTTTAATTACTGTTCTTGCGCCTAGTTGCACCTCCTTCCCATTCCTCTCTCTCTCTTCTTCTTCCTCGTCTCTGAGTGTACGTACTGTCTCTGTCTATTTCTCGTTCTCTACTTCTTCTCGTCTCTTTTTTCCTCTCTCTTCTCTCTCTCTCTGTTCAAACTGTTATCATTTTCTTCCAATAGTGTCTTATCCCCAAATACACCAAAGCGCACCTTTTGTTTGTTTATAAAATACACATGTATTTGTTGAATACACTTGAAAATAATAATTTTCCATTCAGTCAATTTCTCATCACGCACCAACTTTTCAGCATCAGATCCCACTTTGTATTCATTTCTTTATTATACGTTCATTTGTCCTTTAATTCATCACCTACGTTCCAGAGAGTACCTGTCTTTTAATTCATTACCTACGTTCCAGAGAGTACCTGTCCTTTAATTCATCACCTACGTTCTAGAGACTACGTGTCATTTGATTCATCATTTACGTTCCAGAGAGTACCTGTTCTTTAATTCATCACTACGTTCCAGAGAGTACCTGTCCTTTAATTCATCATTTACGTTCCAGAAAGTACCTGTCCTTTAATTCATCACCTACGTTCCAGAGAGTACCTGTTCTTTAATTCATCATTTACGTTCCAAAGAGTACCTGTCCTTTAATTCATCAATTACGTTCCAGCAAGTACCTGTCATCTAATTCATCACTTACGTTCCAGAGAGTACCTGTCCTCTAATTCATCACTTACGTTCCAGAGAGTACCTGGAACACGGACACGGCCTTTTTCGACGCCCTGGGATCTCACGAAGAAATCAAGGAGGCCGGTGACGCTGGGGATGACACCGACTTTGAACGAACAGCGGCTGAGGAAGTCAAACTTTTCAGGTAATACTGAACAACAACAACAACAAAAGCAACAACAACGACAACTACAACAACAACAACAACAACAACAACTACTACTACCAATGATAATAATGAAAACAGCAATAATGATGGTGATGATTATGATAATTATAATTATAGTGATGATAAAAATAACTAGTATAAGCAATGCTCCAAAACAGGAAAAAGGCACCGGAACCTTGTCCCGCTGTACAGACTGCAAACCTTGAAGATAGCCGCATACATAAAGCAAAACAACACCCAACAACAAGGAAAAAAAGTACATGGAAGAGAAAATGAAATACGAGGGCATAAAGAAATATGAAAATAGGGAATCGAACCCCGGATAGAGAGAGTAAGTGCGCTACCTTTTGCCCGACACAACGTCCTTTCTGCTGAGAGTGTACATTACAGCAGTTTCAAAGATGCATGGTCCATATGCAAAGATTGTGCATGTTCTTGTATTATTACGGCAAATGTAATAATGAAAAAAATAAATGGGAAAGTAGTTCTGTTTTCTTTCATAAAAGTAGTAATCACTGAAAAAAAAAAGATATCTCTGTCGGGCTGAAACCATTTGCCCCTGCGTTATTAGCACGGCACTTCAATCAACTGACCTACTGAGCCAGCTTGGCTATGTAAGCCATTTTCATGTGTATTGCTCTTACAGCTCTGTCGTTATGCCGAACTGTTTCACACACAATGCAAATTATGTTCAAAAAGAAACCTGTACCTGGAAAAGACGACTATCAATTACATAATCTTTAAGCCTTATATCTATTTCATCAGCCTTTAACAGAGAGCATCTGAATTTGGCTTAACAAGGCGGTTCGAATGAGCTGTAACAGTGTGTGTTCCTCGAACAAAAATGGTTTGTGGTTGTTTTTAGAAATTTCTCTTAAAACCGGACATTGATGCAATGCATTTACTTTTGGCCCCAGCCATTTTGTACAGAAATACTGTTATTTTCTGTTAAAAGTCTTCGTTTCCATCAGTTTCATGTTTTTGTTTTGTTTTTGTTTTTTGTTTGTTGCTTGTTTGCATCGTAACTGTCACTTCTCAGTCGTCAGAGTGAAAGATGGAGAGACGGGAGGTAGCCATTTGAAGGGAAGCAGACAATATTGCAGTTTAGTAGTAAACGTATCTGTTCAGAAGTAGCAATAACATTAGCAGTAGTAGCTGTAGGGGTAGCAACAGCAGCAAAAACTGACCGATAGTAAGAGTAGGTTTAGCAACGTGAAATAAAAAACTGTGCAGCTCCATTTATGAACAGCAGCAGATGTAGAGGACTCTCAATGTAACCAGTGAGCTATTATGAGGAGAGAGGAAATGAGTAACAGCAGCTGAAGCAGTGGTTCTAATGGTACTGAAGGCAGAGTAACAGTAACAGTAACATCAGCGTCAGTTGCACTATTGCGGAAGCAACGGTATTATCAGTCGCAAGCGAGGAGGATGCGAAGGGGAGAGGAGTGAAGGGTAGGGTGGGGATGGGTTGAGGCTTGATTGGGTGCAACAAAGAAATATGATTGGGGAAAAAATCTGATCTATCCAGCTAACTGACCTACTGACCGAAACAATAAATAAATCCAACAAACAGCCACACAACCAACCAAGCTCTGTGTAAGTGTGTGTGTGTGTGTGTGTGTGTGTGTGTGTGTGTGTGTGTGTGTGTGTGTGTGTGTGCACGTGCATGCGTGTGCGTGCGTGCGTGCGTGCGCGTGCGTGCATGTGTGCGTGCGTGTGTGTATGTGTGCGTGGTGTGTGTGTGTGTGTGTGTGTGTGTGTGTGTGTGTGTGTGTGTGTGTGTTCAGAGTATCAGACGCTTCCGGAAGTCTGGAGGTTACAGAGGTGGGGGAGAAACCTTTGAAACGTGAACATCTGGACTCCAACGTGAGTAAACATTTTCTTTACTCCTCTCTCTCTCTCTCTCTCTCTCTCTCTCTCTCTCTCTCTCTCTCTCTCTCTCTCTTCCCACAACACCACACACACAACACACACAACACACACACAACACACACACACACACATATTATATATATATATATATCTATATATATATGTTTATATATGCACGTGCACCGGTGGGGCGTGTATGTGGTGTATGCGACTATATTTGTATGTGAGTATGCGACTGTATGTGTGTGTGTGTGTGTGTGTGTGTGTGTGTGTGTGTGTGTGTGTGTGTGTGTGTGTGTGAGAGAGAAGAGAGAGAGAGAGAGAGCTCGTCATGCGAATTTTCGTCATTATACACAGAGATTTCTGTGGGTAGTTCTGAACAACCAAAGCACCAGGGCATACGAGGATGAAGCAGACAGAGGGGAAACAACTGCGATCATATTTTGATTAATGTGATAAGGCTGCTTCCCTTTTCCTTCCCTTTCCTCTGTGGTCTGTCAGTGTTTGTTTTTTCCATTTTGATAGTCCATAACTCTAGCCATGAGATATTACTGCATCTAATTTTTCCAAGATGTTCGGTTTTATCTTCAGCGCGCGCACTCTTCCCTTCTTTCTTTTACTGACCTGTGATCAGACTTGTCGGTAAGCCACCCCTCATAAGTCTGGCTGTGTATGGTCAAGCTGAAGATAAAACAAGAACAACTTGGAAAAATGAGATCTGTCAGTGGTGTGTGTTGCTTAATACAATGCCCAGTTATATTCTCTCTCGCGAGGTCGCGCACAAGCGCGCAACACCCCCCCCCCCCCACACACACACACACGCGCGGCGCGCGCACGCGCACATGCACATGCACACACAGAGATGCAACTACATTCGCTATTAGAAAATGCGTGAACAGTGAACACCTTCCAGAGAAGTATGAATCTTTCCATGTCCACGATATTTGTCATCTTTATAACAAGCTTCTACTCAAATCGTGGAAAACCAAGTTTTCCAAAGTGTAGCATGTGATTGTTCAAATCTTCTATCAGTGGACCATATTCTTTTTCATTGTTCAATATTAACTTCATTGTATAAGAATCGAACGTGGATGTGACCATACACGATTCTATCAAAACAATAACCCACAAACCAGAAATCGTGCAAATAGCAAAAGTGCTTTCCATGCATCAGATTAATAGATTATTTATAAACGCTCCCTTCCCCTTGCTTCCTTCTTTTTTTTTCTCTTTTTTTCCCCTTTTTTTTTAAAAGTCTAATATCACCAAGTGTGAACAGACTCTAAATTAATGAACTCACTCACTCACTCAGTCATGCAACCTACACGGATACATACGACCTGCACTGTGATACACATACATGTACATAGTGTTGCATTACATAGGTTTGTTTTCAAGTTACATAAATGAGTCTATTCTGCTCGTTACATTGGTTTATCTGTGTGTGTGTGTGTTTGTGTGTATGTGTGCGCGCGCGAGTACGTGCGTGCGTGTGTGTGCGTGCGCATGTGGTGTCTGTATGCTCAATTTTCTCTCGTTGGCGACATTTCTGTCCACCCGCCCTCTCCTTCCCACCATTGCACACACACACACACACACACACACACACACACACACACACACACACACACACACACACTTTTCCCTTTCTATTCATCCTATGGAGGTGATGGTGAAGACTCGTCAGTTAGTGAATTGTTTTGTTGCTGTTAAACTGTATAATGGGAATCTGCGTGTTGATGAAACCTTATTTCTTTTATTGACAATACATTTATATTGTATTCCAGCTAAATCTGTTTGGGGCCTGTTACAAGCGAAGAGTCTCATACCACCTTTATTTCTTTTTCTTTTTTTCTTTTTCCTCTGTTTTTTGTTGTTGTTCTTGTTGTTGTTGTTTTGTTTTCGAGGTTGGTGTTGTCAACAGCTGTCAACTCAAACTTTTTCAAAGTTTTAGCTGGTGTTGTTATTTGTTGTTGTGTCTGATACCGATGACATATCTGTCCGGTGTGTGTGTGTGTGTGTGTGTGTGTGTGTGTGTGTGTGTGTGTGTGTGATATTATGAAGAGTAGTACCAGCCCGTGTAGTAACACTAAAGAGAAAGTAATCCAACACAGTGACTGGTGATGCTGATGTTTA
This sequence comes from Conus ventricosus, assembly GCA_018398815.1. Lineage (NCBI taxonomy): Eukaryota > Metazoa > Mollusca > Gastropoda > Neogastropoda > Conidae > Conus > Conus ventricosus. Next base: position 22,560,725 of record CM031595.1, on the reverse strand, counting down.
TTTACATGACAATGACAGCCGTTGTAGTTGTGTTTTGTAGTTTCCGATGGTACTGCTGTCGTTGTTGCCGTTGTTATTGTTCTAACCCCCACACTTATTTTCTTATTTTATAATATTCATTTATTTATTCATTCATTTATTTTGCCAGGACTGCTTCATTCTGGACTCTGGGCCTAGCGGAATTTACGCGTGGATCGGGAAGAAGTGTACCAAGAATGAGAAAAAGTCAGCATGGCAGAATGCGACGGTAAGAGAAAGAACGTTTCAATCATTACTCAGCGACGGCAGGGTGTAGGCCTAAAGCAGGGAAGTGGTGTGACAGCATTATAACTCTCCAAAGCCGCTCTACGAGGAAACATGCTGCTCATTCGCCTTCAAACACGATTTCTCTCCGTTGTGTCCTCTTTTCTTCCAAGAATCAAAATAAATCTAATTAGACAACAGTTCAGTGTTCTATAGAAATGCGAAATACACCTAAAAGTCGTCACGTTTAGTGTAAACGAATCCGGATCTTAATAGATCAGAAGGTAGTTTTCTTTCAAAGGAGGTTACCTCGTGGACCTTCTAATCTAAATCCTGTTAGATAGCTTCCCTTGGTAATGTTCTCGGCACGGTAGCACAGCGGTATGACTTCGTTCGTCATGCAAGGATCTCCATAAATCTGCTCCTGGTTATGCCCAGTAAGAGACTAAAACACGTTGAAGCGTTAGGGCCTAGTGAAAGAGAAACAGAGAGATATATTGTTGCCTATAGCCCAGCCGACTGCAAAGGTTCATATCAGGGCTGTCACCGCGTTCTTGAAGTCAACTTACAAGTCATTAAAAAAAACACACACACACACACACACACACACGCACACGCACATTCACACAACCCTTTAAAATACACCTGAAAAAACACCAGGAATTTCGTTAAGAATCTTAGATCAGATGAAAAATGTTGATGTCTTTTAGAAATTCAAAGATCACATCAGGTGGGACATCTCTGAACAAGGTTTTCAGGGAGTCTGCCTAGTTTACGTCTCACATCATGCAAGTCCCAACAATGAATATGTTTCACTGTGAGTGGTACATGACATGGAATGCACCAAGAAGCTTCTTTACCTTTCAAAAGATAAGAATGGGTGTAAAAGGAGTGGCGTGTATGCAAAGGGCACAAAACTGTTTCTTCTTTACGGCCGCCCCTGGAACATGGTAAAACTTCTTTCAAGTTTGGACGGATCTGGGACAGTTTGTTATCCGTCTGCAAGTTCCATTCTTCTTGCCAGAGGTCTTTTACATAAGCCTGGGCTTTGGGTTTCAGATCAGTGTGAGGGATAGACAACCTGCTCAACTCTCTGTGGCGTTACTGAAATCAAGTCAGAACACAAATAAAGACACAAAACGGTGTGCCAAGTAACGCTTATAAAATACACAATAAGAAACAGACGTGACTTTTCAACACATATGTCATCGGCTCTAGATGACAGAAATAACAGACACAAAAATGCATAAAACAATACTCAGAACTGCTGTGGCGAGTATTGTTTGGCACATTTTGATGTCTGCTATTTGTAACGTTTACAGAAGACATATTTGTTGAAAATTCATTTCTCTGTGTTCTATTGCGCATTGAACAACCGTTACTTTACGCTCAGTTTCGTGTCTTAGTTTAGAACTATCAGTCCAAATAGCGTTGAGGCATTGTAAAGAGTCCAGTTCTTTACTTGTATCTGGAAAAAAGAAAAAGGTTGCTGAAACGCCAAACGAATGGAACGAACAAGTAGCAGTACGAGAGCAACGCGTTTCAGCTATTTGGTCTTCTACAGATAAGACAACTGACAAAAATCTTTTCTGTAGAATACCTAGGGGTCAAAACTTCTTGTTTCTGTGTTGCCATTTGTTCATTGTTGTTATTCGGTTTTTTGTTTGGCAACAGAGTATCAACATCTACCCACCACGATCAGTGGAATGCAGTTTACAGGAATCTCAGGCCTTATTTCATTTATCGGATCGACACAATTTACGCATGCCCGTGTTTGTGTCTGTGACTATGTGTCTGTCTGTTTGTCTCTCTCTCTCTCTCCTCTCTCTCTCTCTCTCTCTCTCCTCTCTCTCTCTCTCTCTCTCTCTCTCTCTCTCTCTCTCTCTCTCTCAGAACACTTTCTGTTCCACTGTACTGCTTATAATGAAGTGCGGACAAATTGTTCACTTTTCCAGTTAGATATAGCGAAAAGACAAAATGTTGCAGTCGTGTTATCATCAGATGATGAACTTGTAATTAAATCAGTTGCGAAATTCATCGCAGAAGCATTGAAAATTAGACAGATGGAGGATAGTGAAATTTAAAATAATGCATTATAAGAGATATCTGAATGAATATTATCATTCATCGCAAGTGGAAGAGATCAGTAAGATACATTGTCATCATTTGAACGAGTGGATGGTCGAGTTAGTCTTTTTTTTTTTTTTTTTCTAATTGCATTACTCCTGTGCGTGAGGACATAAGTAAATGTTATGAATTTATTTGTTTTTAACCTTTGATTTGGTGCACCTTAGGAATGAATGTGTACTATTTGTTTGCAGGAAAGGAAGAGGGAAATGTTATTGTTCTGTTACCTCTCCCCCTTGTCAAAAGACCTGTTTGGTAATGACAATAAAATATCAAAGTGTCAAAGTGTCAAGTCTCTCTCTCTCTCTCTCTCTCTCTCTCTCTCTCTCTCTCTCTCTCTCTCTCTCTCTCTCTCTCTGTTATACCGTTGGTTCAGCTCCCGCCTGCAAAACATACCACTTTCAGTCTTCAAGACTTTCTCAGTCAACCTCTTAAACGTGAATCTTTCACTGCACCCTGAAGGTATTTTGCAGGATGTCTCGGAAAGCGAGTCACGGAAAGGGACATGTCCTTATCTGACAAGTAGAAAAAGAGGTGAAGTGCACTTCACACATTCTCTGTCACAGTTGTGTAAATCAATAAGACAGGATAGTTTGGCATGGAAGTGAAACTTCTGGTAGTTTGAAATTCTGCTTGCATTTGGGCTCGAACCGAAACATCAATACAGTGGTCTTAGCCTGCTTTTGTTGAACTTTTCCTCGTCGTTTTCTGTCTGACAGGGTATACGGCTACACCTTGTCATTCAAGAGCCAAGTTTTAAGAAATTGTCTGCTAGATAAACAAAAGTTTATAACTTCATTTCAATCATAGCACTCCCTTTCCCCCTGTCTATCTGTCTGTCTTCCGAGAACTGTTTCTGGTTTCTGTTCCATGCGTTCTGTTTCCATATGTCAGGAAGGCTTTTGGAAGAGTTGAGAACAGAGCTTCTCTCTCTGTGTCTCTGTCTCTGTCTCCTCTCTCTCTCTCTCTCTCTTCTCTCTCTCTCCCCTCTCTCTCTCTCTCTCTCTCTCTCTCTCTCTCTCTCTCTCCAAGCCTTAAAGTAAAGAAAAATTTCCACTTCTTGAATTTTCTTTCGATTTATTCGTGTTTTGTTTAGTAATCTAATTCTATTGCTTAAAACAATTGTGCTTTGATTGTTCACACACCCCTTCATTAAGGGCCTTGGCCTATTATAATAGACAAGTCACCTGAATCTGAATCATCTCTCTCTCTCTCTCTCTCTCTCTCTGGTGTGTGTGTGTGTGTGTGTGTGTGTGTGTGTGTGTGTGTGTGTGTGTGTGTGTGTGTGTGTGTTCGCCTACCAGGCCGTCTCCTACCTGAGAAACTCTTTCCAGAATACAAAAATTCTTACAGACATAACACGGAAAACTCTTTTCAAACGATTCCCTGCATGCCACATCTCACTAATAACCACTCGTGCCTCCTTCGTGCCCTTGAACCGTTTACATTCCCTCAGTAGAAGTCGTAATACTAGCACACTTATCAGCTTCTTTAAAACTGGCCCCACCCCCCACCCGTCCTCTTCTACACGCCCTCCCTCCCCAAGCCAACAGTGGTCTGACAAGCCGGGGAGGTTGAGACGTCTGGGCCTAATGAGGAGGCCAGTCCACTAAACCCTTGGCGTTCTAGGTGATGTCGGAGCTTGCGATGTCGCTGGAGAAGCCCTCTTCACTCACGTGTTAGGACCACTCCAGCAGACACCCACCCGTCCGGCCAGACGTCTTGGGATTCAGCTGATTGGCTGGATAAATTGTTTTGCAGCGTTCTCGCCCTTGGCAAAGGCAGAGAGGGAGGGAGGAAGAGAGAGAGAGAGAGAGAGAGGAGAGGCTCTGTTCTCAACTCTTGAGAGAAGAGAGAGTGTGTGTTTACGTGGCCGCGCGCGCGCTTGCTTGTGTGTGTGTGTGTGTGTGTGTGTGTGTGTGTGTGTGTGCGCGCGCCCGCGGGCGGGTGTGAGAGAGAGACAGAGAGAGAGAGAGAGTGTGTGTGTGTGGGTGGGGGGGGGGGGGATAGAGAGAGAGGGGGGGGGGGGGGGAGACAGAATGATGGGGGAGTAGGAGAGGAGAGAGAGAAGGACAACAGAATGACTGAGACTTTCGGAACACTTATTTATGTACAGCCGCAGGTCATTGCCCTTTACAAAGGGTACACTTAGTAATCTGAGAAGAAAGTGAGAGAGAGAGAGGGAGAGAACTGAAGATTTAGAACTCAAGAAAAGAGAACATGTACAGGTTCCCTAACGGCTTGCTCTCGATAAGAACGAAACCAATAAATCTAATCTGTCTTTGTCTTTTACATCATGTGTTCGTCTTCATTTTCCCACTCTTCTCTCTCTCTCTCTCTTCTCTCTCTCTCTCTTCTCTCTCTCTCTCTCTCTCTCTCTAATCCTCCTCCTCTTTTTATCAAGTGCTGTACTGTCTCCATCCTCCTTCATTTTACACAAATGCACAGATACACTAGTACATGCGCTTGTGCATATGCGCTTGTTCTTGCGTGTGTACTAACGCACGCACGCACGCACACACACACACACACACACACACACACACACACACACACACACACACACACACACACACACAGCAGAAATCATCACCATTTTTTCGCCAGATGAAGCCTCATACTGAAATCTCGTGGAGTCTTCAGTATACACTATATTCCCAGTTTCTGGAAATTCTGCAGAGGAAATGCCCTATTCTGGACACTCTTTAATTCACTGGTTTATCTGTCGTATGCTTATTCTGCCTTTGTGAAGAAACCTTTTTTTTCTTGTTATAATGGTAACATCCTTGATGTATCGTTGTAATTTGGAGACCAGACACCCAGACTGAATATTTTAATGGGCTGTGCCGATTATTCTGCATTTATTTACCAGGATAGTATTTTCATGTATGTTCACAGCATTGACCTTTGCCGAGCTGATTATGAGCAGACTATAAGCAAGGCATTGTTTTTCTGCTTTCAAAATTTTAGTAACTAAGCCACTACGTAATAAGATATGGTATATTGTGTATATGCATAATGGTATATTTTGTATACGCAGTATGTGTGTGTGTGTGTGTGTGTGTGTGTGTGTGTGTGTGTGTGTGTGTGTGTGTGTGTAAGAGAGGGAGGGGGAGAGAGAGAGAGAGAGAGAGAGAGAGAGAGAGAGAGAGAGAGAGAGAGGAGAGAGAGAGAGAGAATTTGATTTGGATGTGTCTGTGTCTTTATGTATTGTGATATAACCCTGAAATAGTCTTGTACAGTTGGCTGGCCTTCTAGCAGTATATGAAAACTAAACAGTTGACACAATAGCATATCACCTACTGTGCAAACAGACGTTGCGAGTTCGAATCCATCAAACATCCAATATAAAAGAACGCCATTCTCGCTGCCCATCGTAATGTGCTGCTCCGGTGGTACAGGTTGTAGCGGCAGACTGTGAGTTTCTATGTCTATGATTTGTGACTTCTGAACAAGTGATATTGGTCGAAGTTTCACTGTTTGGTATTGTGTATGAAATAAGCATAATTCTGCAATCTCTTTTCTAAATATTTATGCTTTTTCAAAATCTCCAGGTCATTAAAGACTTAGCTGACTGGTCCTCTCTTTATCCAATTCTGTTAGAGGGGGAATCGAGGGGGTTACCCAGTTTTCTTATGTGTATTTCGAATGTGGATTTCAGATTTTTCTCCGTGCCATTTTTCTTAAACACATGTGTGCTGATTTTTCAATGTATTCATCATTCTCATCTTTCCATTTTACCATTTTCTATTCTGGATGGTTGTTCATATACGTGAAATTAACAATCCACGCGTATAAAATAAACTCTCATTAAACTACATGTGTGGTGGTGATGGATTCTGTTTGCCTTTTCCAAATGAAATTCCTAAAATGTCCTCTTTTCTCCAAGAAATTTAACAATCATCTTTAATCCCAGTAGAATCTTATTCTACAACTGGCTTCTCACTGCCATTCTTTGTGAGTTAAATTTCTAGCAGCGTCACTATAACGCCAAATAACGCTATTTCATAAACCCGCCTACCCCGGGCAGAACGTCCTTCTGTCCACCAAATCTTTCCTTTTTGTCTTCAGTTTTTATAACGCGTGTTGTTTTTATAACGCGTGTCACACAAATGGTAGGCTAAAAACCCGTATCGTGCCAAAAAGTGCCGTGGTTAGCACGTCATCTGAAGGTTTCACATTTCATAACAATTATGAAATAAAAGCTCATTTGGTTTAGTCAGGCCTGGCGCAGTCTAGTCTTATGACCAAGCCTAGTTATGCAGCCTCTAAACCTGCGTTGACGCTCTCTTGAAACATTCATTCAGCAACCCTCCAAAGGACCTCACTGTCTGTCCACTACATGGTTTATCCTTCACATCATCTAAATCTAGCTGTCATCAACGTTTTCCTCAACGTTTTGCCGTTGATCTTCTGACCCTAACTGACGGTGTCCTTCCCCAGCAATTCCTGACCATCCGTGGCTACGCCGACTGGACCCCGGTGACGCAGGTGGTGGAGGGAGGGGAGACCCCCTGTTCAAGCAGTACTTCGCTCAGTGGACAGAGAAGGACGCCCAGACCGGACTGGGCAAAGTGCACACGGAGCAGAAATTGGCCAGTAAGTCCCCCCCCCCCCCCCTTTTTTTTTCTTTTTCTTTTTTCTTTCTTTCTCTTCTTTCTTTCTTTCTTTTTTTGTTGGCATGGAGAACATCTGCAATCAACGTTTTGAACTTCGCTGTCTGAGCCATGGGATAGACTGAGTTTTGTTTAAAAACAATAGACAGGTTTAGGCTACGTGTGTCTGTAAAGATAAAGGGAATAAAAGAAATGATGCGAACTTGCATGTTTGGCATAAACCAAGAAGTTAGTAGTGTATGCCTTGGTAGTTAAAACTCTAGCCTATATAACAGCTGCTTTTTTAAAAACTTTTGTCTTGGTTTAGAAGTCGGGGGGGGGGGGGGGGGGGGGGGGGGGGGAGGGGAGGGGGGTAGTCCTTTGGGATCCTTTGAGTGTTCTGAAAAGTGAGACATCTAAGTCCGTTGATCAATATACAAAGAACGGAAATAAAGAAGAATAAGTAAACAATTCAAGCATCATTCAATAAAATTATAATTTCAAAATGGAGTGACTGAAGGCGGCGAACGAAGCAAGATCAGGAATAGAGTTTTAGAACTTACCGCCAATGACATTGACAAACAAAGCACAAGACAAGACACGATGCATTTCAACCACTTGGGTCTTCATCAGGCGAAAAATAAATCACATTTAACATTGGGACAGTACAAACTGCGAAAAACAAAAAAAAAGGGGGAATGAAAAATGACTTATCCGTAATTCTCCATGAAGGCGGAAATGACATGAGGCAGGGGGATTATGGGAGAGGAAACAGAGGGGGGGGGGTTGCGTCAGGGGAGGTGTGTGTGTGTGATATGATAGGGTTGTGTGTCTAGTTTATTAGGATGGTATGATATCTTTGTGATGGTTGTGGTAATGGTGGATAGATAATGATCAAAAAAAAAAAAAAAAAAAAAAAAAAAAGGTGTGTGTGTGTGTGTGGGGGGGGTATTTAAGGGGAAGGATCAAAACAAAATTAAGATTAGATAGATGGAGGGTTGCTGTAACTACTGTATGAAGTGAGTGAAGAGGATGTGGTGGTGGTGTATGTAAGTGTGTGTGTATGTGTGTGTGTATGTGTGTGTGTTGGTAGGGGATATTGCCAACTGATGTGGAAGAGGTGGGTATGTGTGTTTGGTTATTGTTGGATATTGATGCCTTGGGGGTGTAGTGTGCCAGTTTGGAAATGAGATGGGATTCTTGAGTTGTGCGTTCAAAGCTGTCACTCTGTGACTGCCAGAGTGCCATAACTTTGACATGGTCGATGTTGTGTTGGGTGTGGTTGAAGTGTAGGGCGACGGGTTTGGGTCGGTGGTGGCGGATATCAGCCAGATGTTCAGCGATGCGTGTTTCAAGTGTGCGTGACGTTTCCCCTATGTAGATCTTGCCACACAGCTGGCAGTGGATGGCATATATAATGTTGCGGCTCTGACATGAAAATGTGCGTTTGACTGTGAAGGAGTTTTTGGGGCCCTGTAAGATGGTGTTGGTTTGGTGAGGGGGCAGATTTTGCAGTTGGGTTTGGAGCAGGGGTGAGTACCTGGTGGTGTAGCTGTGGTTCTGTTCAAACTGGATCGCACGAGGAGGTCTTTGAGGTTTTTGTCACGTTTGAATGTGATCATGGGTTTGGTATGGAAGGCGGGTTTGTGGTTATGTATAATGTGCCAATTGGATTTGAGGATCCTACAGATGGGGAGGGTGTGCGGGTGGTAGAGGAGGTAGGCTGTGGGTCTGTCTGTCTTGGTTGGATGCTGGGTGTCCAGAGCAGATGTTCTGGATACAGCTATGGTGCGGCGGAGTGCTGCATTGATGATGGAACTGGGGTATCCGCGGTTGGTGAAGAATTGTGACATTTTGGCTGCTTGTGTAGTGAAGTCTTCCTCGCTGGAGCAGAGTCTGCGGAGACGGAGAAATTGTGAGTATGGGATGCTGTCTTTAGTGTGTGGGTTGTGGGAGGATGAGTAGTCTAGGTATGCATGTGCGTCGGTGGGTTTGTAGAAAATGGAGGTTTTGAGTAGGCCTTCTTCTAGGGAGATGGTGATGTCTAGGAAGTTGACCGACTGCGAAATGGTGTAGGTAAGTCGGATAGATGGATGGAAGGTCTGGGCAAAGTTGAGGAAGTTGAGGAGGTCTTGTTTTGGCATAGATGTGGCTCCCAGTCCATCATCGATATACCTTTTGTACAGTTCAGGTGTGGGGCCTGTGTATGTGTTGAGTAGGCGGTGTTCCAAGTGTCCCATGAAGAGGCAAGCATAGGCTGGTCCCATTTTGGTACCATGGCAACACCACTAATTTGTGAGAATGTGTGCTTGTTGAATTGAAATGTGTTCAGGGTGAGGACTAATTCAGCGAGTCTGACCAGAGTGGTGGTGGGAGGGGTGTTGTTGGTTGGGGGGGCGTTTGTCAAGGAAAAATGTGAGGGCCCTTAGTCCATCAGTGTGGGGGATGGAAGTGTAGAGTGAAGAGGAGGCTGGGTTGAAAAAGCGGGTCTGTGTTGTGCGAGTTAATCATGTTGAGTGTGTGGGTTGTGTCTTTGAGGTATGTGGGGTATGTATAGTCAACCAATAATCAACAATCGTATAACCAGCCAGTCAGCCAATCAATCAAACACACACACAACACACACACACACACTTGCGATGGATGATTTGGCAAAGCACGTAATTCGCCTTCCTGCTTGCTCTTGCAGAACAAAGCAAAGAGAAGTTTGAAACAACCTCACTTCACAGCAACAAATCTGCCAGCAAGAAAGAAGAGATCCTGGTCGACGATGGCTCAGGAAAAGTCCAGGTAAGATTTTCTTTTTTTGTTTGTTTATTTTTATGCTTCTCTTTTCCTGCGCTGTGTCGCTATCTTTGCTTTCACACCATTCATCCTGGCTGCCCATCAACCTAGCCACCACCAGGTTTGGTCAGTCGTTGGCCAAAGCCATGGAGCTAACTAGGCCTGTATCAGAAAATCATGCATTAACACATCCGCACTGTTACTGAGACTATGTAGTGGTGTTCGCTTGTGCCTGCTCGGATTCAACACTCTCAGGACACCCCACTGCTGAAGACAGTGATTATGCCCTTCGTAGATTCGAAGCCAGATTCAAATAGATGATCCAAGGAAGAAAAAAAAAAGGGGGGGGGGGGGGGGGGAGATCACGCCTCTTTGCATTGCAGAGTTGCCTCTTCACAGTTTATGGGTTAAGCAACTATACTGAACAACATTAAAAACGCACGCTTGCCAAAAGACCCAGACAACGTTGGTAGTACAGAATTATTTAATGAAAGTAAGCATATTTGATTACGCATCCATTTTTCAATTAAACAAATGTCTGTTTTTGACAAGAATGGCCGAATTCATCTGAAATTAGCTGTTGACTTCACTAGGGTCCCTGTCAAAAAGTACACCACGACGAGCATGTTCGTCCGCGAGCTCTAATACCGAGTGTGTCCGCCATTTGCCCCGATGCACGCTTGGCAGCGCCTCCTCATGGAGTAGACAAGGTTGTGCAGAACGCCTGTGGCAGTCCATCCCACTCCTCGGTCAGTGCGCGCCTCAAATGATCGAGAGTCTGTGGACGTCTTCCACGGGCCACAAGACGCCCCAGCTATCCCAGACGTGTTCAATGGGAGCCATGTCAGGGGACAGAGATGGCCAGGGCAAAACGGCAATGTTGTTCACCTGGAGAAACGCAGCGGTGGCTCTTGCGGTGTGGGGTCGTGCATTATCATGCTGGAAGAACTGCAGCTCTGGGTGCTGGCCAAACAGTGGGACGACGTGGTTTCTGCAGCACCTGCTGGTACGTGTTGGCATTCACATGGTTGTCAAAAAAGTACAGAGGTGTCCGGTAGTCATGACTGATGCCCCCAAACCATCAGACTGCCCCCTCCCCATCTATCGGCTTCAAACACGCAGCAGTTGGCGTAGCGTTCCCGACACGCCTCCAGACTCTCATTCTCCCGTCAGCATGAGATAACGCGAAGCGACTTTCGTCAGAGAACAGCACAGCTCTCCACTGACGTCGTGTCCATGGCAGATGCTGGTTGGCCCATTGCAGGCGTTGCTGACGGTGTCTACGGGTGAGGACTGGGCCAACATGAGGGCGTCTTGCATTGAGCCCTGATTCTTGCAATCGACGTCAAACGGTTTGTCCAGACACTGGACCCCGTCGACCAACCACCTGGCGACATGTTTCTGCTGCTGTAAGGAATCGATTACGAAGATGAAGCTGTCGAATGTATCGATCCTGCGCTGGTGTGGTAACACGAGGTTGGCCCGTTCGGCGCCGATCAGTGGTGGAACCAGTTGCTGCCAAACGTTGTGATAGCCTTACAATTGTAGAGTGACTGCAGTTCAGTTGTCTGGCTTCTCTCTCGATGACATGCCGACCATCAACATTCCAATGGCTCGCTCGCGTTCTTGCATAGACAGTCGCGGCATTGTTTTCGGACCACTTCGCCTGGTCGAATGACAACTGATACCGTTTTTCCAGTCGGCATGACTTCAAACTCACCATTTGAGACAAAGAAAACAGATGAGCTACGTTCAGTCTCGGCCCCAGTGGCAAAAAAAGTGTTTTGGGCGAGTTGCACGTGGGCGTCACACGAACGTTGGCAAGCGCGGAGAAACCGAGGCACTGTGAATCTGTGTCCCTTAAAAATTGTGTTAATATACCAAATCCAAATACACATTTTTTCCAAATGGGAAATCGGCAAATCAAAACGGTGCGTTTTTAATGTTGTTCAGTATAGATATAGAGTCAAAGAGTTTGATACGAAGCACATGTCAGGATAGCGATCAGGATAGTGACTGTCAACAGTAAAAGTGCATCGTTTCACACCCAGGTTTTGGCTTCTCTCTCTGTGACTGAACCGTTAAGCCGACTGATGAGTCAAAACTGCGTTGAGCGTGCCCACCGGCGGTATATTGTTCAATGAACATGGCGGGGTCACCTCTCGCTGAACGCGAGCTCTAAGACAAACTTGCTTCAGTTAGCGTCCGTTCGTCGGAGGGAGACTGTCTGTAGATTCTTCGGGCTTTGCCAACATCAAAGACTGATACGAACGAACTTGCCACTGTTGGCCTGCGTGTGTGTGTGTGTGCGTGCGTGCGTGCATGTATGCGTTGCGCGCGCGCGTGCGCGTGCACGTGAGCGCGCAAATTGTTTGATAGTGGTGTTGGGATAGGATGGAGGTGGGCTCAAAATCCAGAATACCGTGAGATCAAAGACAATCTCATGTTCATCATCAAATAATGCTATGGATAAGACCCCACCCCACCCCACCCCACACCCCCCACCCCCCCCAAAAAAAAAAAAAAAAAAACGAAGAAAAAAAAACCGTGCTAGAGCCATAAAATCACCATGCAGGTGTGTGTGTGGAAAAGGACGTCAAGATAGTGGAACAGGTAGGCGTGATGTTAGAATAATTCCATCACGGGTTCCTCTTTATGATCCACCACGAAACAAATTTTGATAGCAAATTATAAACACTCTTTTACTTTCATGCTGTCTTTCCAGTGTGTGTGTGCGTGCGTGTGTGTGTGTGTGTGTGTGTGTGTTGTTGTGTGTGTGTGTGTGTGTGTGTGTGTGTTTGTGTGTGTGTGTGTGTATGTGTGTGTGTGTGTGTGTGAGTGTGTGTGTACGCGCGCGCACGTGAATGCGTGGGCGTGTATATGTGTGGTGTGAGTGAGGTGGAGAGAGAGAGAGAGAGGGAGAGAGAGATCCGTCAGTCCCCCCCCCCCCCCCACAAAAAAAAAAAAAAAAAAAAACCCACTACAGATGACTGTTGGAGACGCGTAAAGTATGATGCGCCACTCTATGTTTACCACACTATGAAAGGTCTTTATTGTTGAGCACCTTGATTTCAAGTTCTTTCTTCCGGTCTCTCAGTTAACCTCGAATGGCAGAGTGTTCACTGCTCTTCCTGCCCTTGTTTTTTTGTCATTCTGTGAAACATTTCCATAATCACAGACTCAACAGGAACATTTTTTCTTAATGTTGTTCAGTACATTTTTTGTGTGTGCATAACATAAGTTTCTCTGGCAAGATGTTTTGCCTTAATGTTGCACAGTACATTTAGTACTGAAGGCATGACAGTGAGTCTGTGTATATATGCTATTGAAATCTGTTTCTTGATATTCGCTACACATCTCTTTGCATGGGTATGTACAAAGGGAGGAGACTGCAGGCGAAAATCTAAACAAATCTTAAATATAAGTGACTGCTCGTTCTTCATTTTCGTTGTCCTGAGTGTTGTTTATCTTGCCTGCAGAAGACCTAAGAGGTCGAAACGCATCGTCTTTTGTGTTGTGATTCGTTTGCTCATGTTTGGTGGATGTAATACTTAAACCTTTGAAGACTTACTACAGGAGAGTTTTCACTTCAAATGTACACCTTTTGTACAGGTTTATTTTCTGTTCGCGTTGTTAAATCTGTATCTTTTTTATAGGCATGCTTTCATTTCATGTTGCTAAATGCTTCTTAAAAGGGGTGAAATTTCCTCTCTTAAAGTAATTAAATACATATCTTTATTCAAGTATTTGTTTTCTCTTCACGTTGCTTAGACTAGTGAGATGTATATTTTCTTCCTTTTTTTATTTCTTTTTGTCAAATACATGTCTTCTAAGAGGCGCGATATTTTTTTCTTTAGGTTTCTACAATTCATGTTTTCTTATAGGTATGATGTTTTTCTTTTTATGTTGTTATAGAATTTCCTTTCATAGGTATAATTGTTTTCTCTTTATGTTTAAAAAATGTCTCCTTACAGGTTTGTGTTGTGTTTCATGTTATTAAATAATGTCTTTGGTAGGAATGATCTTTTTCACAATGTGTTTAAAGCAACATCTTTTTACAGGTATGACGTTTTTCTCTGCCTGTCGTTAAATAATGTCTTTTTATAAGTATGATGCTCGACCTTTTACGTTGATGAATAATGTTTTTGCGGGTATATATTTTTCTCTGCATCTTAAAAAATAGTATTGTTTTATAGAAATTATCTTTTTTCTTTTGATTTTTTTTTCAGGTAGATCTATAATTTTTCCCCCATTGTTGTTAAATCAGTATTCTTTTCAGGTATGATGTTTTGCTCTCAATGTTGCTAAATTGATTTATTCTTACAGGTACACTATTCTGTTCCTGCTCTTTTTAAATACGTTTCTTACACGGATATTATATTTCTTGATCTGGATCTGGAACAGTACGTCGCAGGAGCCAATCAACGGCTATAAACGCGACGGATTTATTTATATATTTACATATTTATATATTCTTTTTTTCTTGAATGCGCATGTTCTGACGGGTATGTTTTTTTTTCAATCGATTTTATAAAGTCATGCCAGAGCACTGTTTCTGTTTCTCTGCACATTATCAGCTGCCTTCCTCACCCTGTTTACCTGTGCAGGTGTGGCGGGTGGAGAACGGGGACTGGTGGCCCAGCCTAAAGACATGCGCGGCATCTTTTTACACCGGGGACTGTTACCTGGTCCTCTACACCTACACCAAGGGCAAAAGCTGTCAGGAACATTACTTGCTCTACTTTTGGCAGGTGCGCGACCGCCCGCGCGCATGCATGTGTGTGTGTGTGTGTGTGGTGTGTGTGTGTGGTGTGTGTGTGTGTGCGTGCGTGCGTGCGTGCGTGCGTGCGAGCGAGCGTGCGTGCGTGTGTGTTCGTGCGTGCGTGCGTGTGTGTGTGTGTAGCACAAACTTGCAAGGTATGCTGTCTCTCTGGTACTCTGCTTTACCATTTTTTTTCGTTCTTGAACTGTGAATCCGGGTAATGACTGAACCAGTGGTCAATAACGCGCGCGCGTGTGTGTGTGTGTGTGTGTGTGTGTGTGTGTGTGTGTGTGTGTGTGTGTATGGCCTAAGCTATAAAAAGAGTTTGCGCAGTGGTTAAAATTCGGAAAGTGTTTTCAAACATAGGACTACATTTTACTATAACCCAATTTGTTTACACAAAGGTGTATTTCTATGCATGGGACATCTAAAGAATGATTCAAATCTTCTAAACGTTTCATTATAAAACAAAAATCAAATTTTCTTTTTTAACCAGATTTGCGGGGGGGGGGGGGGGGGGGGGGGGGGATGAAAATGCGGGAAAATATACCAGTCATCGTAGAACATTCTGACCTAATTTCTCTATATTGATTCATCGTCTTAGTGTCAGAATGGCGTATCTAAATGT
>CM031595.1:22505586-22538086 GCA_018398815.1 Conus ventricosus | reverse complement strand
AGAGACTGAGGACGAATGCGCCGCTAGTTTATGCGGTCACACGCCGTTATTAGGAATAATGCGGCGCCTGTTTATGCGGTCACACGTCGTTATTAGGAATAATACGGCGCCTGTTTATGCGGTCACACGCCGTTATTAGGAATAATACGGGCCTGTTTATGCGGTCACACGCCGTTATTAGGAATAACACGGCGCCTGTTTATGCGGTCACACGCCGTTATTAGGAATAATACGGCGCCAGTTTATGTGGTCACACGCCATCATTAGGAATAATACGGCGCCTGTTTATGCGGTCACACGCCGTTATTAGGAATAATACGGCGTCAGTTTATGTGGTCACACGCCATCATTAGGAATAATACGGCGCCTGTTTATGCGGTCACACGCCATCATTAGGAACAATACGGCGCCTGTTTATGCGGTCACACGTCGTTATTAGGAATAAAACGGCGCCAGTTTATGCGGTCACACGTCGTTATTAGGAATAAAACGGCGCCAGTTTATGCGGTCACACGCCGTTATTAGGAATAATACAGCGCCTGTTTATGCGGTCACACGTCGTTATTAGGAATAATACGGCGCCTGTTTATGCGGTCACACGCCGTTATTAGGAATAATACGGCGCCAGTTTATGTGGTCACACGCCATCATTAGGAATAATACGGCGCTGTTTATGCGGTCACACGTCGTTATTAGGAATAAAACGGCGCCAGTTTATGCGGTCACACGTCGTTGTTAGAATAATACGGCGCCTGTTTATGCGGTCACACGCCATCATTAGGAATAATACGGCACCTGTTTATATGGTCACACGCTATCATTAGGAATAATACGGCGCCTGTTTATGTGGTCACACGCCATCATTAGGAATAATACGGCACCTGTTTATGTGGTCACACGCCATCATTAGGAATGATACGGCGGTGTTTATGTAGTCACACGCCATCATTAGGACTAATACGACGCCAGTTTATGTGGTCACACGCCATCATCAGGAATAATACGTCACTAGTTTATGTAGTCACACGCCATCATTAGGAATAATACGTCACTAGTTTATGTGGCCAGACGCCATTATTAGGAATGATACAGCGCTAGTTTATGTGGTTACACGCCGTTATTAGGAATAATACGGCGCCAGTTTATGTGGTCACACGCCATCAGTAGGAATGATACGGCGCCAGTTTATGTGGTCACACGCCATCATTAGGAATGATACGGCGCCAGTTTATGTGGTCACACGCCATTATAAGGAATGATACGGCGCCAGTTTATGTGGTCACACGCCATCATTAGGAATGATGCGGCGCCAGTTTATGTGGTCACACGCCGTTATAAGGAATGATACGGCGCCAGTTTATGTGGTCACACGCCATCATTAGGAATGATACGGTGCTAGTTTATGTGGTCACACGCCGTTATAAGGAATGATACGGCGCTAGTTTATGTGGTCACACGCCATCATTAGGAATAATACCACACTAGTTTATGTGGTCACACGCCATCATTAGGAATAATACCACACTAGTTTATGTGGTCACACGCCATCATTAGGAATGATACGTCACTAGTTTATGTGGTCACACGCCATCATTAGGAATGATACGACACTAGTTTATGTGGTCACACGCCATCATTAGGAATGATGCGACACTAGTTTATGTGGTCACACGCCATCATTAGGAATGATACCACACTAGTTTATGTGGTCACACGCCATCATTAGGAATGATACCACACTAGTTTTTGTGGTCACACGCCATCATTAGGAATGATACGACACTAGTTTATGTGGTCACACGCCATCATTAGGAATGATACGACACTAGTTTATGTGGTCACACGCCATCATTAGGAATGATACCACACTAGTTTATGTGGTCACACGCCTTCATTAGGAATGATACCACACTAGTTTTTGTGGTCACACGCCATCATTAGGAATAATACGGCGCCTGTTTATGTGGTCACACGCCATCATTAGGAATAATAAAACGCTAGTTTATGTGGTCACATGCCATCGTTAGTAACATGCACCAAAATGCTATACAATCCATATCAGCGTTTCGAGGCGTCTTCTCTTTCTTTTTCTTCATTCCATGGAGAGTCTTGGGGCGCCACACTGAAAAACAGTTCAGCAGGTTCCTCCAGCTCTGTCCGTTGTGTGCTGGAATCTGGGTCTAGCAAATGTTTTCCCAGACATTTCTGCTATGGTCAGTCATCATTGTTTGTTTTTCCTTTCTTTTTGTTTTTTTTTTCTTCTCTTTTTCCCCCTTTTTCTTCTCTTTTGTTGTTGGTTGCCTTCCCCTCCGTCTCCCCCTCTCAACAGTTCCTGGCCAATTGTTTTAGCAAAGAAAATGGGTCTTCTTACATGACCATACCGTCGCAGTTTTCATTTCCAAACTGATGTCGACAGATCTTCATATGGTCCGACTACTTGATCGTTTGGTGCCCTTGTTCATTGGTGACATGATCAGTATATTATCTGATCATGTGGAAAAACCTCACTGTCATGGTTTAGATTCACTCGTCCAGATCGGCTGTGAGGGGTCCCCTTTCAGACGTGGCATAGCTTTAAAGTATAACCGAAAATAGACCAAATTCTAGCTCTCGCGGAACCCACTTCCATTTCAGTTTATTTTCAAGGATTCGTACTGACGACATCACTCATGATACATGACTCACACTCCCAATCTGACGTCAGATTCCAAGCGTTGGAATTGATCCGTGACCCGATCTTTGCGCCAGATAGGCTTCTAACCGAATCTTGATGAATCTGTTTACAAAAAATAGGGAGAATCCGATTTGAGATGTAAAAAGTCTGAAAACAAATGATGTGTGCCGGTGTGTAGCCCACCGCCTTGTGCTATGACTGTATGGTGAGTCATCTGTCTACTGTGTTTCAAAACAGTTTCTGTGGAAGTGAGTTGATCATGTTGGTTATCGGTAACATCGAAAGAGTCGAAATCGTCTTATGTCGGATTTTCTTTTTTATGTTTATTTATTTATTTATTTTTTAGATTGATAAATCGCCCTTCTTTTGGAATTATTTGCTGTCTCTTGAATGTCAGCTGCATTCGAAAACTCGCTGTTGTTTTGGAAAAGTCTGTTAGCACAAAGGAGAAGCACGTTCTACGTTTCTGTGTGTATAATCCACTTCAGAATAGTCCTGATATACCGATATATTTGTAAAAATTCTGTGATCAAGCAGCAGAACCAATGTCCATTTATATACATGAGTTTCATTCGGATTTATTCAGATTTATCCCATATGTATTTAGATAACAGAACAGAAACGGCTCCTTTTTAGATTTAAAACTGTTTCAAAGAAGACATTGAGGGGTGTCAAAACTTTGATGAATTTTGATTTAGTTCAACGCCATGCTGAGTTATGTCTTCAGAAGTTGTAATTTTAAAAACAATATCTTTTACTTCATCGAGGAATGTACATCGTACATGTCACCTTCCATATTTGACAGTAAACAAACGAAAATGACCTAACGGCAATTTTGATTGATGCCGACAGAGACATCCGAAGTCGGTTTAGTAATTGCAGTGCGAGACAGAAGTCGACGTTTTGTTCTATCCTCCGCATGCAAATAACATGGTGATGTAAGTCCCAAGACAAACATAAATTGCATGGGGAAGTAAAAGACACTACAAATTTATTGGTATTGTTCACTCTCATTTTCTCTCATAATATCCTTCAAAGCATGCAATGATAAAATGAAATGGCATACGGATAACTGGCATCAGTGATGCTATAGATGCATCGTGGATTGTGTAGAATATAAGACAAGCAAGACAAAAGAATGTTATGTTTCACGTGATAAAAGAAAAGACTCTAAGATACCTGATTGACATTTACTGTCACTCACTCTCATACTTCGGTTCATATCAATAAATACAAATAATTGTGTGTGAAGGTACCCTCTGTTGCCAGGAACACTGCATGCATTTGTAACTTTTCGTGGATAGTTTGCTCAAGTCTACTTCACATTATAGGTCCAAAAAATATGATATGCTTATGTGGACCATTTTGTGACTGTTTACCATTTGAATCATGGCATCCATTTGTGGACTATGCAAGTCTCTTTACCTATTAGGTCGTTGCCCTGTTTTGTGGACTATTTGTTTACCTCTTAGGTCATTGCACCATTTTGTTGACTGTGTGAGTCAGTTTACCTTTTAGGTCGTCGCATCATGTTGTAGACTGTTCGTTTAGGTGCATTTGCTGCTTAGGTTATTCACATTACACCCCATTTTATGGACTGTTTGTTCAAGTCTGTAGGTCTGTAATTACACCATTTTGTGGGATGTTCATGAATTTTTACATTTTTACGTCCTGGCATAATTTTGTGGACTGTTAGTTTTTAATGTTCAAGTCTTGTTTACTTTTAGGTCATCATATCATCTTATGAACTGTTTGTTCGCCTGTTTCCGTTTTAGGTCAGATGCGTTACTATGTGGACTGTTCGGCTAATTTTGTTTTCCTATTTGATCATTGCACCATTTTGTAGACTGTTTGCCTACGTCTATCTTTTAGGTCACGTGCACCATGTCGTGGATTGTTATTCAAGTCTGTTTACGCTTTTAGGTGCAGCCGAGGGCGGGGTGTCTCAACTCTAGTGATGTCTTCATCGTGGATACAGAAAAAGATATTTACCTGTGGATCGGCAAGGTCAGCTTGTGGAAGTCCTTGACTGTATGTGGTGTGTGCGTGTGTGTGTGTGTGTGTGTGTGTGTGTGTGTGTGTGTGTGTGTGTGAGTGTGTGTGTGTGTGTGTGAGAGAGAGAGAGAGAGAGAGAGAGAGATGATGATAATCTTTATGATGATGATAATCTTTATTTCCAAGGGTAACAGATAAGCAAACACATGCTTTTTTTCATCCGGCCCTCGCCCCACTAAGGGACTAACTAAGCATGACTAGCGACTACTAAGCATAACTAGCGACTAAAACTTACAAAAATTATAACAAACTCACATATCTTCACAAATGCATTAAAACTCGATAAGTTGTTCATCCATTAACATTTTTAAGGCATAGATGACTTTGAAGGACAAAAAAAAAAAAAAAAAAAAAGAAGAAAGAAAGCAATTGCAACAACAAACATAAATAAAGAAATAAATTTCATAGAAGAGAAAAAAAAAAAATCAGCACACACAACATAGAATAAGCGATCCTCCTATCGAAGAGAAAGAGAGGGGGAGAGAGGGGGGGGGGGGGAGACAGAGAGAGAGAGAGAGAGAGAGAGAGTTACATTCCTTTTGTAAAATATTAACATACAGCAAGCTGTAAGGATAATAATTAGACAACTACAATGCATCAGTAATATCAACTTTTTTGTTTGTTTGTTTGTTTCTTTAACAATTATATAATATGGATACAAGGCAAGACAAGAACGAGCAGTACTACAATCAATTATCAGTTAGCAACAATAAAGTCCAAGCGTCAATAGTCATAACGCTCATTATCATGGTGTGTATATGTGTGCGTGTGCGTGTGCAAGCGCGCGGGCACGTGCGCTCGCGCTTGTGTGCGTGTGTGTGTGTGTGTGTGTGTGTGTGTGTGTGTGTGTGTGTGTGTGTGTGTGTGTGTGTGCGAGAGAGAGAGAGAGAGAGAGAGAGAGGAGAGAGAGAGAGAGAGAGAGAGATGCCATCATAATCTTTCTCCCCCTTCCCTCATCTTTTCTTCTTCTTCTTCTTCTTGAACTGTTCATACACTACCCAAGACCATAATTACAAACTTAGTGACAATACATCAATACGCAGCCGTAAATACGGAGAGAGAGAGAGAGAGAGAGAGAGAGAGAGGAGAGGAGAGAGAGAGAGTGAGAGAGAGAGAGAGAGAGAATGATATTTCCTTTTCTTTCATCCAAAATAATATATACTAAACATTACTATAAAATTTGAAAAACAAACAACAATACATCAATATAATCAACAGTTACCAGGGCAGGGCACGCATTTATCATCATATAGATACAATGCTTCAATAAATCAAAAATATTAGGACATCAATCAGTTAGTGACAATGCATCAATAAAATCAGTGATCACAACATTCATTCATCATGATATAATTACAGTCATTAACAAAACCAATGTAACCATATCTTTCAATATATCATTATCTGGTTTAAGAAAGGAAGCGGCGTATCAGTTTAATATGCAGCAAAACAAAGGGTGTGCTCTGGTATATGTATTTTATCCCTATTAGTAATGACCTACTGTGAAATGTGTAATTAGGTCAGAGAGAGAGAGAGAGAGAGTGTGTGTGTGTGTGTGTGTGTGTGTGTGTGTGTGTGTGTGTGTGTGTGAACTTATATACGTGTGTATGTGCTACTTCATTCATTAAAAAAGAATGATTAAATGTCTTACAATGGCTGAAGGAGCAGTGCACTGTAAGATTTTCGCCGTGTTTTGGACGTGACACAGAAGACGGAGCACATCCCACTACTTTATTTTCTCTGAAACGCTGCGTTGACAGGGCATTCCAAGCAAGCAAAAACAAAAGAAACAACAAAAAACAACAAAAAACAAACAAAAAAACAACAACAACAAAGCGAGAAAAGATTGGTCGCTGCAGTACCGTGATTAAAATAATAGGGAACTACTCTTTACAACATCACACTGCGATTATTTTAAACTTGGGTTTGGTAACTTCTGCAGAGACTAGTACAACTTTAAACATCTTTATTTATTCGACTGTTGTTGTAGAATGTAATGTTACTGGTCATAGAGTAAAGTTCCTTTCCAAGATGTAACGATGGAAAGATTTTGAACTGATCGTCTGTTGCAGTTCTTTATAACTTCCAGCGTATGCCTGTACCATAGAAGCAAGTAAGCCGAAGTTCCAAGGTCAACACTAAACGATTCGTTAACAACACGTTTTAGACTTGATTTTGAACGTAACAGTCAATGCAGAATCCCCCTTCGAACCCGCAACTTTTGGATTGGTGTGCCCTTTTCAGACGGACGTCTTACCCCCATCTCTATCAGACACCTTTCAAGTTGGGAAATGTAAACTATGAAATTCACCGTTGTTCCTCGCCGACTAAGTCCAGCTGGAACTCTTTTCAGTTGCCTCTGCAATCGCGTTCTTACCAGAAATTCCGAGCTGTTTTTGTTGAGTCTACAAGTCCCCTTGCTCCAACTTCTCTGGCAAGGACTTTGGCCTGGATCCACACGTCCTCAAGCTGCTGGCTACACTGGCTTAATTTTATTCTTAGTAGATGTGAGTTTGATCGGTTCTGTTTCCGAATGGCGTAGTGAGTTTGATCGGAATCTTGTGTTGATGAACCTGAGTGGTTAACAATATCCGGTCACATGCCACTCCTTTCGGTGGTCTCTGGATGGTTCTTCCCATTCTGTAAGGTCTAATGTGCCTTCACAGTCATCCGGCCTATGCTCTTAATATCACAACTATTCTAGGTCATAATGTGTGGTCGTCTACAGTACAGAACGTCGTCACTGGAGCTTCTTTGGCCTAGTTTTTTCTCCGGCTGTGTTAATCGCATAGGCGATCTCTTTAAACAGATGGCTGTGCCTCCGTTTGTCCCTTTCCTGGGCTAGGGCTGCTTTGCGTGAACTCAGGACATGTTCCACCGTTTCTTTGCCGTGAAAGAGTGGACAGGATACGTGATCTGATTTTCTTGTTTCACCGGGTTTGGATTTGAGGGCAGGAGGTTATGTACATACTTGAGGACGAAGCAGATTCAAAGAGGTGCCGTATGCCATATTCATTCCAAGTGAGACACGATCGTTTCACTGCTTGTCCTTTGAGCCTGCTGGCCTTGCTGGACCGCTTTTTGAATTCTCTTGGTGTCCTTTCCTTTCTTCACCTTCTTTATTACCATGTCCCTCTTTGCTTCCCCCTTTCCTTTAATCACCACTTCATTTTTATTGACCCCAGCCCTGTCTATCGGTCTGTGTGTGACCCCTTACTTTGCTGATCTTCAGGTCTGTATCATAATCTTCAGCATGCAAGGTGACGGATAACCAAAGCATCCCCAAATCTCAAGTTAATAGCATTGTCATGTTTTAGGGGTACGGTGCGAAGGACTAGTGATGGGCATCACTGGATATTCTCTGTGTCAGTGTCAATTGTAATCATGACTAGTTGCACTCCACGACGGTAAAAGCTCCATGTCCCCAATTTCCCGTCATTCCTCACCGGTAACCATCCAATGGTAATCAGGGAAATTTGGACAGACACCCAGGCAAACCGTTAGTTTGTTTCACAAAGCACGCTCCGTGACCCGTGGTGTTGTTTACTTTGCAGGGCGCGAGCGAAGATGAAAAGGAAGTTGCCAGCCATGTGGTCAAGAATATATGTTCTGACAGGTAAATGTCGGGTTTTGTGTTATTGTTGGTGGTGTATGGTGGTGATGATAACTATTTATATGAGTGGTCCTGGTTACAATTACCTTATGATTGTAGTATAGACATATCATTGAGGTATGCAGTAAATGAACGTTTGTACTTTATTAAACATTTTGTTTCCTCTTCCCTTTCTTCATAAATAAAAAAATCACCCCTCTTTCCTCTCCTGTCTGTGTCTCTGTCCCTGTATCTGTCTGTCTGTCTGTTCCTCCCCCCTCTCTGTCTCTCTTCCTGCACCTTCTCCCTGTCTCTGTCTGTCTGTCTGTGCGTCTGTCTGTCTGTCTCTCTCCCTCTCTCTCCACACCCGCTCTCTTTCTGCGTGTGCATGCGCGAGGATGTGCATGTTTGTAAGTGTGTCTGTGTTGCGTATGTGTCTGTGCATGCGTGTGTATGTCATGTGTGTGGTACTGTGTGTACGTGCGCACCACGTGCGTGTGTGTGTATGTATGTATGTATGTAGTAAATGTATGTATGTGTGTTGCGGCGCGCGCGCGGCGCGCGCGTGTGTGTGTGTGTGTGTGTGTGTGTGTGTGTGTGTGTGTGTGTGTGTGTGTGTGCGCGCCAAAGTTGCCCTCAGTGGAGGTTGACTGTTCAGGAACCTATCGGACATGAAAACGGTGGAGGAGGGCAAGGAACCGGAGGAGTTCTGGGACATCCTGGGTGGAAAGGAACCGTACGCCACAGCCATCAGGCAAGAGGTATGCTCAAAAGATCGTATCAGCATAGACGCCGCCACGAGATTTAACCCATTCATCGCCAGAGTATCAATACTTTGTCAACAAACCTGCTCAAAAGATCGTTCAGCATAGACGCCGTCCACGAGATTTAACCCATTCAGCGCCAGAGTATCAATACTTTGTCAACAAGACGGTTCAAGTCATATTTGAACATCAACTCAAGGGATGCTTCTGTAAAAGACGGCTCTTTCAGTGTGGCAATAAGAAGGAAAGAAACAAACAAATAAAAACAAAAACAGAAAAAGTAATTGCAGGTACGACCATTTTCCTTTTCTATCCATAGTAGGGAAGAGAATGGCTTCAGAAGAAACGAAGCCACGGCCATTAATGAGAGTGACTCTAAAATCAGTTATTCATTGATGGCTCAGTTCTTGATATGAGACAGAATGTTTTAGTGTGGACGGAGAGTAGGGTTATCTTGACAACTCAGTTTAAAAACAAACAAACAAACAAAACAGATGACACAACTAAACGTGTATGTCACATGACTCTGAAACATTGCGCGAAAAGACAGACTGTACTGGGTTGTAAAACAATGCAGAAGTGACAGTATCAGTATCAGTAGTACCTTAGTCTTTGGCTTGTTGGAGTGCCTGTGCGCACTTTGAAGGCATTCACTTCTTCCTATTGATCTAACCGACCCTGTGTCCGTCTCATGTTCACAGGCTGGCTATCTGTTCACCACGCGTCTCAGCTGATAGTGTCAAACTGTCAAGATTGAAGCGCGACAGTAATCCGCGCGTGGGCAAAGGCTGAATGTATGGAGTAGACACCACATCGTGAACAGCAGATAAGAAGATACAAGCATACAAGATTTTCTGAGAAGATAGCTGGCCGATTCAATAACTGTTTTGTCCGGATGTGGTTAGTGCCCTGCGCAAGCGAACAGCACTCGGACCAAAGCGCACATCGGAAATTCGAGGCGGGATACCGATCCTCTGACTTCTACATCTGCGGACCGTGAGACTTGTAATAGCAGATTTATTTATGTGAAATTCTGACTGCTCTCTCTGAGAGGAGAGGGCGTTGCAGTAGTATGGTGCCACTCTTTTCCACGTCTGTCTGACCATGGCCTTGTTGATTGATCAAATGCAGATTTTTTGCCGAGGACAACAGGGCTGGATTTGGTCGTATATTGACGTATTGCTTCGTTAAAACGTGTATTACTGAGCAGTACGGGGCTTGTTTAGGTTGTATGGTGTGTCCCTTCATTGACACATGTATTGCTGGACATTAGGAGTGGATTGTTGTTCTGATTTGTCTAGTACAAGTATTGCTGAACAGAGCTGGGCTGGGTTGTATGGTATTGGTTCATTTGTACATGGGTTACTGAACAGAACAGGGATGCTATGATCGTATTGTGTCTCGTTGTAATGGTTCGTTGATAGAGATGTGGCTGAACAGTGTGTAATTGAGTGGTGTTTTGTGTTGTATTGCTTTGTGTATGCATGCATTGTTGAAAAGCACTGGATTAGGTACTATCATTTCGTGCCTCGAATTCTTGAAGTGTGTATATACATATAGCATATGGGCCTCGACTTATTTTCTCACTCAGATGAAATCGCCCAGGCAACTAGTCAAGGATCTAGTGGAAGAAAAAAAAAAAAAATAAAAAAGAGACAGCGTCCCGTTGAGACTAAAACCACGCCTCCTCTCGTTTCCTAAACGAGGGTGTTAACCACTCTACCACGACAATCTTTCCTTGACCACTGGCGCTGAAAAGAACGGGATGAGAATGTGGGGGATAATACGGTTAAGAAGGCACGAGAAACGAGGCGGGCAGGGGTGGATGGTGAGATTGGGTGTGAAAGCTCGGGGCAATGTCCTGGTGTTGCTGTTATCTGGTCGTATTGTTATGTTAGTTCGTGCATTACTGAACAGCACGAGGCTGGTTTGGGTCGAATGTTTTGTTACTTCATTGATACACGTATTGCTGGGAAAACAGATGTGGATTGTTGTATTGATTTGTTAATGCAAGTATGTCTGAGCAATACAGGGTTACTAAGGATCGTATTGTGTCGTGGTATTGGTTCATTAATAGAGGTGTTGCTGAACAGTATGAAGTTGGGTATGGTCTTACTGTGCTGTATTGTTTTGTTTATGCATGCATTGTTGAATAGCGCAGGACCAGGTCGTAACCTTTCGTTTTGTTTTGTTGATAAATGTATTGTTGTGCAGGATCAAGTCAGTTTGTGTCATACAGTGTCATATTGTGATATATTGCGCGGCTCTAGCGCGTTGTTATCTGGTTTCATTACCAGTTTTGTAATACGTTTCGCCGTGTTGCTGCCTATTGTGCAGCGTTGCGCCTGGTGAAGGTGGCGTGTGTGGGGGAGTTGAGAGGAACGGGATGAGAATGTGAAGGATAATACGGTTAAGAAGGCATGAAAAACGAGGCGGGCAGGGGTGGGAGGTGAGCTTGGGTATGAAAGCCCCGGGGCAAGTCCTGGTTTTGTTGTTATCTGGTCGTAATGTTAGTGAATTCGTGTATTACTGAACAGCACGAGCCTGGTTTGGGTCGAATGTTGTGTTACTTTATTGATACATGTAGTGCTGCAGAAGCCAGAGGTGGATTGTTGTATTGATTTATTAGTACAAGTATATCTGAGCAGCTATGGATCGTATCATGTTGCGTGGTATTGGTTCATTAACAGAGGTGTTACTGAACAGTATGAAATTGAGTAGGGTCGTACTGTGCTGTATAGTTTGTTTTTTTTTGTACATGCATTGTTGAATAGCGCAGGACTGGGTCATAGCATTTCATAATGGTTTGTTACTACATGTACTGCTGTGCAGGATCAAGTTAGTTTGTGTCGTATAGTGGCATGATTATTGTGATATATCGCACAGCTCTAGCGTGTTGCTTTCTTGTTTCATCATCAGTTTTGTGATACATTGGTTGTGTTGCTGCCTATCATGTTACGTTGTTTTGTTTTATGGAGTGACTTTGTTGCGCTGCTGGTGACAAGTTTTGTTGCTTTGTTCTGTGTTCGTGTTACTCTTTGGTTGGGTTGCGTTTTATTTCTTTGTCATATTTTCTTTTTATTCCCACTTACTGAGTCACAACTCTTCATTTATATCGTGGTACTTTTGTTAAAGAAAAATAAGCTATTATCAAACATTTTTTGCAATTGATTTTTTTTCCCTCAGCTGTTCCATGGAATTTTTGTTACACGTTGTTTATAGTGGGCAACTTATTCTTCAGACTTCAGACTTCAGACTTTTTATTGTATCCCCATATACACAAGGAAAATGTTTTTGCAGGCACGTAAAACACAAATACAAACAATTCAACGTTAATAAATCAATCTGTGGGTAAAACAGGCCTCTAAAACAATATCACACCTTTTCCCATGTGGTTTATGTACATGTACAAAATTAGACATTTATACCAATACACATCCATACCCAAACATTTACACTCCCCAAACACACACACACTCACACACCCACACACCCACACACACACATACACACACTCCCAACCTGTGTGTGTACCGCGTGCCCAAACCCACATCACTCTCTCTCTCTCTCATCCTCCCCATCCTCCACACTCATCCAACCTCCCCCCCCCCCCCCCCCCCGTCCCAACCCTGCTCAACCACTCTCTTAATCTTGCTGTCATAGAATATGTACATAGGGGGGAAATGGACTACAATATATGAGTGACTGGGAAACTGAGATGGAGGAAACAGTAAAGATGATAACAGAAAAGAGAGGGACAGACAGAGACAAACCAAACGGGGAAGGAAGAGAGCATGTGAGTTAGAGACAGACATAGTGAAGGTGAGAAAGAGAGAGACTCAGAGAGCGACAGATCGTCAGGCTGGGAGAGACAAGACACCAGAGAGAGAGAGAGAGAGAGAGAGAGTGACAGACAGACAGACAGAGAGGGAGGGGTAGGAGAAGGAGAGAGAGAGGGGGGGGAGACAGACAGATGGACAGAGACGGAGAGCTAAAACATGGACAAAATCTAAAACGATAACCATTTAAGACCCGAAAACACACTTACCTTATTATACACTCCCCCCCCCCCCCCTCAAACCTCTCCCCCACCATCTACTAGCACACACACACACACACACACACACACACACACACACGCACGCACGCACGCACGCACGCACGCACGCATGCATACACACCCACATACATACACACACGCACACACACACACGCACACGCACGCACACACACACACACACACACACACACACACACACACACACACACACACACAATTATAATAATCATCAAAAGGTGTTAAAAGTCTCACTCAAATGTAAAGTGCTCTGGCAACTAGTGAAGAATCTAGTGGATAAAAACAAAAGAAAGAAAGTACCGTCTTGTTGAGATTCGAACTTCACCTGCTCTGGTTTCCCAAACGAGGGTGTTAACCACTTGGCCACTGTACCACGACAATCTTTTTCTGGACGACTGGCGCTGAGAAGGTGTCAGAATGCGTCTGGTGAAGGGTGGGGTGTGTGGGGCAGCTGAGAAGAACGGGATGAAAATGTCAAGGATAACGCGGTTAAGAAGGCACGAGAAACGAGGCGGACAGAGGGGTGGGAGGTGAGATGTGGGGGTGGGTGGAGGTGTGAGAGCTCGGGCAATGTCCAGTAAGAAGGTCTCCTAAAAGCCTCGTCTCCTGCTGGTCTCACAGAACAGCAGAGGGCGTGATGGAAGGACTGTTACTTATTCATCGGGAATTTCCCTTCCAGCGCTCCGCTTGTCGCTCTGATACGCTATTGAACAATGTTGAAAGTGGGGATCTTTTGACGGCTGTCTGGACAAATGACTTGCTTGCAATCAGACTTTCTCCCCATCCTGTAGAGAGTTTAGAATTGGAGGGAAGTTTCCAGAATGTGGGTCAGGCTTACGTTAAGCTTCCAGTCCCATTTCGTCTCCCACATATTTAGAAAAAAAAACGTTCCGTTCTCTTCTCCCTCTCCACGTCCTTAACCGTACTTCTGTCCCTACTGTTTTCCACACACACACAAAAATAATACAGGGAGAGGAATCTATTTTCTCATGAAAAAAGTGATTTCACCACCTTGTTGAATACTCTTTCAGGATTGGAAATACATTCTAATAAACGTGCACAACCGAGGGCGCACGCAGGTATACTTGTGTACACAGAGATGATGATGATGATGATGATGATGATGATGACGTCGACGACGACGACGACGATGATGATGATGGGAATTTTTTGCATAATCTTATGATTGAGCTCAGAGTGGTAACATACAAATGAGTTACATTAGTATACACAAAGAAAACTATATATGTTACAATAATTCGCATATATCAATTTTTTTTTTGCTTTACGCACACCCGCCCACCTACCCACCTACCTTTATAGACACACAGACAGACAGACACATTTACAGATACAGAGACACACACAGACAAACAACAAGCAGAGAGAGAGAGAGAGAGAGAGAGAGAATGATTATGTAGGACATAGTTTGACCGGCTTAGTTAAGTATGAAGCAGACAAGAGATGAACTTTTAACTTACTTTGACGTAAAGAAAAGGTTTGGGCGTGCATGTGTGTGTGTGTGTGTGTGTGTGTGTTGTGTGTGTG
Source organism: Conus ventricosus (assembly GCA_018398815.1). Classification (NCBI taxonomy): domain Eukaryota; kingdom Metazoa; phylum Mollusca; class Gastropoda; order Neogastropoda; family Conidae; genus Conus; species Conus ventricosus. Next base: position 22,523,375 of record CM031595.1, on the reverse strand, counting down.
TGTGTGCAACCTTGAGATGGAAAAATGTACGTGTCGCAGTGTTGTCCACGTGGCAAGTGGTCAGAATGCGGTCGTCTCTTCAGTGTTCAATGTTGGCCGCTTCAAGTGGAGAAGGTCGCGGATTTCACCAGAGTCAGTATGCAGGTGCAGTCATCATTGACCACTCATTCTTTTTGTTCTTATGCATATGATGGTGTTCCACAGTAGGAGGTGGTATGACTTCCCTCATCCGTAGGAGGTCAGAAGCCCGCACGTAGAATTGTACCATGCTTCCTCGTTTCGTCGGCTAGTGATGACCAAGGATGGTTACTTCCTCTCATTCCGTGCAAATGTATGTCACCGAACCCGACGAATTTTCCTTGCTTACCTCATACCGTCTCTTCACCAAGAAGGTTCCTGGAGGATTTTTCAAGCGAGGCCACTGACCTCGTTTCTGATGGTCATACCAACGTGGTTCTTTTTTCTTCTTCTTAAATGATATGAATAAATCTTCCTATGGTCTGATGTGTTGCTTAATGGTTTGAGACATCTTTCGTTAGTGGTCAGTGTATCTGATGTTTAGTGTCCTGCAATAACGCCTCATTTCCATTGGCTTAGATTCTTCTGTCCACATTTCCTATGAGTACTGGCATACCGTTTTCTTTTCGACACAGAGTCTCCCATTTTGTTCCTTCCTAACATAGCATTTATTTCATTATAATGATTGCAATCACCACCAGGTGATAGGTAATCTCTTTTATCTACAACATAATTACAATCCACCTTTTTTTTTCTCTTCACCACTTTAGTAACTGTCCCGTTACGAGTATATTCTTTGTTTGTCATTCGACGATGTTGTGCACAGAGATGTTTTAAGAGCTATCCAGTAGTTATCCCGATGTTTCGTGGTCATTAGAGATATTTGTCTATTATTCCGAGAGACCATAAGCATTGTCTTTCAGTATTTCGCTTTCTGATCTAGACGCCTAGTAATGAATAACGAGTACTTCACAGTTACTATCGGTATGGGAATGGGTTACAATAGTACACATATACTTTTCTCTTTTCTTTATGATTCTGCACAAGAATTCTGTACATGTCTTTGTCATATGACACATGTAACTACGTACAACTTTACTATCATAGATCACAGTACACTTACGTCCAGTTTGTGCATAAAGTGGAGGTAATGCACTGAGTACAGAAAGCGACAACGAAGTCAGTACCGCTCGCCAGTCAGTGCAAAATGTACAAGAATTACTACTTTGACAAATCGTTTAGATCATTTTAGTCGATTAGCATGTTACTGTAATGTGTGTATAATGTACAGTCCTGCCCCTAATCAGAACACAAAACATTGACACAGGTGCTTATGTCGTCCCCCATTTTGGCCAGCAAGTCTTTTTGTGTACCTATCAGCTGAATTGAATACGAAGTAAACTTATATGAAATAAATGCGTAGATCTCAGGCGACAAACAATCAGCTGATTAGATAAATTGATATGAACAGGGGTAAGATTTGTTACGGATCATAGTTGCGGCTCGCGTACAGAGAGTAAAATAAAATTGAAGGGGAAGCAAGCGGAGAATACTCAGTGCACACAACATGATAAACCAAGCGATACACCTGCAACTTCCATTGAAGTGTAGCTGAGACAATGAAAATTCAGCCGTATATAATGATTCAAAGCAGGTGTGATAGTTTTGAAAATAGCCAGAGACATGGATCTGGTAGGATGAAAATTTAGATGAGTGTTCAACCATGATGAAGGTCTGCGCTGTGCCGAAAGCTCTTCACGTCAGTCACACCGAAATGGTTTACAGTTGTCTTGTTCTTCTGTGTGTTCTGTATGACATGTTCAGATCACAAAGCTATGCCGGTATTGATTAAAACGTTAATTGGTATTTTTGCTTTTGCATAATTTGTTTTGCGTATGTGTCAAGCGCAAAAAGCGTCAAGTTTGGAACACCGTTTTTTGTTTGGTTGGTTTCTGTGTGTCTGCGTATGTGCTGAACGAATCGGTGCCGTAAGCGGCACTCGTTTGGAACTATGGGCGTGTAACTGCACGGAAAATAGTTTCCTCCTTTAAAAAAAACACACAAACTTTTCTTACCTTTGAAAAGACCCTACCTTAGAAAAAATGAGAGAGGAGGAGAGAGAGGAGAAGATTAGGACGCAGAAGCTGTGATGACGCGGATTTCCCGCCGTGCCACGTACTCTTTTTCACATGCAAAATGCATAGGCCCTGAAGAAGGTGACATTTTATTCCCCTTCACGTGTCCGGCTATGAAAACTGGAGTGAGTCAGAAGCAGCTTTTACTGTCGAGGGGTCTCTGTCGTTCTCAACATGGATGGGGGATAAAATAGCTGAGATCCCGGATTTATTTGGTGGATGCGGGGGATAAGGCTGTCCTACCTTTTAAGGGCGCGCGCGCGCGAGCTTGTGTGTGTGTGTGTGTGTGTGTGTGTGTGTGTGTGTGTGTGTTGCGTTTGCATGCGTCTGTGTGTGTGCGTGCGTGCGTGCGTGCGCCGCGCGCGTGTGTGGTGTGTGTGGTGTGTGTGTTGTGTGTGTGTGTACGTGTGTGCGCGCATGCGCGCGCAAATGTGTGTGTGTGTGCGTGTGTGTGTGTGTGTGTGTGTGTGTGTTGCGTTTGCATGCGTGGTGTGTGTGTGTGGTGGTGTGTGTGTGTGTGCGCGTGCAAGCGTGCGCGCGCGTGTTTGTGTGTGTGTGAGTGTGTGTGTGTGTGTACTTGTGTGCCCGTGTCCACACGCGCGCTCGTGCGTGTGCGTGTAAAATGTGTGTAAGTGGTGTGTGTGTGTGTGTGCGCGCTCGCGCGTGCGCGCGTGTTTGTATGTGTGTGTGTGCGTCGGCAAACAGATCGTGACTTGTGCTGAAAGTGGGGCAGAACGATCGGAGACGAGGGTGAGGGAATCGGATCATGCCTGAGGGGAGGAGGAAGAGGCGGTTGGAGAAGAGGGGGTTCGTTAAGTGTGCGTCTGCTTTTCCCGGAAGCTACACAAACAAACAAACAAACGAACAGAAAAGGATAATTGTCGTTTATTACGAGCTATCTTCACCCACCCATCGCGGACTGGCTTCACTCAACTGGCCCTGTGTACGTGATCATAAAGAGACAGTTGTTGCCCTAGCTACTAATGACCAGGCTCTAACGCACTGCGCAGTCCTGCTAAATCCAGTATCTTAGCCTCCTGCACACTTCGTCAAATTGTTCTGACGGGTTGCACGTGCTCAAAGGTCACCCTAAGTCTACGTCACTTAGTGCGGCATCTGATAAGTCGGTGCACTGCACTAGAAATTGGTCAAGCCCTTCACACATCAATTCTGTCGCGGGGTGTCCGGGCAGAGAATTTAGCTAAAGGTTAGAGAGAGTGCTGTGGACCTTTTACGTTAACAGCAGCACTGTATGCTAACAGCTGTCCAAATAGTGTCATATGCATTTATTTTGGGTAACTTTGTAGCTGTCCTAGACATTTATATTGTTATTCGTGCACCGAGTATGGAATCCACCGTAAAGATTATGATACTTGAAAAGAAAATGTGAATATGATTAGGAAGTTCAAAAGGCACCCTCCCCACCCCACCCTCTCCCTACACACACCTGATGAACGAGCGTTTAGCACAGCAAGTTCAGTTTAAACTTGTAACCTACCTACTGTGACAAAATGTGTACTCTCTATCTTTGACATTTTCGTATAATATAACGATGACGACGACGACGACGATGATGATGATGATGATAGTATTTTTATAGCGCAGTTCAAATTGAAAACTACTGATTGCGCTTTTATAAATCTGTCAGGCCTTCAATCATTACATCATTCACAAGGTAGAACAACTAACTTACCACGGAACATGTGCATAAACAATCTGGGAACAGGATTAGTCTAAACGCTGAAAGCGAAAGTTTAAGTCGTGCTTTGAAACCAGGGAAGGTGGGCTCGTTTCGTGAGGTGGGAGGCAGCCAGTTTCAAGCAGATGGGTAGCACAGCTGAAGGAACGCTCATCAAACGATTTTAGACTTTGCTTTGGGATCTTAGGAAGTTCTGACCGGAGGAGCGGAGAGAAGGTGATGATTGCCAGCACAGAGTGTGGAGGGCAGGTATGGTGGAAGAGAGCCAGCAAAGAACACGGAAGGCGAGAGTGGCTAGTTTGTGGTGATAACAAAATGTGACAGGCAGCCAGTGAAGCTCCCTCAGCGGTGGAGTAATGGGATCTCGTTTCCTTTTATTAAGGACGAGTTGCGCTTCGCGGTTTCGAATTCGCTGGAGCCGGGAAATTTGTTTTACTGGCAAACCACATGGTACTGAATTACGATAATCTGGGCGAGAAGAAACTGATAGATCTTTACGAATTGAGGCAATAGGCAGAGGTTCAAGAATGACAAGGGACACACACTGATGTGATCCTGCATTTATAGTGTCTGGTCGAGTTCGACTTCCAAAAATGTGACCGGTGTTTTAAGATTAATATGATAGGTAGCACTTTTTTCCCCTTTGCTTATTGTAGTAGCATCATCAGCTCAGTGCGCGATGAGAACTAGGTCAGTGCCGCTCCCTGTACCGTTCCTGGTCAGGTCAGTTCTTTCTGTAACAAGAGGAGCGCACCTTGTTTTTGTTGGTGGTGTTTCCCAGTGCTGCCGTTCACGAGTTGCCGGCTGGAACTCTCTTTATGCCAAGTAACAAGTGCGTGCGGCTTGGACGAGTGCATCCGGCAAGGGAGAGAACCTTGGAGTCTGCGCAAGAGCTGCTGTTAATGTAAAGGGCTCATAAGCGCTCTCGTTATTTAATTAAGCAAGTGTTGCCGCTTTTATCGTATGGCAGGTAACTCTGTGCTCACGATTAGCCTGCCGATCATATTTCTTTATTTATTGAACAACCTCAGACGATGACATGTCCAAAACGCCTCTTAAGATATGCAGTTAGATTATAGTAGTGTTATTGTACCTGAAGAATTTTCATACAATTCATACCACAAATGGAGTACAAAGTACACACGTAACGTGAAAAAAAAAATCAGAATTCTAGGCCCTACAATCGCCTCCATCTTGTTTTCCTCTGCGAACTTCCGTCTCAGGGTTCTACAGAACACTTTGAGCGCTGCGGCAAACATTCTACTATCTTGACAGAGTGCCAAATTTGCTACAGAACGTTGGCGTTGGGAAATCTTGAGGCCCGTGTGCCATCCATCCATCCATCCTTCCACCCATCCCTACGTCCAACACATATACATACATACATACATACATACATACGGGCTCGTGCATATGCACACAAATGTGAAACCCACTTTTAAGTTTCTTTCTTTAGCGGGATTGAACGATATTCCGAAAGCTGCTTAAAACTTGTGTCAGCGTTTTGAGATGGAACAAAGGAGAAAGTTTGCAAATCAAATGCTACAAAATATTTCGGCTGCTTGTATATTGGTATAATTACGTACTATGTGACATTGCGATTAATCTCGAAAAATGATGGCTGACATGTTGAGCAACTTACAGAAAAAAGATAATATTCAGGTTAATGAGTCTACGTTGTGTTCGTAAAAAATCGTTTCTGTGGTTATGGAGAACGTTGATTTATGTGTATTTACTGTAGATTTTTTTTTTTTTTTTTGTAATTCAGATTTTATGAATTGACCAAACTTTGCAAATATGTCCAGATCTCTCTCTCTCTCTCTCTCTCTCTCTCTTCTCTCTCTCTCTCTTCTCTCTTTGCTCTTCGCACTCTCTCCTCTCCTCCACACACACACACACACACACACACACACTGCAACTCTCCCCTGTCGCCGAACGGAAATGCAAGGTTGAATCATGTGATCTGATCAAAGGCAAGCGTCACAGAACCCAGTGTTCACACCCCCCACCCACCCTGCAGGGCTGTGTGTCTGTCTGTCTCGCCCACCGCCCAAACGACGCCAGAACGGCGCAGTCGGGTCACTGTAACGAGTTTCACGTGCATTAAAGGTCGGGCAGAGTCCAGGTCGTTCGGTCTTTTGGCTGCGTGTTCTGTAGCTTGGTTTTAGGAGCGCCGGTGTCAAAGACTTACAGTCACTCCGCCACTATCTTTCGTATCACAGGGATACATCGGGAAAAAATAATTATCTGGTTGAAAATCGTCATCGAGTAAAGAAACATAAGCATGAAAAGGTTATTACTGCTGCACACGCGTGCTGTTTTATTTTCAGATAACACCTCAGAGGTGTTACAGTGTGTCTATTTTAAGACCAAGCCTTTGCATGCTGGGATATCACAGTGCGCACCATCATGGTAATTCAGTGTGAGTGCAAAGAGGACCTTTGTATGCGAAACTGCCAACTCACATGAGCGCGTCTGTGAGGCTGCCAAGAAGAAAAACAAGCCGTCAGCTTTTTCGTTCGTCCATTTCGAGTCGCTTCCAGAATTCACCGCGGGTTCAACTTCCTTAAAAAACAAACCGAGCTTCCTCTACACAACTGAAGTTGTTCTGTATGCGAAGGGCCGCAAGGTGATTAGTACGTGTCGATGAGAAGAAGGTTGTAGCTTGTTTGCTTGTATCTCTTTATATGTTGTGTAAAAATCGCATGCAGACTGTCGGACATTGAAAATGCTCCTAAGAAGCGTTTCTGGACACCCAGATACTACTACCTATGGGTCGAATTGTGACAGACCAGAAGCAAGTGCACTGTGTGTGTGTGTGTGTGTGTGTGTGCGTGTGCGTGAGTGCGTGTGTGTGTTTTCGTTCTCCTCTTTGTTCAGTTTAAAATCGCTCTGTTACCCTGTCTGTCAGTCTCTCTCTGTCTCTGTTGTGTATCTGTGTCTGTGTCTGTCTGTCGCTATCTCTGTCTGTCTGTCTGTCTATGTGTCTGTCTGTGTATCTGTCCCGTCTCTTCTCCCTCCTTCCCTCTGTGTGCATGCATATGTATCGGTGTGTGTGCGTGAGAACGTGCGCACGCGCCTGTTAGTTGTGTGTGTGTGTGTGTGTGTGTGTGTGTGTGTGGTGCGCGCGTGCGTGAACTATTTATACAACATTCTAAAGAAACTACACATGGTGTTTCCGAGCGCTCGCAGTTCTCGAACCCAGCGTCCTCAGTGCAGGTCACCGTGTGGCGCACGTAACACTCCAAAGTAAATGCCGATAGAACGTCTCGAACATCTGCTAACTGGTGCGAATGGCGCGTACAGTCTGTTGCGGGCGATCAGGTGTCTAAGCAGCCGAAGAGGCGAGCATATCCCGTAGCCTTGTTCTCAAAACAATACATTTCATGCTTTTGGCAACTGCGTCTTAGAGCCTGTTTGAGGATGCGCCGGTTTGTCTCTTCACGTTTCATTTATTGTCAGATGGCATGACTTCAAACATGCTCGTGTTCGTGTCAACATGACTTTCTCTCTCTCTCTCTCTCTCTCTCTCTCTCTCTCTCTCTCTCTCTCTCTCTCTCTCAATGTTTTCTTGTTTCTGTACCTCTACCTCTTTTTCTTCATTTTTCCGTCGCTCTTTGTTGTTGATGCTGTAGTTGTAGTCCTTCTTTTCTTCTTCTTCTTCTTCTTCTTCTTCTTCTCTTCTCTCTCTCATATTTTCTCTTTCTCTTTCTGGAGTTCTCTTTCCCTTTCTGTCTTCTGCTGTCTCTGTCAGTCTGTTTATCTGTCTGTTTGTCTGTCTGTCCGTCTGTCTCTCTGTCTCTGTCTGTCCGTCTGTCTGTCTCTCTCCCCCACCTGCCTGTCTGTGTGTGTCTGTCCGTCTCTGTCTCTGTCTCTCTTCTGTCTGTCTGTCTGTCTGTCTGTCCTCTCTCTCTCCTCTCTCTCTCTCTCTCTCTCTCTCTCTCTCTCTCTCTCTCTCTCTCTCTCTCTCCTCTCTTACGTTCTCCATATGGCATTTCAGAAGTGGGTTAGGACTCGGATTCTCAACAGAATTCAAAGCGTAGTTCAGAAAAGGGTCTTTATTCTTCATTCCATAGCCACCATTATCCTGAAGGTCTCTGTGTTGATGGCAGCGCTTCTCCTCCGTTGGTGTCTGTCACAGAGAGAGCAATCATACCAAACCTGATGAGCTCTTCACAGGGTGAAACAGCTGTCGTAACCTGGTGCCTGCCTGAAGATAGGGACCACCCCTTCGGAGCAACTGTTGCCTTATATGACAGGGCTAGCTCTACTGTTGCCATCACTGTCGGCTAATTTTGAAAACAACATGTCTTGACCGTGAAGGTAGGCTGGAGATTTCAAAATTTCTGTCCTTGTATCAGTTACGAACATGGTCTTCAGCTCAGTATCAAATTGGCTTTCTAGACTTTCTATATTTTCTAATTATCCGCTGTACTGCACCTCCCACCCCACATCCCCATAACTCCTATCTCCTCTCCCCTCCCCCCTCCCCCCCCCCCCCCGCCCCCACCGCCCTTCTCCCTTTCATGCGACCCAACTCCCTTCCCTGTCATATTCGTCAGTTCAGGAATGCTATTAAGTATTCTTTTATTACTTTTGAGGATTATTGTCCTGTCCCTTGATATTATCCCGACCCCGTCCCCCCCCCCCCCCCCCCCCCGCCCCCCTTCCTTCCTCCTAACCCCTCTGCCCCCATCCTCACGATCTCTTCCCGTTCCCCGTCTCCCTTACGTCACGCTGTATATTGTCTTCCCCTTCCCTCTACTTTAAGTGTTACACTTAAACACTGCCCTTTCCCTTGACCGAATGCAGATGTGACGTCATTGGGGGCACATCCCTCATCTCCGCCCAGTCAGCCTGGATTAGGTTTTGATTCATATGGGAATGCGTCTCTTAAGCCGGCACCTCGGGGCGGAATATCTGTGTTAGCGTGGCGTGAGTGTTAGGCTGGATGTAACTGTTAGCATGGTGTGAGTATGGCGTTAATGTTTGGCTGAATTATGTGTTATTATGGTGGGAGTGTGTGACTGAAATATCTCTGATCGCATGATGTGAGTGTGTGACTGCAGTATCAATGTTAGTATGGTGTGGGTGTTTGAATGGAATATCCCTGTTAGTATGGTATGAGTGTTTGGAGTATCAATGTTTGTTTGGTGTGGGTGTTTGACTGGAATATCTCTGTTAGCATGATGCGAGTGTTTGGAATATTGCTATTAGTGTGGTTTGAGGTTTGACTGGAATATCTCTGTTAGCATGGTGTGAATGTTTGAAATATCGCTGTTAGCATGTGTGAGTGTTTGACTGGAATTTCTCTGTTAGCATGGTGTGAGTGTTTCGGTATCTCTCTTAGTGTGGCGTGAGTGTTTGACTGGAATATCACTGTTAGTATGGTGTGAGTGTTTGGAATATCACTGTTAGTATGGTGTGAGTGTTTGGAATATCACTGTTAGTATGGTGTGAGTGTTTAACAGGAAAATATCTGTTAGGAATGATAGGAATGTCTAACAGGAATATCTCTGTTAGTATGATGTTAGTGTTTGACGAATATATCTGTCAGCATGATGTTGGTGTGTGAATGGAATATCTCTTGTTAGCATGGTGAGAGTGTTTGACTGGAATATCTCTGTAAGTTTGATGTGAGCGTTTGACTGGAATAGTCTGTAAGTTTGAGTGAGCGTTTGACTGGAATATCTCTGTAATGTTTGATGTGAGTGTATGACTGGAATATCTCTGTAAGTTTGATGTGAGCGTTTGACTGGAACATCTCTGTAAGTTTGATGTGAGTATTTGGCTGGAATATGTCAAAGTTTGATGTGAGTGTTTGACTGTACTATGTCTAAGTTTGATGTGAGTGTTTGGCTGGAATATGTCTGAGTTTGATGTGAGTGTTTGACTGTAAATTTATGTCTTGATAGAATGATGTTAGCATTTGACTGGAATATGTCTGTTAATATGATGTGAATGTGTGATTTGACGTCTCTGTTAGTACGGTGTGAGTGTTTGACTGGCATGTGTCTGTTAGCATGGTATAAGTGTCTGACTGGCATGTGTCTGTTAGCATGATGTGAGTGTCTGACTGGAATATCTCTGTTAGCATGATGTGAGTGTGTGACTGGAATATCTCAGTTAGCATGATGTGAGTGTGTGACTGGAATATCTCTGTTAGCGTGATGTAGTGTGGTGACTGAAATGTCTCTGTTAGCATGATGTGTTTGTCCGACTGGAATATCTCTGTTAGCATGATGTGAGTGTCTGACTGGAATATCTCTGTTAGCATGATGTGAGTGTCTGAAATTTTCTGTTAGCATGATGTGAGTGTCTGGAAATTTTCTGTTAGCATGATTGTTTGTCTGACTGGAATGTCTCTGTTAGCATGATGTGAATGGCTGACTGGAATGTCTCTGTTAGCCTGATGTGAGTGTCTGACTGGAATGTCTCTGTTAGCATGATGTGAGTGTCTGACTGGAATATCTCTGTTAGCATGATGTGAGTGTCTGACTGGAATATCTCTGTTAGCATGATGTGAGTGTCTGGAAATTTTCTGTTAGCATGATGTGAGTGTCTGGAAATTTTCTGTTAGCATGATGTGAGTGTGTGACTGGAATGTCTCTGCTAGCATGATATGAATGGCTGACTGGAATGTCTCTGTTAGTATGACGTGAATGGCTAACTGGAATGTTTCTGTTAGTATGACGTGAATGGCTGACTGGAATGTGTCTGTTAGTATGACGTGAATGGCTGACTGGAATGTTTCTGTTAGTATGACGTGAATGGCTGACTAGAATGTTTCTGTTAGCATGATGTGAGTGTCTGACCCCGGAATATCTCTGTTAGCATGATGTGAGTGTGTGACTGGAATATCTATGTTAGCATGATGTGAGTGTGTGACTGAAATGTCTCTGTTAGCATGATGTGAGTGTCTGGAAATTCTCTGTTAGCATGATGTGAGTGTGTGACTGGAATGTCTCTGTTAGCATGATGTGAGTGTGTGACTGGAATATCTCTGTTAGCATTATGAGGTGTCTGGAATAAATTCTCTGTTTGCATGATGTGAGTGTGTGACTGGAATGTCTCTGTTAGCATGATGTGAGTGTCTGACTGAATGTCTCTGTTAGCATGATGTGAATGTGTGACTGAATATCTCTGTTAGCATGATGTGAGTGTGTGACTGGAATATCTCTGTTAGCATGATGTGAGTGTCTGACTGAATGTCTCTGTTAGCATGATGTGAATGTCTGACTGGAATGTCTCTGTTAGCATGATGTGGACTGTCTGACTGGAATATCTCTGTTAGCATGACGTGAGTGTGTGACTGGAATGTGTCTGTTAGCATGATGTGAGTGTGTGACTGGAATATCTCTGTTAGCATGATGTGAGTGTCAGACTGGAATATCTCTGTTAGCATGACGTGAGTGTGTGACTGGAATGTCTCTGTTAGCATGAGTGAGTGTCTGACTGGAAAATGTCTGTTAGCATGATGTGAGTGTCTGACTGGAATGTGTCTGTTAGCATGATGTGGAGATGTGTGTACATGAGGAATATCGCTGTTAGCATGATGTGAGTGTCTGACTGGAATGTCTCTGTTAGCATGGTATGAATGACTAATTGGAATGTCTCTGTCAGCGTGATGTCAGTGTCTGGAATGTCTGTTGTTAGCAGGTTGTGAGTGGTTGACGGAAACGGTCACAATAGCATGATGTAAATGTCTGACCAGAATGTCTGTGTTACTATGGTGAGAATGATTTGCAAGATCACTCGTTCACAACTTAGACTTTTGTTGTTGTTGTTGTTGCTAAAAGCATCTTTTATTGCAGTATATAAATAGAAGTTGTATCCTTACACAGCAGTCAGTGAAAGTGCTTTTAACGGATTTTCGTTCAAAATACATGTAATAAATCACGATTGAAAAACTACGCACACGCGAACAGTCAAACAAACACCTGTTCCGTAGCTCATAACTGGCAATGAAGATGTATTTCACATTCCCTTCTCCCCTCTCTCAAACTCCCCGCCTCACCCCTCACTGTTATTCTGAGGTCATATTGAGCCAGTACAATTTTAATACACCACATCCACTCACCAGGCAATCGTAAACCACTCTCACCCCTCCTCTCCTCCGCCTACACACACACTCATCGGGAAATAAAGATTACCCGGGGGAAAGGGGTGGATACGGGAGACGGGGATATGTCAGCAGTTAAATGAAGCTAGCAGAACCCCTGCACAGCATCAAACGTGTCAAATGTTTAAAATCAGGTATAATAAACCAGCCAATGTGGCCCGGTGGTTAGCGTCGCAGATTCGGGACAACCAGGGCGTAGGTTCGATTCCCGTCAGAGCCATTTGCTTATGTGTGGGTTGGTTTTTTTCGGCCCCGCCCCGCACCTATCCAGAGCTGAGTTTGTTATGGGGTCAGTTGGAAGACTGGTACTACACAGTCGAGTTTCTTCCACTAAATGGATGCGTATTTTCAGAGTGTTGCTCTCAAATTTCCTGACCAACACTGCAGGTGTCTGTATCTCTCGGGCCTGGTCGACGTCAAAATATACTATGAAAGTGCAGAGTACACTCCTCTCATTCAGTCGTCTCAGATCAGAATAGAACTCTATAACATCATCTTCATTATCCTCATCCTCATTGATGAACGTGAAAAGAATGTCTCAAGTTCTGTGGCCCTTCATGCCTTACTCTCATGGTGACCTCAATCTCGGTTTTCTCTCCACATCTGCACCTTTGGTTAGTTCGAGGTTACCGGTAGGGGTGACTATCATTGGACGAAAGTGGCGACCCCCCACCCCCCCCCCACCCCCCACCCCCATCGAGGGGGCCGTTCCGTTCACTCTGGTTCCTCGACTAAGCAGATATTGTCGTCAGTAAGAGGCTTAGCAGGTTTTTCTCCAGGATACGCTGGATTGGAACAGGCGGCTCTGAACACCACCGAACTGATTCGACAGCAGTGCAGTGTCTCTTCTGATGGGTTGCCTAAACGACGGCTTGACGTTGGCTGTTCCAGTACATTTCCTGAACCGGAGCTGCGAGTGTATAAGGCAAGGTACGGCTGTGGACGGGAAACTGGAACGAGCGGCGTGGATGGTGAAGCCACAGAAGTGGCATGGATGGTGCGACTAGGGAAAAAACTTCATCAGAATATCTATGAATATCATCCGGACTGTGTCTGATTTTACCGCCCTTCCCCTCCCCCCCGCCCTCCCCCGTGCCTTTTTTCCCCTTTCCTGGCAGTGACTGGATGAATAGACGGTTCTGTCCTGGCATGAGGGCACTCCTCCACCTCGCCCAGTCTGGGTCAGAGGAAATCTGCATGAGAGCCAGTGGTATGCTTTCGTTCACCACCACCACCACCATGCCCTTTCAGGCTCACAGCGATGTGCGCCCTGTGTCCTTTGTAACGTGCAGTGGCCTGCCACGTCAGCCCTCTCATGGTGTGAGCGATTTGTATCAGTATGAAGGGTTTGCTGTGCGTCAACCCACTTCTGAGGAGTTTAAGAACCGTCTTGTCTTCACATACAGAGTGTAAAACAAATCACAAAAGGTGGCTTTTTTTTCCGTTACGGGGTAACATTTCAAGAAGACACTACCCGTTCCTCTCTCTCTCTCTCTCTCTCTCTCTCTCTCTCTCTCTTTGTTGGAAGGTCCGCTTTTCCTCTCAGTGTCAACCTGCACCCATCTCTCCCTCCGGATTCGGCTCCAGGTTTTCAACCCTTCTTTCACACACACACACACACACACACACGCACACACACACACGCACACCACGCACACACACACACACACACACACACACACACACACACACACACACCACACACACACACACACACACTCGCTCCCACGCACCACACACACACACACACATACACACACACACACACACACACACACACACACACACACACACACACACACACACACACACTCACTCACTCATACACACACACACACACACACACACGCGCGCGCGCGCGCGCGCGCGCAAACGCACACACGCAAACGCACACACACACACACACGCACACACACACACGCACGCACGCACGCACGCATGCACGCACGCACGCACGCACGCACGCACGCACGCACGCACACACACACACACACACACACACACAAACACACACACACACGCGCGCACACATACACACACGTCTTGCATTCAGGGAGTGGGGAACCATCTGCCTCACGTTCCAGATCCGAAGGATAACAGGAACATTCAGTAGACGATGTCTGATGGAATCACCAAAACTGTTACGACGCCTTCTAGGGGCGAACAAGCGCACTCGTCTCAAAGTGAATTCACTCGGCATTTCCAAACTGACGAGTGTGCGCTGGCAGTGAGGTAAAAGAGAATGAGCATGCCTACTCATGGTGCATGGGCGGTCGCGGAGGTGGGGGGGGGGGGGGGGGGGGGGGGGGGGGGGGAGGGGGGTGGAGGGGGGGGGATGGGTGTCGGGGGGGGGGCCTGGGGCGTTAGGGGGTTCTTGGTTGGGTAGGGGTAGGTCGTTGGGGTTGAGGACAGGGAAAAGAGGTATCACGAACAGTCAGCTTTCCCCCCCCCCCCCCCCCCCGCCGCGCGCCGTCCACCCGACTCACCGCGGGCTCCTAACCCGACAAAACGGACTATCCCACCCCCCACAGCCACCACCTCTTCAGCCTCATCCACACCCCCCCCCCCCCCCCCCCCTTCTCATCCACGTCTCTTTGTCATGTCAAATCAAGACCTCTTGCTCCACCCTCCATTCCCGACATTCTAAGCCTTCCTCTGATACCGATTACAAGTCGATGACTTCACTGTTTTGAAACACCGAATACTTGTTAAGACGGTGTTTCTGTCTCTTTCTATTTACAGCACATAATCACGCAGATTAGACGTACATGTGCAATTATAGAAGCTAGCACACACGTGTCTCTTCTGTTTTAGTAAGTGTACATATAAAGACTCTCTTTCTCTCTCTCTCTCTCTCTCTGTCCTCTCTCTCTCTCTCTCTCTTCTCCATCTCTCTCTCTCTCTCTCTCTCAGAGTGTACAAGAAAACATTAAATATAGGTGACCAACACTTAAACCGTGTATTGCGCAGAGAGTATGAAAAATTGCTAGACAGGAAGCTAAAGTGGTACAATGATGTACCGTGTAAAGAGACTGTGAATGATAGGCACAGTCAGCACGATATTTGAAAAATGTCAAAGGGCTTTTGAAACAACGGATACGAGGCCAAGGCAGTATTACAATAGTACAGCATTTCAAAAGAAGGCTGGAAAAAGAGGTTAGAAGTGATAGATATTCGTAAAATTGAACGATTATTAGAAAATGAATAATCAGAATAATTCAAAAATGATACAAAACAAAACAAAAGTTTTGAACAGGAGATTACTAGTGATAGATGTTCATAAAATGAAACAGTATTATATATCATAAACTTATCAGAATATTAAAGCCGCTGGGCCTGACGGTTGATTGGTAATTAGGAATACAGAGAGGACAATTAGTTTTCTAATGAAATTAGTTTATGCTCCTCTTGAAAATGGAATTTATGTCTTGAATTGAAACAGATCAGTAACTTTTAACCTAAAAACCACACAGGAATCTCTTTATGTGAGTTAACTATAAAGTTCTGTGATAAATAAGAATTTTTTAGAACGGATTTAATTTTAAAATGTGACCCATTTTAAAAAGAAATTATAGCACAGTTGATCTTGTGTTCACTTTACTGGCTGCTTTTCAGAGGCAATTCATGCTTTCAAATAATCGTAAGGTATACTTTGTTTTCATAGACAGCAAATAGGTCTTAAATTCATATTCAAGAAAATATTTGTGGCCAACAGTTCTATGCTGAATACGTAGCAGTATGTTATAGCTAATATTAAGTGTGACACAAAAGTCAGGATGCAAGTAAGATGTGCAGAAGCTGTCAAACAGGGCAGTGTTTGTAGGCCTGTTCAATTATCACTGTATATCAATGATCTTTAGAAATGATAGAAAAAGGAAAAGATGCTGTTTCAATTGATTTGATGGAATTGTAATTTTCTGCAGACACTATTGTTTTGATGTCTGAAACTCTCTAGAGCTTCAAAACCAGTTGAATGGTTTGTATGGAACAGTTCACCGGCCAGACCTGAAAAGAGCATGGATAATGATGATATTATAGTTGTTCGAGAGGATGGGTATCTGGCATCTCCTGAAAAGTGGTGTACAGGAATTCAACAATTGAGGTTGTAAACGCTTAAGAGTATAACTGTCATGATTATTTCACGTTCATTGTGTAATCAAACAAAAGTAAAATTACTTTTTAAGCCATTTGATGTCTAGATACGGCTTGTTGTTCAATACGGAGCTGAAATGTTTTTCTTAGAAATGTGACACAGTGAAATCATATTTGGTTGCTAAACGGTTCATAGAGGTTGATGGACGTACACAAAATGATTTGGATTATGGCGAACTTGGCAGACGCCCAGAATATTGAAATTCGAATGTGAAAAAAATGGGAGGTTAGCGCGCGCGCAAATGGGAGGTTAGCGCGCGCGCCACCCACACACACACACACACACACACACACACACACACACACACACACACACACCAACACGTGCGCGCGCGCGCGCGCGCACGCACGCACGCACACACGCACACACACTCTCTCTCTCTCTCTCACTCACGCACGCATGCACACACGCACATAGAGAGAGAGAGAGAGAGAGAGGAGAGAGAGAGAGAGAGAGAGAGAGAGAGAAGGCAGGGTTGGGCCTCGCCGACTTCTCTCCACAACTCTTATCTCAAAGCCCTAGTTGCTGTTTTTGATAACAGCGCCAACAGCTGAGAGGAAGCGGAAGATGACTGAGCATGTGTGTGCGCGCGCGCGTGCATAATGTGTGTCTGGTAAAGTATCCTTGAAATAGGTTGATTCATCCTCAGAGCACCGTGTCAGTGACCCACAAGTTGGCTTACCTCAGCTTTTTTTTCAGTCTTATTTGGCATAAACATAGCAGTGTTTGCTTTCACCGCCTTCCGGCGGCCGTTCCCATCTTCAGCCCCTGGATGAACAGTTCTGTGTATGTCTGCTGACGGCTGTAGATGGGCCCCCCTGCTGTCTAAGTTCAATAGCAGGTGTATCGCCAGTGTCTCTGGCATCATAGTTTGCCTCCCCTTTAGTCATGCCAGCCATGGACACAGAGAAAGCATTGATACAAAGTCTGTATGCAGAAAGAAGGAAACCATTTTTAATGGGACATGGTCAGAATGCATTGATCATAAAGCATATTAAACACTTTCGTAGTCTTCCTACTCCCCCCTCCCCTCCTCCCATCCTCTCTCTTTGTCTCTGTATCTCTCAGTCTCTGTCTGTCTCTCTGTCTCTCTCTGCCTCCGTCTCTCTCTTTCTCTGTCTGTCTGTCTGTCTCTCTCTCTCTCTCTCTCTCTCTCTCTCTCTCTCTCTCTCTCTCTCTCTCTCGCTCTCTCTCTCTGTCTCTCTCTCTCTCTCTCTCTCTCTCTCTCTCTCTCTCTCTCTCTCTCTCTCTCTCGATCTATCTGTTTCTGTGACCCACCACTCTCCCTTTTGAAGGAGTGAAAGGGCAGTAGTCGCTGTCCAGTCAATACAAAACGTGCACGTGGAATCTGGGGTCCCGCAAGGCGCCGTCTGGAATATACTTTTATCCCTCTGTGAACAGAAGACCTCAGTGACTTCCTCCGGTCAGTGTCGGGTTCGGCCTGTACGGCTGTGCTGAGAGGTCCAAAGAGAAAGCACCACGTCACTGAACAAGGAGAGCTGACACAACTCGAAACGCGGGCTGAGGAAAAGGGTGGGAAATTGAACAACTAATAGTGTTTGCCCCCAGCGTCAGAAACCGACCATACTACTTCTACCAGCTGAGTGATCACATCCTGAAGAAAGTGGACTCACACACGTAGCAGAGCGTCTATATGGACGA
>CM031595.1:22475586-22495586 GCA_018398815.1 Conus ventricosus | reverse complement strand
ACTGAGGCCAATTTGTATCCTTTCGTTCTTGTAGTAAAGAAGTACAAGACCCATCATTATTGAGGGAAACCCCTTCTTTTCATTCCAGTGGCAAAGGAGCATCATTGATCAAAATTAAATGGTAATTTTACCGTCAAGCACCAAAGAAGTGCAAAACGCGTCATTATTGAGGCAAAACTCTACACTTCCTGTTGCGTCAAAGAAGAACAAAGCATGTCAACGAATAGGGACAGCAGTCTATCCTTTTTTTATAACAAAGAAGTCCACAGCTCGTCACCATACTGGCCAGATTCCGTCCTTTCTTTGGACGAAGAAGACCAAAATACGTCATGACTGAGGCAAAATTGTACCCCTTGTTTCTTGCAGAAAAAAGTACAAAGCACATCACCAGCGTAACAGAAACTGTACTCTTCCTTTCTTGTAGAAAAACGTACAAACCCTTTATGATTAAGGCGAAAGTGTACTCTTTCTTTTTTTGAAGCAAAGAAGTTTATCATTGAGGCAAACTCATACCCTTTCATTTTGTAGAGAGGCAAGATTCTACCATTCCGATCTTGTGACAAAGAAGTACAAAAATATCAACATTGAGTTAGATTTTAACTTATCTCTGATGCAACAAAGAAGTAAAACGATGAACAACTCTGCCCTTCATCATCTTGTAGCTAAAAATGTCTTCTTAGTTTTCGGCTTTTTTATTTTTTTTTTTTTTTTTTTTTGCCTCAGGTTGACAATTTCTTGGGAATCCTTTTCATAGTTGCATTTTCATATTCATATTTGTCATTTTGCTCCCGAGGTTGATTATTAAGATGATACAGTGCCAGTCTGTTTTTGATTGTTATTCGTAGGATTAATCATTCTTGAATTGATTTATCCAGCGTTTTTGGATAAATTTCATCTATATACTCTTACTGTTCTTTGAGATAAGTTCTGTGGCTTACCTGTTTGATTTTATCGTGACCCCGTCGCTTCTCTCTGTTGTTGTGTAAGATGTTTTATGCACATGCGATTCAAATTGGCGTCCCTCTGTTCCTGCTTGCTGATTTTAGTTTTTGTTGAAGACCAGTTTCCTCTTATTTGTCATTCAGCTAAAAAAAAAAAAAAAAAACTTTTGCTCTTCGGTTCATCTCATTTCATTCCACTCCAGTCCGCGGATCGAAAGTAAAAACAGAATGAGGACGGACAGCAGAAGACTGCAGAGGTCTGGCCAAGTCAAGGAATCGATTTGTACCCCTAATTATTCGCTGAAAATACTTTTTGTAGCTTCACAAAAACAAACGTGAATACATGTTGATGACACAAATCTGTCACACAGAGAAGGGCCGTTGTGCACACTTCTGCCAATGTTGTATACAGCTTGGACTGAAGCTTGCTGTGCAACATGGGGTTGCTTGCTAACACCGCCTTTATGAGAAGTATTGAGTTAACTGTGATTTCGTTTTTGATGCCCCCTTAGCCAGCTGTAGTGGGTGTTTTGTCAACGTTCTGAACACGATCTGTGTACAGATATGCATTGGTTGCAGGATCTTTGTGAAGATGACGTCATGCTGCTGGACACGTTCTCTGAAGTGAGTAGAACCTCCCCCCCCCCCCTCTCTCTCTCTCTGTTTCTCTCTCTTCTCGTCTCTTCTCTGTTCTCCCCTCTCTGTCTCTCGTCTCTCTCTCTCTCTCTCTCTCTCTCTCTCTGTTTCTCTCTGTTCTCTTCTCTGTCTCTGTTTCTCTCTCTGTCTCTGTCTCTCTCTCTCTCTCATCTCTCTCCTCTCTCTCTCTCTCTCTCTCTCCGTTTACTACCCCACTCTTCTACATTTACTGACATTTTCTCTGTTGAGAGTTTCTGCCTGTAAAGCCTGCACACTGTGGTCTCGTGGCTTAATACTTGTAGCGTCGCGTGTATGGACTGTTGATACATCCGTGGTGAATCTGAAACTGAAACTCTGCAGGCGTGACATCTCCATGGTGAATCTGAAATTGAAATAGAAACTTCTCTGTTGAAGAAGGCTTATTGTACGTGTCACCTATTTCATATATACACTTCCGTCCCCTTTCACTGACAGACGCCCAACTGTAAAAATAAAATTCATTGGGGGGTTGTTGTTGTTTCACCTTTCATTTATTCCCTCGCGTCCCTCTCATGAATAAAGATTTTCGTGTTTATTCATCCACTCACTTGTCTACTCCCCCCCCCCCTTAAATTGTGTGCGGAACTGCTTGAGGGAGACGTTAGTGATTTGCCCTCCAAACATTTTACAGCAACCCGTTAAAGTGTGAAAAGTTTCAATGAAATTGAACACATTGCAGCCATGCTCCCCCCCTCCCCCCCCCCCCCATCGTCCCTTAGCTCTGCCCCTCCTCATCTTCTCTTCCTCCCTCCACCCCCTTCCGTGCCCGCGTTTTGTTCCCCCCGGTATGTTTGCGTTTACATGTTAAAGTGGGGTTTTATTTTTCAATAAAATTTGCCAGGGAGAATTCCCTTGACGCCGTGGGATATCTAACGTGCGCCCAGTGCATGCTGCACACAGGGCCTTGAGTTATGGTGTCAACCGAAAGACTGGCCTCTAGAACACACATTTTGTTGTTCTGCTGGAGAGACGCGTGGGAAGGGGAAAGTAGGGAAGGAATGTGGTGGGGGAAAGAGATGGGGACGAGAAGAGGGGAGAGGCGGAGGGTGAGGACTGCCTCATCCTAAGTGAGATTCGAATCACGAACCTTGGATGTTCTGCCTTCTTTGGCCAAGTGCTTTACCCACTGGCCATCTTTTGACTTGATTTGATTTGATCACTGATTTGACTGATTCACCTAAAGTCAGTCTTATTGACAATTGAACGAATCATTGTTCCTGTAACATTCTTGGTGGTCTCTCGGTTTTCAGAATTAAGGCGACTAAGTGGTTACTGTAGTCAACAGGGGGCTTAGTAGGTGGTGTCAGCCCAAAGTTGGATCAGAACAGGCACCACTGAACACCACCGACGTGACTCGGCAACAGTGCAGTGTCTCCTCTGGTGGGTTGCCACATGACCTACCAGACTGCTTCCTGTGTGTTGCCGGTGCCGGGGGCCGTGACGGGACGAGCCAGTCTGTGACTGTGAACGGGTAACCAAGAGAAGCTGTGTGGAGTAATGCCGTTGACGTAGCTCAGAAGATGAGACAGAACAAGAAAGAAAGAAAGAAAAACCTTGATGTATCCCGTGCCGGACTTGTTAAGTATTGCATAATGGTGCGTTAGAAGCCTTGCCGTCTTCATGTACGCTACTTATTCAGAATTTTCTTCTTGTTCAAGTTCTTGTCCTCCTCCTCTTCCTCCTCCTCCCCCCCCCCCCCCCCCCCCCTCCTCCTCCTCCTCCTCTCCTTCTTCTTCTTCTTGTTCTCCTTCTTCTCCTCCTCCTCCTTTCCTTCTCCTGTTCCCCTCCTCTCCTTCTTCTCCTCTCCTCCTCCTCCTTCTTCTTCTTCTCCTCCTCCTCCTCCTCTTTTTTGTACTCCCAGTTCTTATAGAACAGGGAGTACTTTACAATGGGAACGAAGAAAGTGCTGTCTGTCTGTCTGTGTGTCTGTCCGTGGTCAAAATGTGTTCCACTCGCTCCAGACAAACTTTCTGGCCTTCTTTCTGAAAATGTGTACGTATGTTCATTATGGGTCACGGATGATGCCCAATGTTTTATTTGACCAGAATAGCCGTTACTAACGGCTGTAACGGACGAAAACGGTTATTCTTCTTTATGGAATATCTCAGAAAGTACTTGTGTTCAAGATAAACTGGGAGTACGTTTATATGCTTTGCATCTTTTCTTCTTCTTCTTCTTTTCATAAGCTGTTTTTAGTTCCTCTTTCTACTAAATCAATAGGCTTTAGTTTGGTCGGACTTGACTGGTTTTACCTGTTAGAGCATGATATTCACTGTAATACGATTGTGTTAATACAGCAGCCCTGCGAACAACATTTACGCCAATAGTTGGTGTGTTGAAATAACCTGCGCTTGCTTTCAAATGGACAACGGCCAGTATCTTGAATAAAAACTGCATTTCTCTCCCTTGTCCACGTGTCTCTCTCTTCTTTCCCTCTCATCCCTTGTTCCCCCCATCCCAAATCCACCCGACCCCCATTTTTGCACAAAAAAGCTCATGTCTGTTCTTATGTAGACTGAATTTTCGTATATCTCTGTTTCTCCTTTCCCATTATAATTTTGGATAGCGTCGCTGAAATGAGCTATGTTTTATCGTTGCACCTCTTAAAATAACATAAATGATACCTCGAAGCGATTTTCTCGGCCCGTTCCTATCTGTCAATGTGTCTGTGTGTCTGCCTTCCCCCCCCCCCCCCCCGCTCCCCATCCTCTCTCTCTCTCTCTCTCTCTCTCTCTCTCTCTCTCTCTCTCTCATTGTGCTTGCATTTTTTGCCTGTATGGGTCGAAACCTGTCGTGAAACTGATAATGTGGCAGCAATTTTAACCTGTATCAGATAAAATATCGTGCATTTAGATTCCTTCCTCTTGTTTATGTATTTATTTTTGTCATTCATTTCCTTTCTCATTTTGTTACAGGTGTTTGTGTGGGTCGGCAGTGGAGCCAACGAAACGGAGAAAAAGGAAGCCTTGACAACTGCTTTGGTAAACAGATTGATTATTGCTGTGTGTTTGTTTCCCTTCTCAGTGCTCACAGTGTGAGACAATAGCATGTTCCAGAAGGAAGTGATGTCAGTGAACACAAAACAGATTCATTGTTGTCTGCCTGCGTTCTACCCTGTCTTGTCTTCGCTTACCAGTCTGGTTTTTTCTCTGCCTCGCTGTCTCTCTGCCATGTTTCTGTCAGTCTGCATTTTTTAATGTCTCTCTCTGTCTCCGTCTGCCTTTTTGTCTGTTTGCCCCCCACCCCTCTCTCTCTCTCTCTCTCTCTCTCTCTCTCTCTCTCTCTCTCTCTCTCCTCTCTCTCTCTCTCTCTCTCTCTCTCTCTCTTCTCTCTCTCTCTCTCTGTGACTGAGCTGAAGAATGATGTGTGTTAGAGTAATCACAACTTTCACTCTCTCTCTCCTTTTGATTTGTACAGAATATCCACACACTTATCAAAACTAACACTGTGTGTTTCTTTTTTCTTTTCCAGGAGTACATCAGGACTGACCCGGCAGGCCGTAACGAAGACAACACCCTCATCTTGAATGTCAAGCAGGGATTCGAACCCCCGTCCTTCACCGGCCATTTTCATGGCTGGGACCCGGAGAAGTGGAGTGTGAGTGTTCAACAGCGTGAAAACCTTGGCGCGTCATGTGGATTACATGACGTGGATTAATGAATCAACACATCGTTTAGGCAACAACGAGGGTTTAAATTATACAGTCGTCGAACGAGGGTTTAAATTATACAGTGGTCGAAGTAGACTATTGCATGGTTCTAGTAAAACATCGAAGGTAAACTTTGCTGTTGTCGTGACAGAGTGTTGTGTGGGACTTGTAACAACGTGGGCTAAATCATTCTGTTGTTGTGGTTGAGTATTATATGGTTCAGATAGCTATGTCGATGTGAATCTTTCAGTTGTCAGGACAGAACGTTTGTCTATGCAGTTCTATGTAATTCAGGTAACAATGTGGATGTAAATTACACAGTTGTGGTAGATTATTGTGTGGTTCAGATGGTAACCTTGAAATGAGATATATAGTTGTCGTTGGAGAATATTATGTGATTTAGGGAACAAGACAAACTATAGAGCTGTTTTAGTGGAGTATCATGATTTAGGGAACAAAATAAACTATGGAGCTGTTTTAGCGGAGTATCATGATTCAGGGAACGAGATGGACACAAATCATACAGTTTTTTGAGGCAGGGTATTTTGTGGCTCGGACAAGATGAAAATGAATTATACAGTTGTCGTTGCAGAGTATTACATGCTTCGTATAAAAATGTAGAAATAAATCGCACAGTGTCGTGGCAGAGTATTCTGTGGATCATATAACAATGTGGATATAAACTATACAATAGACGTGGTAGAGTATTACATGGTTCAGGCAACAACGTGGACATGAATTATACAATCGTCATGAAAAAGTGTAATATGATTTGGATGACAATGTGGACATAAATCATTCTGTTTACGTTGTAGAGTATTTTGTGGCACAAGCAATAAATTGGACATACGTTATACAGATGAAGCGGCGGAGAATTTTGTAGCTCCGCAGGCAACATGTCTTTGTTGTTTCGGCAAAGTGTTATGTAATCCAGATTCTGACACGGACATAAAATTATACTGTGGTCGTAGTAGAGATTTTTTTGATAAAGCTGGAACTTGGAAACGGATTAAACGGTTGTCGTGGAAGAGCAGTATGTGATTCATGTTCTGAACTGAATAAGAATTATACAATTGTCTTGGAGGCGTAATCTGCGATTCAGGCAATGGAGTATCATGTTGTCGTCTGACGGATACAATGACAAGAGTCCTCATCCTGAAGAGCTTCTCTGGCAAAGAAGGCGTTAATCTCACCATTCAGTGCAATAAAGGGCGTGATATCCAGCTGGTTAACAGTTGTAGGTTCAAAACTTTGGTAGTTTTAGATTATGAAGCGTGGAGTGGAATTTTTTGCCCACCTCTCAACACATGTTGGGACCTACTAATGACTGCAAATCCTTCCTGTGTGCACGCATGCAGAAGATCAGACACTCGTGTTAAGTAAAAAGTAATGCGCGTTAGTGTTCGATGGTTTACGTAGAAAAAGAACACCTCCAGCGCGGACTAGAATACTCATTGTTTGGGAATCTTCAAGGGAGGTAATCTGTTTTTCAGTTCGCTTTCAGCAAGAGGTCCCTCCGTTCATGGACAGAACCTGTAGGCACGCCCATGACAGTTTTGCTTCATCAGTCAGCTCACCAGCTCAACCACAGAGAGAAAATGCCAAACCATGGGTGCGAAAGGTTGCGCTTGGAACGCAGACAGTCGGTATCCTGGTTATTATCCTGGCGTGCGCTTCAAATCAGATTCTTGACTCTCTAGTTCTACTTGCTTGACCTAAAAACTGGGAAGAGGTAACTCGGTGTTCAGTGCAGTGACCTGTATTATCTTTCCCTCAGGTTTTTGTTGTTGTTGTTGTTGTTTGTTTGTTTTTTTTACGGGAACAGATGTATGACAGGAGAGGAGGGCAATTCCCATTGCCCCTGAAATGGCACGATTAACGCGTTACTGTACCAACGTTCAAGTGTCTACCGCTGTAGGCCTGTGACCTGTCACTCATAGAATGATAAGAAGTCTTCTATTTGTGGAATTACTCCACGCATGCTAGCTGATCCGACAGCTGAGGTTTTCCTCCGGTAATGATTATTTCTGGTGGGGAGAAGGGAAAGAATTGTGTATCAAACAGGAAAATTACAACAACAAAAAAGTCTCTTAGCATGTTTTATCTGCGTGTCGTGCTGTCTGATAAACTGATGACAGACATGCAAAGACAGTTTTTCAAACTCCGCCAGAACTTGGTATAAAACATTCACTATGATTTTGCAAGTGATTTCTTGTTGACCCATGTTTCCCCAGGGAGGCAAGTCGTACGAAGACCTGAAACGAGAAATGGGAGCGGAAGTGGGTGTGACGTCAGTAAAAGAGGTATTTATGTTGGCAGATGTGAACGTCTGCTTTTCATGATTACATCATCAGGATGACATGATGCCTACGATTTTCATTCGTGGTTACCTTCTTGGTGTGGCACGGCTTTTTGTGTTGACTTCCTCACTTGAAAACGAACAGTAACTTGTTGTTGGACGAATTTACAATATACATTAAAACAGAGAATGAAACATGTAGCCATACATCCACATGACCTAATGACAATTTTCCTTTTTCTTACCTTTCATAATCATCATCGTCGTCGGCATTATCATCATTATCATCATCATCATCGTCGTCTCATCATCATCACTCATCATCATCATCATCATCACCCAATCTTTCTGTGTTCTCTTCGAGGGACGACCCCTTTTCTGTTATTGTCCATCTTCTTCCTTCTCATTTTTCGCTTTAAAAATAGTTTTAGTACGACATTCACGGGATCGAGTAAAATATTACCAAACATAACACAGAACAGGACATTATCACATCTGTAAGCATCTCTTTTTTTTCTCTTTAAGGATGCTTGGTTCCTTCCAACTCCAAAAATTCATGGGAAAAAACATTCCCAAACAGAGAGAGGAAAAAAACCCCACAAAAACGGTTATTATCACGTCTGTACTGCATTGATACCGGTGTGTTGTGAAACGAACCATTTTAGATCGATGTCAAGTTAAAATTACAGTATGTGATGTAATCGTCTGTTTAACTGTAAGAGATGTTTTTACCGTCACAATTGAGTACTTCAGAAATGTTGCTCATCACTGATCCCTTCATCTGAATGTTCATTTGGAGGCGCAGCATTGCACTCACCTAGTTTCCACCCGGAGCTGCACTCCACTCAAGTACATACAACATAGAATCTGTGCACCCCGGAAAATCTGTATTCATTACATACAGGCATAGTTGTGCATCAAAAACATATACAAAGAGCAAAGGATCTCCAAATGATCGACTTTTGTTTATGTAAAGGAATTTGTGATGTGAATTATACCGTGGAAAAAGCACAGACGAACACACCACTCCACATCACAGTTTGAGAGAGTACAGTATAATGCAGTTACTACGTTGCACCGCAGCTCAACAAAACATTTAACGTGCATCTTTAGTGCGATTAAGCGCAGCAAAATGGAACTGAAATCTCTCTCTCTCTCTCTCTCTCTCTCTCTCTCTCTCTCTCTCTCTCTCTCACACACACACACACACACACACACACACACACACACACACACACACACACACACACACACACAAACGCACGCACACGCACACACACGAACATAAGATAGCAAATGTTGTAAGTGCCAAAGTTGCCCCAATTTCTTCTCCAGTGATAAATGCATATATCAGTGTATTGATAATACCTGCGCGACGATAAAGGCCGTGACCTTGACCCGCAGCACTCATCAGATGTGAAACGTAATTTCAAAACCGTGTTTTCATTTTTTTTTTTTCAGGAGCTGGCTAATTATTTCAAAACCCACCCTGTTGACGTTTTGAGGAAGAAGACTCTGCCTAAGGGGGTGGATCCCACGCAAAAAGAGGTGAGACTGGCTGGGTTATTTACTGAGGGTTTCGTTAATGTTCGTGTCTGCAGTGGCAGACGCTTGCAAAAAGGTACTTTTTTTCTAAGTCATGTAATCTCTGATAAAACTAAGGCGGCTAGACTGTCTGGTTTCGCCCAGAATGTCGGGGTTTCTGATGCAGCAAGTTCTTAAACACTTCTGTGCGATTCCCTAGGAATGTACCTGTTTGTGAAGATGGAGGAAGGGATCGGGGTTACCGTCCTTTAAAGAAAGATGGAACAGTAAAAGTTTCGAATGTAGCCCTTCTTCAGTAGTATGACCAGTTCTTGAAAGGGCGAGGGATAGGGGTGGTGGTTGTGGGAGGGGGGGGGGGGGGGGGGTGGTGGAGGCGGGCGGGCGACCAGAGCGCCGGAGTCAGTGACGACAATGCACTAGTACACTAACAATGTTGCATCAGAGAGAAGAGAGAGAGAGAGAGAGAATTTTCATTGATACGAAGAAGAAGAAGAATCTTTGAAGAAAAAAAAGGCGGGGGTGGGTTGGGGGTGGGTGGGTGGGGGATAACATAAAGAAAAAAAAATTCTTTATAGTTTTTAACGTGTTCGTAAATTGTCACGGCCGACAGTTTACGTTGTTGCCGTCTAGCTGTTTCTTTCCGTGTGCCATAGCAGGGGATAACGCAAAACTACTTGAACTTCAGTTCAGTTCAATATCATTTAATGAATCCACATGGAAATTAATTTGTGCAAACAAAGGCATTAAAGCTCATAGGAGCAATCATCGATTAAAAGTAATCAAACCCACTCCGATTTCCCAATATCCACGCAAGCCATACACGTCACTATGTACACACACTTCTAAAAACAAAGAAAGAGACAAATCACAGAGATTAGAGAGAAGAGGTTAAGACAATACTTTTCATATAAAGATATGTTGTAAAAGTAGGTCTATGACTTGCACTTATTGTCAGTAACTGTTGCATAACTAATAAATTTCAATGAAAGCTTATTGTATCTGTTGTAACCAAACTTTGTCAAAATGGGGGATGAGACCCAGAGAGGCACTAATTACATTACTAGGAGTTCATATCAAACGGCAGGTCCCGCAACGTTCAGCGTTAGTAGAGTACGTGGGGGTGTAACTGCTTTAATCCCTATCAACTATTACTTCCCTTGGCGGGAAAAGTTGATCCCGGGCGGTTAAAAATATCACAAACTTTTCCACTGAACATGGATACTGTTAGTTTTTTTCTCTCCACAATTTGATAATTTTTTCTGATGTAACATATTTCTTTTACAGAGTAGTTAAACTTTCTAGTGATGTAAACTTTAACATTTTGTGTTTTGCGTATATTTTTAAGTACACGAAAAATAAGCCTACTCCCTTCACTTAGTACCTATACTAACTTCCCCTGGTGGTAAAACGATTTTGTTTTCATCCATATAGTGATTCAAAAGGCGAATAGAAGATCCGTAGGTTCCTGTTGAAGGTATGCACTTGCCAAACAGGCCTACCCTATCAGTTTGTGTTCTTGTTGTTACTGATGTTGTTTTTTTTTTACGAAAGACTTGCATTCTAATATTTTTCTGTCTCTCTCTCTCTTCTCTCTCTCTCTCTCTCTCTCTCTCTCTCTCGGTGTGTGTGTGTATGTAATGAATTAAAAGGAATTATTTTATAGAGCGCTTTACCTCGCATAGAGCCAAAGCGCATAACGTGTGTGTGTGTGTGTGTGTGAAAGCGCACGCGCGCGCATGCGCTCACGTGCACGAGCAGGCTACAATTTAACATATGAAAAGACAGCACTGGATACTGTGCCATATAGATAAGCTGATTAGGACGATCTGCATCGGTTTCATAAAAGATGCATGGCAGTAACGGTGTGACTGAGGGGGTAGTTAGTGACATTCATCTATCCTTGAAATGTCAACGTGGATCAGTTCTCAGCCTTCTATAGTCATACGTGCAAGTGCATGAGTGTAGAGTGGGAACGGATATATGTCTTTAAAATGTTTACCATACGAAGTTGGCTGTGAGTTTTTGCTTATTTTTTCATCCCCCCTCCCTCCTCGACTTCCCTCCTCTTCTCTCTCTGTCTCTCTCTCTCTCTCTCTTCTCTCTCTCTCTCTCTCTCTCTCTCTATCTCTCTCTCTCTCTGCGTCTCTCTCTCACTCTCTGTATTTCTCTTTGTGCCTCTCTCGTACACTTTCTTTTTGAATGTTTCTAGTACTCACATTTACGTACAGATAACGTCAACTTAGATGGCATTTCTGATTTACCGGAGGAGGGTAAGATGATCAAGATGTAACTCAAAATGAAGAAAAATCTTTCAGCGAGCCAAATTTATTGCAAAGGTGTTGAAATGGAAAAAAAAATCAAATGCACTAGAAGAAAAAAAAAAGAATTAAAAGCGAACAAACTGAAATCGTGATTTGATGAACAAGCTTCACCCATTGGTGCGTTAAGAAATTTTAGATACAATATCCGCCAAACACGAACAAACGAATCACAAGACAAAACACGACGCGTTTCGACCTCTTAGGTCTTCCGGCAAGATAAACAACACTTAGGATAACGAAAATTAAGAACGAGCAATCACTTATCTCATCAAATCCGGCGCACGATGGACGTTGAATCCAACCCAAGTGTTGTTTATCTTGCCCGAAGAAGTCCTAAAAGGTCGAAACGCGTCGTGTTTTGTCTTGTGATTTGTTTGTTCATGTTTTGCGAATATAGCACTGTGTAGATTTCCGCCTGCAGTCTCCTGACTTTGCATCTAACTGTCATAAAATGTGTTTTATCCATGTATGCTATATGGCAGGATATGACGACATCAGTACAACTCCCGTGCTTAAAAAGCAATATAAAGTTATTGAAAAATACACCCCCCCCCCCCCCCCCCCCCCCCGCTGTCTCTCACTCTCTCTCTCTCATCTTCTTCCCTCCGCTCCCTGCCCCCCCCCCCCCCCTTTCTCTCTCTCTCCGCTCTCTCTCTCCATCTCTTATTTTGTGTGTGTGTGTGCACGTGTGTGCGCGCGTGTGCATGTGTGTGTGCGTGTGTGTGTGTGCGCGCGCGTGTGCATGTATGTGCTTGTGCGTGTGTGTGTGGCGCCGCGCGCGCGCGCGTGTGTGGTGTGTGGTGTGTGTATGTGGTCCATCAACAAACGGTCATCTGAGCGGCTGTCTGTGTTGGCAGAGGTACCTGACGGACGCCGACTTTGCCGAGGTGTTCGGCATGTCCCGCAGCGACTATCTGAACATGAAGCCTTGGAAACAGCTGGACCTGAAGAAGAAAGTGGGTCTGTTCTGAAGAACAAAACCAGTGGCAGCGCTCATCCCTCGCTTCTTTGGAACTGGATGAAGTACAGAGAAGCAGGGCACTGTCTTCTGTTCATGTTCCCCTCCCCTCACCCTTGCAGCAGCAAGTTGATCAAATATCAGAAAGAGAGTGAAAAAGCCTGTCCCATTACTCTACCCTGTCAATAGCCATCTAGGAAATTATTTATGCATTTCCAATGTCTGTAATATGCAGCATCTAGAGGAGACGTTTTGTTGAAGATTCACTTGATCAGTTTTGTTTTGTTTGATGAATAATCGTTACTTTGTGCACTGTTTTGTGTGCATATTCTTTGGTGTGTCTGGCTTTTTTTATTTGTATATGCTTTGAATACTAATAATGTGAGAGTATTTTCACGTCTTTCATTTAGCGTCACGGATCAAGAAACCAAAATATTTTTTTTCGATTTATTTATTTGTGTTTATCTCTTAACTTACTCATTCATTTAGCTAATTATAGTTTATGTATTTATTTATGTGTTTTTATTGGAGAGTAATGTTATTGGCATTTATTTCATGTACAGTGGCTATATGTTTCCAGCATATTTTAACGTAGGTGTTCTCAGTATCAGATACGCACAACATTCTCACACTTCTATGCATTCCTATGAGCATTTTTTTTCATACGAAAGCTCGGCTGCTATATTTCATATTGTCAACATACTGAATGACTTACAGCCCCGTTAAGACTCGACAGCAGCAGAATTGGCTGGATGATTTTATTTCTATTTATTTTACATTTCTCTGTAATTGGTTATTTGTAATATGTGCTGTTGTCCTCATACAGTCTTTAGCCCACTATGGTTTTAGGTTCATATTAATTGTTTGTGTTTTTTTTAATTCATTTTTCTACAGATGGTTTGTTTTGTTTCTCAGTTATGTTTTATTCATTCCAAGTATTTTGTACTTTTACAACTTTTGATCTATAAGATTTTTCAAAAAGTTATCGTTGGCCTTCTTGGTTTATTCTTGCATTCTTCTTGTTTTTATGGAAGATTTTTTTTCTGAGCTGCGTTTTGTGTCTTATGAAAACATAGAAGTAAATTCTCTAAAAATAGGACTGAGTTTTGTGCACCCTCAGCATGTGTGTGTGTGTGTGTGTGTGTGTGTGTGTGTGTGTGTGTGTGTGTGTGTGTTGTTCTCTCTCTCTCTCTTCTCTCTCTCTCTCTCTCTCTCTCTCTCTCTCCCCCTCTCTCTCTCTCTCTCTATGCGCGCGCGCATGTGTGTGTGTGTGTGTGTGTGTGTGTGTGGTGTGTTCATGTTGTGTGTGTGTGTGTGTGTGTGTGTGTGTGTGTGTGTGTGTGTGTGTGTGTGTGTTTATACAAGATTCGAACGCTATGGTCAGTAGAAACGGAACAGGCGAAATGACTCGCCCTAACCTTGTCACTACCCTGCCTGTCTGGCATTGTAAGCATGAAAGTTGCTCATAACAGTCTCCTCAAAACTCAACCAGATGAATAATCAGAGAGCTCTCGCCCATTCCAATGAAGCTACCACACTTTCCTCCTAAACAAAGCTCTCGACTGTGACGCAAACTCTCCACAAACACGCATGTACACCCTGAACGCGGGGGCCAGTGCGCTCACACACATATTCATGGAACCACCACCAGTAAAACAGAAAATATGAATATGTGTACACACGACCTTGTGTGCGTGGATTGGTGTGTCCACGGACATGAAGACACAGTTGGTTCGCTGGAGATAGTCTAATTCCTTTAAGGCCAAGATTTGACCAACCTGAAGTCGCTCCCTGGTGCTTCAGTCACCGTAATGCATAGACCTCTGAATTATCTGGATAAGGGTTCCCATAAATTTAAAGTCCCTTTTTCGTTGAGGGTGAGATTTACGTCCTATCGGCCTGAGGCCCTTAAGGACAAGGCTTCTTCAGACTTAAGTCTGTGTAGACTTGGTGCTGCTGTCCCCCGTGGTGGTTTGCTATCGTTGGTCGTCTACTCCTTGTGGCAGTTACCCTTCCCTTCCTTTTCCTCAGTTCCTTTGCAGGACCACTTGATATGGATCCACATGATCCAATTTTGGCCAGCTCGGGTAAGATGCCCTTACTGGTCGCCCTCCGCCCGCCCCCCTCCCTTCTTCCGGCTGTAAAGCCAGAGGACAGGGGTGTGAGTCTCAGACGTTCGACCCAAAGCCGTTTTTTTCACTCTACAGCCTCAGTTTACTTTATTCCAGAGTCAATCGATTTCTTTTGCTTCTGCAACTTTATGTCCAAGCCATCATTGTCGAAAGATTCAACTTGACCTCACGGGAAGGACAACATAAGGATGTTCCCTTCGAGGGAACTCACAATGTCTGCTTGCGTCACTAAACAATGAAGAATGACGTCATCAAATGGCACAGAAGGCTTCCAGTGACCCAGAAAGTGTTTGTCAAAGGACGGAGCTGAAAAAGTGCTGGATTCACTTGGTGTGAACGGCCGTATCACCTACTACACTTAGTGATGGTTTGGGTCCTGGCGTTGAGACTGCATCCAGTTGGAACAGGCGGTGGTCTGTTCAAGTGACGATCGTTGAGGTAATGCCGATTAAGGCAAAAGTCTCTCGAGGCTCTATCTGTTGAGGTGATACAGTCTGTCCAGTCAGGTGACAATAGCTGAAGCGATGTGGACGAGGTGATAGTCTGCCCTCCCATGGAGGCTCATGCTTTGTAAAAGTATCGCTTCGACGGACAATAGCGTTAGCACCTCAAACAGCCCTGATATGGCCCTTTGCGGTCGGCTGGACTATAAGCAACATTAATTTTTTTTCTAACGCCTCAAACGCACTTAACTCATCCGACAATTTCTTTGTGGACTGCGAATGCCGTGGTTGTGAGCAGAATGCAAAGACTTGCTAAACTGAAAAAAAAAAAAAAAAGTGAAAAAATAAACAAACAAAAAACGGGGTTCATACACAATTAAAAAGAAAACAAATAAAACCAAACAACAACAAGAAGAAGAAACCTATATCGGTGGCAGCCACAGAGATCACTGAATCATGTTTAACAGAAGGGAGCACTGGGAGACCCGATCTGACCCTGAATTCCACGCACGTCTTGTGGCCCTTCATCAGCAGTCACTGTGAACAGTCAGCCAAGGACGTGTGTCTAGCAGAGTGTGGGGCTGTTAGCAGGTCTCCGTTGCCTTCCCCTAATGGCGGCTGATGGGACTGGGCGATAACTGGACATTTTCTGCTTCAAGGGCTGTGCCTTTCTATTGGGCAAGACAGAGCCGGTTCTGGTCTGGGCCTTTGGTGCTGGTGGCACAGGAATGCACGGGAACCGAGACTGTGGGTCGAAAGGAGATTGATATCATAAACACACACACACAGAGTGGCATATGCGTGCTCTCTCTCTCTCTCTCTCTCTCTCTCTCTCTCTCTCACACACACACACACACACACACAAGCGCGCACGCGCTCGTGCACACAATACCCAAGTGCCATCCTCATGCCCCCATTCACTGTCCCCATCGCTTTCCCCCGATCCGAACAGCGTCCCACAAATGAAAAATTTAACTTTGTAACCTTTATCTGCAGTATGAAGTGGCGTGCAAAGTGTCGTAAAAGCGCCACTGTTGTCGTCCTCCAATACCTCTAGTTCTATCTGTCACCAAACGACTTGGCAACTGCACTGATCCATAGTTCATCGTTTAGTTAGACGTTTGTTTTTCATCCACCAGTAGAGTTATGTTGACCTTTGTGCTGCGTAGGCAAATACAGTCTCTCTATATTGATTTACTGCAAAATTAAATCAAGCGTAATGGCACTCTAATTTGGAAAAAAAAAGGTTCCTTCGTGTTGCGCACAAGTAAATGGTTCAAGTGTGCCGAATATTTGTTTACGCTCAACAATTAAGTAGTGGGGGAAAACAAGTGCAGGTTAACAATTCTTCCATCATTATAATAATGACTTGGCAAAGATATAAAAAAAAATTGAAGATGAAGAAAATGGAAAAATATATGTTTTAAATATAAAAACCCTTCACTAGCTGCATAGGGAAACCATCACAATCCCTCTCGAAGGCAGATTTATATGTATTGCCTGCTCCTAGGCCTTTCGTCCGCTGGATCGGACTCATCAGGGAGACACGGCTGATTGTGTCTGTGCTCTTGGCGTCAAATAGAGGACACACCACAGTCCGTAATTCTGTGGTGTTTCTCACCACCAAGGGTTCAAAAAAGAATCCAACAGCCCCCCCCCCCCCCCTCCCCAGCAGCCAGCGAAAGGTAGAAACTAAAACAAAACGAAAGTGTGGGGGAGGAAAAAAGTTGCTTAAAAACTGAAAACATTATGTAAACAGAATGAAATGTAGGGGACAATCTTTGAGCCTATGCTTGAGGATCCATTTAAGGATGCAAGGGAGATCAAAAGATATGGAACAGTGTGAGTGGTCAGCTCTGCTGTTCAATAACCCAAGCATTGTCAGCGGCTAAGAATTGTGCAGAACAACCTTTACTTGGATCTCCTAAGAGATGCAATCGCCACATGATTGACCAAACAATATAATGCTGAACAGTTAAGTAGTGGGGGAAAACAAGTGCAGGTTAACAATTCTTCCATCATTATAATAATGACTTGGCAAAGATATAAAAAAAAAATTGAAGATGAAGAAAATAGAAAAATATATGTTTTAAATATAAAAACCCTTCACTAGCTGCATGGGGGAACCATCACAATCCCTCTCGAAGGCAGATTTATATGTATTGCCTGCTCCTAGGCCTTTCGTCCGCTGGATCGGACTCATCAGGGAGACACGGCTGATTGTGTCTGTGCTCTTGGCGTCAAATAGAGACACACCACAGTCCGTAATTCTGTGGTGTTCTCACCACCAAGGGTTCAAAAAAGAATCCAACAGCACCCCAGAGCAGCCAGCGAAAGGTAGAAACTAAAACAAAACGAAAGTGTGGGGGAGGAAAAAAGTTGCTTAAAAACTAAAAACATTATGTAAACAGAATGAAATGTAGGGGACAATCTTTGAGCCTATGCTTGAGGATCCATTTAAGGATGCAAGGGAGATCAAAAGATATGGAACAGTGTGAGTGGTCAGCTCTGCTGTTCAATAACCCAAGCATTGTCAGCGGCTAAGAATTGTGCAGAACAACCTTTACTTGGATCTCCTAAGAGATGCAATCGCCCACTGATTGACCAAACAATATAATGCTGAACAATTAAGTAGTGGGGGAAAACAAGTGCAGGTTAACAATTCTTCCATCATTATAATAATGACTTGGCAAAGATATAAAAAAAAATTGAAGATGAAGAAAATGGAAAAATATATGTTTTAAATATAAAAACCCTTCACTAGCTGCATGGGGGAACCATCACAATCCCTCTCGAAGGCAGATTTATATGATATTGCCTGCTCCTAGGCCTTTCGTCCGCTGGATCGGACTCATCAGGGAGACACGGCTGATTGTGTCTGTGCTCTTGGCGTCAAATAGAGACACACCACAGTCCGTAATTCTGTGGTGTTCTCACCACCAAGGGTTCAAAAAAGAATCCAACAGCACCCCCAGAGCAGCCAGCGAAAGGTAGAAACTAAAACAAAACGAAAGTGTGGGGGAGGAAAAAAGTTGCTGAAAAACTAAAAATATTTGTTTACGGCAGCGGGAAAGAGAAGGGTGAATACAAAAGGAAAAAAAAGGGTGAGAGATGATGTGTGAATGCGTTGTGTTTTCTGGAACTTGTGCCATTGAACCTTAAAGGTTTCAAGAGGATTGATAAACCAAGGCAGGTCAAAATAGGCATAAACCAGAACAGTCGCTGAGAGTCACGTAATTCATTAATTCAGCTTCTGACCATGGTTATCTTGACGTGCCTGTCTTCCCGTTCATCCATTGTGTCCCACACCGAATTACTCTCATCTTTTTCATTTTAATCTGTCAGTGACAGGCGTACAAAATGCACTCCATCTTCCCGTTCTCATACCCGAATTTCAACACACATGTCACACCCTATCCTTCCATACAAGGAGTTTGTCGTAACCTGCCTATTCCATCACATCAAAAGTTTAGACACAATGAGCTTCGGACATTGTGAGCCTTGGACATAGTGAGTCTTCGACACCGCGATTAGCGATCCTTTGAAGTGAAGGAAACCTGAATTCAAAAGGCCTAGGAAACAGTTGTTTACAGTGAACCCTTCACAATGGTCATGGGGAACAATCATGGACACAGTGAGCCGTACACACAATGGTCATGGGGCACAGCAAGGGACAACTGCCGATGGGTATGAAATGGTTTAAGGTGATGTGCAACGGAAATGTGCAACCACCATGGACAATGCCGACCTTGAACGATCCAGGAAGAATGTCGTTCGAAGGTTCTCTGTCTGGAGATGGCTAATCATCTCGGAGTCCAACCTGAGCAGTTGAGGTGTCGTTTGAAGCTTCTCTGTATACAGGTGATTCAATCGTCTCAGCAGTCCAACCCCAGCAGTTGAGGTGTCGTTTGAAGCTTCTCTGTATACAGGTGACTCAATCGTCAGTCCAACCCGAGCAGTTGAGGTGTCTGTGGCATGCAGGCCAGGGAGGAGAGATGAGGTGTGAGCGGTCAACACGCCTTTCCAATTAAGACAGTATCCTGCAGTTGAGCCTTTTGATGCTGCTATAGCTGGGGCCGTCCTCACACCTGCTGCTTCGATCGCCGCCCGCCTGTTGCCACAGTGACTGTACCATGTCAACACTGTACTTAGGGTGTAGGGTTTAGAGTGTGTGTGTGTGTGTGTGTGGAGGACGGGAAAAAGACAGGGGAGTGGGGGTGGGGTGGGGGTGGGGGGGACGATAGGGAAATTACGGGAATATTCGTCACCCACTGAGTTTGATTTATTTCGTCCCTTGTGAATACCAGTAGCCGGTTTCATAGCCGCGAGAATCTAGTCTGCGCTCGCGACGAGGAAAGAGAGAGAGGAGAGGAGGAAAGAAATTTCAGCGAAATTAATTCAAATTCAAAATATAGCTTTTTTCTCCAGTTCTTTGGTTGTGGGAAGGCTAACATTCTGATACAGTCGTATGTTTTGTTTTTAACGTCACTACTTTTCGTTAGCCTATCAGAGAGTTCGTCATAATTGTCTTCGTTTTCTCGCATGCTAGAGGGCACCAAAATATTCTTACAGTCTCTTACCAGTTTGTAGGCTCTGTCGCTGCTGGATAGTGCTGTTAAACAGTACTGCTACTCGCCGAACTAGCGAGATTCTAGCGTCGAGCGTCTGTGGAACCCGTCTCTGGTTTTGGACACAGAGGGGAACACAGGAATACCTCTGTTATTCGTTCATTACTTCTGTCTGATTTCTGAGCTGCACGTTATACAAGTTTCTTTTACGAGTTACAATTTAAAGAAGTAACTTCCTCAAGTTTTTGTTTGTTTGCTTGTTTGTTGTTTGTTTGTTTGTCTTTTCTTTTTATTTATTTATTTTTTTAAAATATTATTATTATTATTATTATTATTTTTTTTTTTTTTTTTTGGGGGGGGGGGGGGGGGTATGAAGGACATTATCAATTCCAGAAAAGCTGCGCTGATAATAAACATTCAAGAAAATATTTAGTGCGATTTTACAGTGACATAAGTTCTTAAGAAATGT
>CM031595.1:22467482-22469586 GCA_018398815.1 Conus ventricosus | reverse complement strand
TTCAATAAATTTTGATCATTAAATTTTCACCTATGCATCACACCCTTTGGACAACTGTAGTGAACAAATTTAAAATTAATTCATCGCTGTACAAACGAGCATTGAAATTAGTATTTAAAATCGAGCTCCCTAACTGATGAAGATTACAAACAACTCAAATATTAACCTTCCCAAACAGACTCTTTTTCAATAAAGCCCTTTGTATGCATAACGTTATTAATGGAACAGCTCCCCAAAAGATTACTGAAACATTTAGAGTCAATTGCCATAGACATAATCATTTGTTGTCCATTCCTAGACCACGCAACAATTTATACAAATCCAGTTTCGTATATTCAGGTGGAAATCTGTGGAATAAACTGACAAAGCCCTTAAAAAATACAAAAAATAAAAACACATTTAAGAAAAAATTGAAAGATTATCATTCTCATGAATCGTTAACCACATATGATACTGAAAAAATGTCCATCCTGTGCAGAAAAGAAATACACTGGTAAAGATATACACTTCGTGAATGTAACCATAGGGACGGCAATGAGCATTGATACCTTTTACGTGAATGGAAGTGAGTGGGTAAAGGGGAGGAGATGGGATGGGTAAGACGGTATGTTTACTTCTCTTTTGATGAATGGCATTGTACACGATTTGATTTTCTTTTCTCTTTCTTTTTTTTTTCATAGATGGCTTGATGTAAAAAAGCAGCTATGTTGCTTATTCAATGTTTCCATCTCTAAATAAAATTTTGACTTGACTTGACTTGACTTAACACACACACACACACACACACACACACACACACACACACACACACACACACACACACACACACACACGCACGCACAGCCCTCACCATCTCCAGAAAAACCAACTACTACTACCCATCCCATCACGTTAACACATCTACACACGCATACACTACGGTCCTCCCACTTTGACGTGAAAACATGCCAGTGTCAGCGCTGTTCTGGACCAGGTGGAAGACGGGGTAGGGTGAAGAAAGGAAGGAGAAAGAGGGAGAGGGAAGATGAGCACAGGGAGGGGTTAGAAGGGAGGGGGTGGTGGGGTGGGGTGGTGGTGGTGGTGGTGTCGGAGCTACTTTTAGACCTTTCACCAGCGCCATGACCGGTGGAGATAGGCAAGGCATAACTACATCTCCCCGCGGGTGGTGGTGGTAGTGGTGGGGGAGGTGGTGGTAGTGGGGGTGGGTGGGTGGTGGTGGGGAGGGGGGGCGTCTGATTCTGGGAGGGGTGTACAAGTATACTGTCTGCTGTCAGTGAGTGGAGAGAGAGAGACAGAGAGAGAGAGAGAGAGAGAGAGAGAGAGAGAGAGAGAGAGACAGAGACAGAGACAGACAGACAGACAGACAGACAGACAGACAAACAAACAAACAGACAGACAGACAGACAGACAGACAGACAGACAGAGACAGAGACAAAGAGAGAAGAGACAGACAGACATACAGACAGACAGAAAGACAGACAGAGAGGGAGGCAGACAGACAGACAGACAGAGAGACACAGAACACACAGAGAGAGAGACGGAGAAAGAGAGAGAGAGAGAGAGAGAGAGAGAGAGAGAGAGAGAGAGAGAGAGAGAATGAGAGAGAACGAACGAACGAACGAACGAACAAAATTTAATGATAGGCCAATCTGCCCATGTCATCAGGGGGTATGAAAATTGGGAATGGGAGGGGAATAATGATGATAATACTAAACTAAAACGGAAAAGGCAAAAGTATATCTTCAAATGAATCAAACATCAAACATCGTACAAGAAGTGGTTTCTAGTATTAAAGGCTTTTGATAAATACACAGCAAGAGGTTTACACATTCTGACATCTGATAGTAATAAAGTCAGTTTGAATGCATTTGGATGACTATAATATTTGGCTGGGATAAAGGTTTTCCGTAAAGAACTGTATTCATTACACACTAGTGTAAAATGCAGTTCAGATTCTTCAATACCAGGACAAAATGGACAATCATTATTTACTCTTGTGATTGAAAATCTAGACTCATGAATTCTTAGTTGTGAAACTCCAAGTCTAATTCTTGTCAAGTATTTTCTAAGAGATGGATTTTTTATTCTAGACAAATATTCTGGA
>CM031595.1:22459982-22462482 GCA_018398815.1 Conus ventricosus | reverse complement strand
TTTTTTTCTTCTCTTTTCTTTTTTGTACTCCCAGTTCTTAAAGAACAGGGAGTACTTTAGAATGGGAACGAAGAAATGCTGTCTATGTGTCTGTCTGTCTGTCTGTCTGTGTGTGTGTCTGTGTGTGTGTCTGTGTGTCCGTAGTCAAAATGTGTTCCACTCGCTCCAGACAAAACTACTGGGTCGATCTTTCTGAAAATTTGTAGGTATGTTCATCATGGTCAAGGATGATGCCCGACGTTTTAGTTTACCGTTACATACTTTACTAACGGCTGTAACGGCCTGTAACGCTTTTTCTTCTTTATGGAATATCTCAGAAAGTACTTGGCCGATCTTTCTGAAAATTTGTAGATATGTTCATTATGGGTCACAAATAATGCCTGATGTTTTAGTTTACCGTTATAACCGTTACTAACGGCTGTAACGGCCTGTAACGGTTTTTCTTCTTTATGGAATATCTCAGAACGAACTTGGCCGACCTTTATGAAAATTAGCAGGTATGTTCATTATGGGTCACGGATGATGCCTGATGTTTTAGTTTGCCCCGTTAAAGCCGTTACTAACGGTTGTAACGGCCTGTAACGGTTTTTCTTCTTTATGGAATATCTCAGAAAGTACTTGGCCAATTTATAAGCGGTTTGGATGATCTTGTGAGAAATCGGATCCTCTGTCCATATGTAAGTGATGTAATGCTGAAAATGGATCAAACAACCGTTAAAAACCGTTATTCTGCCGTTATTTCTTATATATAGGTGGATTTTAATGAAATTTGGTATATAGAAAGGTTTTCACACACAAATGGCACTTCTATATAGTGTTCCAAAATTTGACCGTTAAAAACCGTTATTCTTGACATATTGTCCAATTTGGATGAAATTTGATATGTACACAGGCTTTAGCCCAGTGAGGACTAAAATACCGGTTTCAAAAGTGCATATTGGTTATATAACTGTTAAACCGTTATTTTGCCGTTAGTTTTTATATATTGGTGGGTTTTAATGAAATTTTGTATATAGAAAGGTTATCACACACAAATGGCACTTCCATGCAGTGTTTCAAAATCTGACCGTTAAAACCGTTATTCTTGACATATTGTCCGATTTGGATGAAATTTGGTATGTACACAGGCTTTAGCCCAGTGAGGACAAAAATACCGGTTTCAAAAGTGTATATTGGTTATATAACCGTTAAACCGTTTATTTTGCCGTTATATTTTTTATATATTGGTGGATTTTAATGCAATTTTATATATAGAAAGGTCATCACACACAAATGGAACTTCCATGCAGTGTTTCAAAATCTGACCGTTAAAAATCGTTATTCTTGACATATTGTCCGATTTGGATGAAATTTGGTATGTACACAGGCTTTAGCCCAGTGAGGACTAAAATACCAGTTTCAAAAGTGTACATCGGTTAAATAACCGTTAAAACCGTCATTTTGCTTTTATTTCTTATCTCATAAAGCACTTGGCTGATTTATATGCGGTTTGGAAAACTGGGAGTACGTTTATATGCTTCGCATCTTGTTCAATTCTAAGCTGGTTGTCACTGACAAATAGTCCGATTGAGTCACAGCTGAAATATGAATTCTCAAAACTCAAGATTAAAATATTTTCCATGTAACCTTGACCTTGAAAAATAGCTATGATTACTAAGGAGTATATGATATGTCGTCGTCGTCGTCGTCGTCATCGTCGTCGTGGTGTGTGTGTGTGTGTGTGTGTGTGTGTGTGTGTGTGTGTGTGTGTGTGTGTGTGTGTGTGTGTGTGTGTAGTAGTAGTACTTTAATTTTACGTCTTTTCACAAACTATGTGATATTAGACAAGAAAGGAGAGATAGACAGGCAAATAGAGGGAGATAGATAGTTTGTTCATGTTGCATACAAGTGTGTGTGTGTGTGTGTGTGTGTGTGTGTGTGTGTGTGTGTGTGTGTGTGTGTGTGTGTGTGTGTGTGTGTAGGGAGGGGGTGGAGATGGGAGTGAGCGGAGGGTGGTGTACATAAAATCAGAAAACAATCAGACACACAAACGAATAAACAAACAAACCTACACACACTAACAATATCAGATTAAAGCAAATACCTGACTGGACTACAAATCAAGCAGAAAGTAACTTTCAAAGCAAAATCAATATCAGAAAAAATATCTGTCACAGACATGCCTGATAAATATGGCAGAGCTGGATCAGCATTTGTTATTCCATCGCTGAAAGTACAAAAAGCATATTTCATTGGAAAATATCGCTCCATATTCGTAGCTGAAATGATAGCGATACTTATGGCGTTGACATTTCTAATTGATTTACCGCAGTCAATTTTCAAGTATTGTTTTGTGTAGATTCGCTATCAGTGTTACAATCGATCAAGTTTTTTAATTCAAATTCAGATAACTTTATTTGAAGGAAATTCAACATTTAATCCACGTCTTGATATGTAAAGGAACAGATATAACTTTCCTCTGGGTTCCTTCACACTGTGAAATTTCGGGCAATGAACTTGC
>CM031595.1:22454982-22457482 GCA_018398815.1 Conus ventricosus | reverse complement strand
GAGTAAAACCGTACCCCCCCCCCCCCCTCCTTTCTTTTTCTTTTTTCTTCTTAAGTTATCAGAGAGAAGAAAGCCCCCCCCCCCCCCCCCCCCTTCTCCTACCTTCTTGACAAAAGTTTGGGAGAGAAGCATCCCTTCCAACCGTCCCCTTGTTTACTTTTTTTTTTTGGGGGGGGAGAGGGGGGGGGGGGAGGAGAGCGTTTTCTGTTCCTCCCCCACCCCAGTCCCCACCGCCCCTGCTTTTACAAAGCTTTAGGAGAGGAGGATGCACCTGCTCCACCCTCACCCTTACCCCACCCCAGTTTTACAAAGACGACCCCGGACCACCCTGTCCCTGTTGAATCCCTCTCCTGTCACACCCCGCTAACTAATCCGGTCCTGTGCAAAATGTCTTTGAGAGTTCTCAGAAGATTTTAAAGTAGAAAAAAAGCCAAACAAACAAAAACAGAACAAAAATCTACGAGGTTTCGGTCATACACCGTCTTCAGGACTTGTGACATAAAAAGAAAAACAAATAAATACGTATGACAATCACGTATGAAAATCTATACGTATATGTTTACGTATACGGTTTTGTGCTTTTTTTTACGTCACAAGTCCTGAAGACAGTCTATGACCGAAACGTAGATTTTTGTTCTTTTTTTTGTTTTTTGTTTTTTTGTTTTAATTTTTTTGTAATCTTCTGAGAATCCTCAAAGACATTTTACATTGTTCACAGAAGGTCTGCGGTCAAGAATCTGTTTTATTAATCCGGTCTTGGTTAAACACGTGAAAGCATATTATTCAATTATTATTATTGCATTTGGCTTACACGAAAGAAAAAATAAGCCTACTCCACAAGCACTTCCAACTACGATTTACGTCTGCTTAATTAAAGAACCCTGAGTGCTTTTCGCGTGGGGGTACAAATGGCGTAATACACCGCCGCCAGCCGCCGAGAAGATTCACTTTAATGATGGGAACGGGTCTTCTCCACCTTAACAGTGGCAAGGAAAGGTGTAACGATCTAGAGGAGAGGTTGGGGGCGGGAGGGGCGGTATGCAGCAGTTGGGGGTGTGGGGTGGGGTGAGTGAGGTATGGGAGGTGGGTGGGTGGGGTGGGTGGGTGGGGTGTGACCCGGACGTGTAATGTCGAGGATGAAGGAAGATGGGAGTGGAAGATGGATAGGGTACAAGGGAGGGGAGAGGGGGAGGGGGCATGTCTTGGTTACCTTCCCTTGCCTTCAGACAGTCGACACGGCATAAAGATCTGTGTGTTGAGTGTTGTCGACTCTGGGTCACGTTGACAGAAGAGAGAAAGCTGAATGAAAAGAAGTTGCAGGATAAGCAGTCTCTCTCCTTTCTCTCTCTCTCTCTCTTCTCTCTCTCTCTCTCTCTCTCTCTCTGAATGGGTGCGGTGGGGAATAGTTCTCTCTCTCTTCTCTCTCCTCTCTCCTCTCTCTCTCTCTCTCTCTCTTGGCTCTCATTCTGTCTGTCTGTCCCTCCATCCCTCCCTCTCTGTCTCTGTCATTCTGTCTCTCTGTCTGTCTGTCTGTGTCTGCCTGTCTGTCTGTCTGTCTGTCTGTCTGTCTGGCTCTCTCTCTCTCTCTCTCTCTCTCTCTCTCTCTCTCTCTCTCTCTCTCTGTAGGAGGGGAATTTTGGTGAGGCTGGGATGCATTACAACAACAAAAAAAGGAAAGAAAAAGAGAGGGAAAAACAAGAAAGAAAGAACGAAAGAAAGAAAGGAAAAGAAAAAAAAAAGAAAGGAAAGAAAGAAAGAAAGAAAGAAAAACTGCACGCTCGGCTAGCTGAAGCAGGCCTTTCGCCGAGTCGTCAGTGTAGTTTTGTGCCTGCCTGAAATCAACCACAAGAACCGTATGTTGTGAACACCGCCACACCACTCGCCTACAGTTGGTGGGAATAGTGTCGAGTGCTGTCGATGTTGTGGCATTTCACTTCTTTTCCTTCTTTTTTTTGTCTTCCTTC
Organism: Conus ventricosus; assembly: GCA_018398815.1. Classification (NCBI taxonomy): domain Eukaryota; kingdom Metazoa; phylum Mollusca; class Gastropoda; order Neogastropoda; family Conidae; genus Conus; species Conus ventricosus. The sequence continues at coordinate 22,455,518 of CM031595.1, read as the reverse complement.
CTTCCTTCCTTTTTTTCTTTCTTTATTTTTTCCCCTTTTCTTTCAGTGTATACTTCTCTCTCTCTCTCTCTCTCTCTCTCTCTTTTCAAAAGCCTCAGATCAATTTCTACTCATTGCTCACCAAAAAATGTGTGACAGGTCAGAGCCGCGAGTGAGTAGTCGGCTCTGTGGTGGAGGTTGCTGATATCGTACACAGAGAACGATTGGACACGACAGTTCAATGTCGACTCGATTATCAAAACCACTTGCACCATCCCGTGCATCTGACGACTAGGGAGGGGGCTACGGGCCAACAACGATCACTGTTATTCGCTGTGACGTGCGCTCGCGTGGCGAGACACAGCGAAGCCACGGAGAGAGAGAGAGAGAGAGAGAGAGAGAGGGAGACGCTGTAACAGTTCAACGGCGGGATGCGTGGTGCCGTCAAAACACACGTGCGCGCGATTGCGTGTGGGATTCCCCCCTCTCTCTCTTCCTGCAGGGAGCTCTGTCGCAGAACAAGTTTGCCTCCAAGGGCAGATCAGATACAGAACGTC
>CM031595.1:22437482-22449982 GCA_018398815.1 Conus ventricosus | reverse complement strand
CCCCCCCCCTCTCTCTCTCTGTCTCATTTTACTGTTTTCCGTATCGTATTGTAGTTCTAGTCACTTTTTGCATGCTTCTTTTGTTGCCTTATCTTATTTTGCATTGTTGACCCTACTCAGGGCGAGGACTGGATGTAAAAAAAAGCGCATCAGTGTTTATCTATATCCTCGTAAAATAAAGCATTTTGTTTTGTCTTGTTCTTCTCTCTCTCTCTCTCTCTCTCTCTCTCTCTCTCTCTCCTCTCTCTCTCTCTCTCTCTTCTCTGTGCCTCTGTCTCTCTCTCTCTCTCTGTCTCTCTCTGTATCTCTCTGCCTCTGTCTCTGTCTCTGTCTGTCTGTCTCTCTTTTTATTACTTAAAAAAAAATATTTTTTTTTGCGAAGACGATCGTTAGTCCACATCAACGCGAAAAGTTGGCAGGATCTCCTCTTGAAGGGTACCTCATGTCGACGCCACACGGATATCCTTGTACTGCTTGTGTCTGACTGAAAGAAATCAGACTCAGGTGTGGCACGTGGCAATGCGATGAGAGACCTCCTAAGAAGAGGATTAGCGTAGTAGGCGTAATGCCAACGGAGAGGGGGGCCCGGAGGTCGGGCAGCGTCAAACAACCAATCAACCAATCAGACAAACCGAAAAAAAAAAAACCCAACCCCACACAACACAAACAAACAACAACAAAAAACAGTGGGTATGACCTTTATTTTGATGCTTAAAATCGATGGATGCGGCGCTGCTCTGAGAGAATCAATGATGACAGCATGATGCTCCCAAATAGGTCATTGCAAGGCTGGGGTCGGGGGAAGTAAAGGGAGAGGGGGGAGATGGGGAGGAGACAAGAGGTGGCGGGGGGGGGGGGGGGGGGGAAGGGGGGTTACACAGGCGGTCAAAGGAGCAACGCTGGACGCCGTCCGAAGCTGAAGCATTTTTTTTTCCTTTTCAAAGCAAAAAGAAAATTACCTGAAACGGAGCTTCTCTCTGTTTCACTTATTATGCATACCATGTTGAGAAGAGAGAGAGAGAGAGAGAGAGAGAGGGGGGGGGGGAGAGAGAGAGACAGGCAGACAGACAGACGGACAGACAGAGACAGACGAGACAGAGTGGGAAGGAGGGAGTTTTGTCAGTGTTTAGGCTTCGTTTCATCACCTCTCTCTTTCTCTGTCTCTCTGTTCTCTGTCTGTCTGTCTGTTCTGTTTGTCTCCGTCTCTTTGTATTAGTCAGTCTGCCTGACTGTCTGTCTCTCTCTCTGTCCCTCTATCTCTGTATTTGTCTGTCTGTCTGTCTGTATCTCTCTGTATCTCTCTTTTCTGTGTCCCTCTATATCTGTATCTCTCTGTCTCTGTCTGTGTCTGTATGTCTGTCTGTCTGTCTCTGTTCTCTGTCTTAAAGTATTTCTGTTGTTTTTTTTTATTTATTGTCCTCCTTCTCTGCCCCCTCCCTCTCCCCTTCTCCTTTTTTTGGGTGGGTGGGGGGGGGGGGGGGGGGGGAGAAAAATGTAGGGAGAGGAGTCGGGGGTAGGGAGGTGGGGGGGGGGGGGGGAGTAGGGAAGAGAAAAGGACGGACAAGGAAGGAGGGTCATGGTTCTAGAACCCAGGTAACCCCCAACAGGTTCGGCCTTGATCATCGGTATTGAAACTGAAAAAAAACAACAACAACAACAACAAAGAACAACAAAAACGAAAAAAGACAGCGAACCTCTGGTGATCCTATAACGTTTGCAAAAAAAAAAAAAAAAAAAAAAGAAGAAGAAAGAAAAGAAAGCAAACTTTCAGTACATGAAAACACACGATCAATGATTATCAGCAAGTCCCCCCACTCTCTCACTCACTCACTCACTCACACCCCAACCTATCCAGTATCAATGCTCTTTGGCATTGATCATAGACGGGCGCCAGCGGCACGTTTGATGTGCCATCGACCTCAGGGCGTATGAGTCATGGCAACAGGAGAATCAGGTTAAAAAAAAAAAAAAAAGAAGTTCGATTCCACACTTTTCAAATTATTCAAGCGGCGAGCTAGTTGCGGGGCCGTTAGAGCGCCCAGTGTCAACACAGTGTCCTCCTCCTGGCTGGCTGGCTGCTGTTGTGAGACGTACCGCCATTGTTTCTCCTGCCGTTGTACAAGCTGTGTTCGTTCAGTTACCGCTACCATGTCCTGCTTCAAACGTACCCTTATCTTTTTCCTTTTTTTTTTTCTAACTTCTGTGTTTTTACATATTTTTCTAGTTTTTTCCCCCCTCTCTTTTTTTTCATGGCTTTTCCCTTTGAATTAAAAAGAAAGAAAGAAAAGAGAACTTTGTCCAACTGTTTCCTGCCCCCCCCCCCCCCCCCCCCCGCCCCGGAGTTTTTCCCCCTGCTCGTTTCGCCCTTGCCTACTAATTACGACCTAAAAAATAACAAACATCTTTCCATTTCATTCTTTTTTTCCTTGCTCCTACTATTTCTTTCTACAGCTTCGTTTTTAACATTTCCTGCGTTTTCCTTCATCATGTCCTTTTTCTTTTTTTTTCTTTTTTTTTAACCTTTAGACACTTTTGCATTCAGCTGCTTTCCTACCTTTTTCGTTGACCTTCTCTTGACCTTTCCTACTTTTTCCAGAGTTATCTTTTCCTATATTTTTCCTGTCATACATCCCACACCACACCTACCGAAAAACGAACTCTAATAAAACACAAAAACCGAGAACTCGAACTATGCTATCACTGAATTTCGTTGTTACACAGTCCACCATTTTGAATGGTAGCGTAACACCTTCATTTCATACGTCACCGAAACGAATTTCAAACAGCAGTGATAGTTTTACCTTCCTGAAATCGGCTGAATGTATGTGTGACTGAAAAAAAGGGAAAAAAAAGAAGCAGAAATTAGCGACAGAAATTAATACGTAACAGAAAGAAAATAAAGAAATCTGGTTGAAAAAAACGTTGTTATAAGTTAGCTAAGAGTAGTAAACTGCCGTGAAAAGTAGCACAAAGTAGTTGAAGGTAGGGAACACAATGATGATTGAACGGGTCCACGCTGAATGGTTCACACTGGCTTGCCATGATTCGGGTTTGTCAAGCTTCACACACACACACACACACACACACACACACACACCACACACACACACACCACCGAGTGCGCGCGCGCGCTCACGCACATGCACGCACGCACACACGCACGTACATATGCACACATGCGCGCGCACACAAAGGCACAGAGAGAGAGACTCACACACACACACATACACACACACACACACACACACACACACACACACACACATGCCACAACACGCACACACACACACACACACACACACACACACACAACACACCACGCACGCACGCTCGAGTGCGCGCGCGCTCGCACACACACACACACACGCACGGACACGCACGCCACGTACACATACACACATGCGCAAGCACACACTGGCACAGAGAGAGAGAGAGAGAGAGAGAGAGAGAGAGAGAGAGAGAGACACACACACACACACACACACACACACACACACACACAACACACACACACACACACAGACTCAAACACAGAGACTCAAACACACACACGCACACACAACACAAACACATACACACGCGCGCGCGTGCAAGACAAGGAAGCAAGCCACAGAATGCATGATCCTTGATGTACATATGACAATGCTTTTGTTTAATAACATGCTTCCTACAGCACTCCCACTATTCCTCCCCTCTCAACCCCCTCGCCCTTTTCACGTGTCTTCACTCTAGAAAATCTTAACCTTTTGTCCTCACTTCATGGAGAAGCCCTGGGGGTAAGATGGATGGGGATGCCTTTCAGGATGTGCTGGGGGTAAGATAGATGGGGGTGCCTTTCAGGATGCCCTGGGGGTAAGATGGATGGGGTGCCTTTCAGGATGCCCTGGGGGTAAGATGGATGGGGTGCCTTTCAGGATGTCCTGGGGATAAGATGGATCGGGGTGCCTTTCAGATGCCCTGGGGGTAAGATGGATGTGGTTGCCTTTCAGGATGCCCTGGGGGTAAGATGGATAGGTGCCTTTCAGGATGCCCTGGGAGAAAAATGGATGGGGGTGCCTTTCAGGATGCCCTTGGGGTAAGTGGATGGGGTGCCGTTCAGGATGCCCTGGGGGTAAGATGGATGGGTGTCTTTCAGGATGCCCTGGGGTAAGATGGATGGGGTGCCTTTCAGGATGCCCTGGGGTAAGATGGATGGGGTGCCTTTCAGGATGCCCTGGGGGTAGATGGATGGGGGTGCCTTTCAGGATGCCCTGGGGGTAAGATGGATGGGGGTGCCTTTCAGAATGCCCTGGGGGTAAGATGGATGGGGGTGCCTTTCAGGATGCACCGAGGGTAAGATGGATGGGATGCCTTTCAGGATGCCCTGGAGTAAGATGGCTGGGGGTGCCTTTCAGGATGCACTGGGGGGTAAGATGGATGGGGGTGCCTTTCAGGATGCCCTGGGGGTAAGATGGATGGGGTGCCTTTCAGGATGCCCTGGGGGTAAGATGGATGGGGTGCCTTTCAGGATATCCTGGGGGTAAGATGGATGGGGTGCCTTTCAGGATGCCCTGGGGGTAAGATGGATGGGGGTGCCTTTCAGGATGCCCTTGGGGTAAGATGGATGGGGTGCCTTTCAGGATATCCTGGGGGTAAGATGGATGGGGTGCCTTTCAGGATGCCCTGGGGGTAAGATGGATGGGGGTGCCTTTCAGGATGCACTGGGGGTAAGATGGATGGGGGTGCCTTTCAGGATGCACTGGGGTAAGATGGATGGGGGTGCCTTTCAGGATGCCCTGGAGTAAGATGGATGGGGTGCTTTTCAGGATGCAATGGGGGTAAGATGGATGGGGGTGCCTTTCAGGATGCACTGGGGGTAAGATGGATGGGGTGCCTTTCAGGATGCACTGTTGTCCCCGTCCGTAGAAAAGGGCTTGTACTTTTCTCTTCTCTGTCGCCTTTTTTGTCGCTTTTTGCTGTTTCTTTACTGTCGTGTGTGTGTGTGTGCGCGCGCGCGCGCGTGTGTGTGTGTGTGTGTGTGTGTGTGTGTGTGTGTGTGTGTGTGTGTGTGTGTGTGTGACCCATTCACATATTTTCGCTTACAAATCCTTTTTTCCATCACCCTACGGTGATGTGGCGAAGGGAGGTGAGTGTGTGTGTGTGTGTGTGTGTGTGTGTGTGTGTGTGTGTGTGTGTGTGTGTGTACGCGCGCATGGACGTGCGTATGTGCGTGCATGCGCGCGCGCATGTGTGTGTGTGTGTGTGAGCGGGCGTGAGTGTTTAAATCGTATCCACAAGCTCCTGGAAATCAGTTCTATTTTTGGTTACTCTCTGTAACTTAGCCTTTTCATTCTTCTTTCTCCTCTCCTGCTCCTCCTCTTCCTCCTCCTCTTCTCCTCCTCCTTTTTTTTTTTCTAACTCTGTGTTTCATATTTTCTAGTTTTTTCCCCCCTCTTTTTTTTTCATGCTTTTCCCTTTGAATAAAAGAAAAGAAAGAAAGAGAACTTTGTCCAACTGTTTCCTGCCCCCCCCCCCCCCCCCCCCCGCCCCGAGTTTTTCCCCCTGCTCGTTTCGCCCTTGCCTACTAATTACGACCTAAAAAATAACAAACATCTTTCCATTTCATTCTTTTTTCCTTGCTCTACATTTCTTTCTACAGCTTCGTTTTTAACATTTCCTGCGTTTTCCTTCATCATGTCCTTTTCTTTTTTTTTCTTGTTTTTTTACCTTTAGACAACTTTTGCATTCAGCTGCTTTCCTACCTTTTTCGTTGACCTTCTCTTGTCCTTTCTCCAACTTGTTTCAGAGTTATCTTTTCCTATTTTTCCTGTCATACATCCCACACCACACCTACCGAAAAAACGAACTCTATAAACACAAAAACGAGACTCGAACTATGCTATCACTGAATTTCGTTGTTACACAGTCCACCATTTTGAATGTAGCGTAACCCTTCATTTCATACGTCACCGAAACGAATTTCAAACAGCAGTGATAGTTTTACCTTCCTGAAATCGGCTGAATGTATGTGTGGACTGAAAAAAAGGGAAAAAAAAAGAGCAGAATTAGCGACAGAAATTAATACGTAACAGAAGAAAATAAAGAAATCTGGTTGAAAAAAACGGTTGTTATAAGTTAGCTAAGAGTAGTAAAATGCGTGAAAAGTAGCACAAAGTAGTTGAAGGTAGGGAACACAATGATGATTTGAACGGGTCACGCTGAATGGTTCACACTGCTTGCCATGATTCGGGTTTGTCAAGCTTCAACACACACACATCACACACACACACTCACACACACACCACACACACACCACCACCGAGTGCGCGCGCGCTCACGCACATGCACGCACGCACACACGCACGTACTATGCACACATGCGCGCGCACACAAGGCACAGAGAGAGAGACTCACACACACAACACATACACACACCACACACACACACACACCACACACACACACATGCCACAACACGCACACACACACACACACCACACACACACACACAACACACACAACGCACGCACGCTCGAGTGCGCGCCGCGCTCGCACACACACACACACACGCACGGACACGCACGCACGTACACATACAAACATGCGCAAGCACACACTGGCACGAGAGAGAGAGAGAGAGAGAGAGAGGAGAGAGAGAGAGAGACACACACACACACACACACACACACCACACACACACACACACAACACACACACACACACAGATCAAACACAGAGACTCAACACACACACGCACACACAACACAACACATACACACGCGCGCGCGTGCAAGACAAGGAAGCAAGCCACAGAATGCATGATCCTTGATGTACATATGACAATGCTTTTGTTTAATAACATGCTTCCTACAGCACTCCCACTATTCCTCCCCTCTCACCCCCTCGCCCTTTTCACGTGTCTTCACTCTAGAAATCTTACCTTTTGTCCTCACTTCATGGAGAAGCCCTGGGGGTAAGTGGATGGGGATGCCTTTCAGGATGTGCTGGGGGTAAGATGAGTGGGGGGCCTTTCAGGATGCCCTGGGGGTAAGATGGATGGGGTGCCTTTCATGGGATGCACCTGGGGGTAAGATGGATGGGGTGCTTTCAGGATGTCCTGGGGATAGATGGATCGGGGTGCCTTTCAGATGCCCTGGGGGTAAGATGGATGTGGTTGCCTTTCAGGATGCCCTGGGGGTAAGATGGATAGGTGCCTTTCAGGATGCCCTGGGAGAAAAATGGATGGGGGTGCCTTTCAGGATGCCTTGGGGTAGATGGATGGGGTGCCGTTGGATGCCCTGGGGGTAAGATGGATGGGTGTTCTTCAGGATGCCTGGGGAAGATGGATGGGGTGCCTTTCAGGATGCCCTGGGGGTAAGATGGATGGGGTGCCTTTCAGGATGCCATGGGGTAAGATGGATGGGGGTGCCTTTCAGGATGCCCTGGGGGTAAGATGGATGGGGGTGCCTTTCAGAATGCCTGGGGTAAGATGGATGGGGGTGCCTTTCAGGATGCACCGAGGGTAAGATGGATGGGATGCCTTTCAGGATGCCCTGGAGTAAGATGGCTGGGGGTGCCTTTCAGGATGCACTGGGGGTAAGATGGATGGGGGTGCCTTTCAGGATGCCCTGGGGGTAAGATGGATGGGGTGCTTTCAGGATGCCCTGGGGGTAAGATGGATGGGGTGCCTTTCAGGATATCCTGGGGGTAAGATGGATGGGGTGCCTTTCAGGATGCCCTGGGGGTAAGATGGATGGGGGTGCCTTTCAGGATGCCCTTGGGGTAAGATGGATGGGGTGCCTTTCAGGATATCATGGGGGTAAGATGGATGGGGTGCCTTTCAGGATGCCCTGGGGGTAAGATGGATGGGGGTGCCTTCAGGATGCACTGGGGGTAAGATGGATGGGGGTGCCTTTCAGGATGCACTGGGGGTAAGATGGATGGGGGTGCCTTTCAGGATGCCTGGAGTAAGATGGATGGGGTGCTTTTCAGGATGCATGGGGGTAGATGGATGGGGGTGCCTTTCAGGATGCACTGGGGGGTAAGATGGATGGGGTGCCTTTCAGGATGCACTGTTGTCCCCGTCCGTAAGAAAAGGGCTTGTACTTTTCTCTTCTCTGTCGCCATTTTTGTCGCTTTTTGCTGTTTCTTTACTGTCGTGTGTGTGTGTGTGCGCGCGCGCGCGCGGTGTGTGTGTGTGTGTGTGTGTGTGTGTGTTGTGTGTGTGTGTGTGTGTGTGGTGTGTGTGACCCATTCACATATTTTCGCTTACAAATCCTTTTTTTCCATCACCCTACGGTGATGTGGCGAAGGAGGTGAGTGTGTGTGTGTGTGTGTGTGTGTGTGTGTGTGTGTGTGTGTGTGTGTGGTGTGTACGCGCGCATGGACGGGCGTATGTGCGTGCATGCGCGCGCGCATGTGTGTGTGTGTGTGTGTGAGCGGGCGTGAGTGTTTAAATCGTATCCACAACTCCTGGAAATCAGTTCTATTTTTGGTTACTCTCTGTAACTTAGCCTTTTCATTCTTCTTTCTCCTCCTCCTGCTCCTCTCTTCCTCCTCCTCTTCCTCCTCTTCCTCCTCCTCCTCTCCTCTTCTTCTCCTCTTCCTCCTCTTCCTCCTCTCTTCCGCTTCTTCTTCTTCTTCTTCTCTGTCTCTCCCTCGTTTATGACTATCGTGCAGTTAATCCGGCATTTTGGGCCCATGCAGTCACATCTTACTAGAAAGGCGTGCTCGTTCTCTCCTCTCTCTCATCTCTCTCTCTCTCTCTTCTCTCTCTCTCTCTCTCTCTTCTCTCTCTCTCTCTCTCTCTTGTTGCAAATGATAACACACTCTTTTTATGTTGACGTAATCTGGAAACTTTCAAAGTTTAACAACCAGAACAGACACTAATCATCCACTATGTAGTACTAACTGGATAAAATAGCGTTTTATCTATATTTCTCGTTGCATTGGTTTTCTTTTCTGCTCATTTTTTTTTTCAAACCTTTGTGTGATAAATCAAGTGAATCGCTGCCATCTTCATCATGGCTGGCTTTATTTCTCTTTCGGATGTCTATGGTTAGCTATCACGCTCTTGGTCGACGTACATTTTTCGAGAGCTGTCTTTGTTGTTTGTTTGCTTTCTGAGACTGCTTTCCGTTTTTCTATGGTGTGTGACAACGCTGATAGAGCGGATTGGTTTATGACGCCGAAATTGATACAAGTCAAGAAATGCATTTCGAGAGGAGAGTACGACGTTCTGTGGGTTATAAATCTCGCTACGTAGGCAGGTTGAATGCCATGAAGGGAGAATTATGGGTGAATTATTGTGAGCAGATACCACCAGGTCAGTAAGTTGTAACGAAAGATTCCATACATCATTGTTTTTCAATTATCATGTCATGTATGGCAGATAAATTGCATTAGAAGTAGGTCGTTTGATTTGCAAAGCGTGTTCTGTTGACATGTCTGTGTCTCTGTCTGCCTGTCTGTCTGTTTGTCTGTCTGTCTGTCAGTGTGAACTCAGTCGTTGTTGTTGGCTATACAGACCCACACTTTTCGTCTGGTCTTCTCCAAATCTGGCATGGTGTCTCGTTAGCATGCTTGGCACATTGAGAAGGAATTTCCTTGGTGCTAGAAAATGGCATTACTTGCATTTTGGTGTCACGGTGTACAAAGCAAAAGCGATGTCGAGATTTCAAGACAGTCAACACGCCTTACAGTTGACGTTCATGTAGGTTAAAAACTCCGTGCTTACTGTCAGCCGCAAGAGCCGGGAGACGGGGTAAAGAAGGACGAGGGTGGGAAATGGAGGTGAGTGGACGTGGATGCAAGAGGAGGGGAGAGATAGGTGAAGGAGAGCTGAGAGCGTGGGTGTGGGGGGTCGGGGGGGGGGGGGGGGGGGGGTGCGAGCGACAGTGGGAAAGTGGACGGGGACGGGGAAGGGAGACGGAGGAGTGTGTGGAAGGAGGGGAGTGGAGGGAGTGGAGTGGAGGGGGCGTGGGGAAGGGGTACGAGGAGGGGGGGGGGGGGGGGGCTGATCAAAACCAAAGGGGAAGGAATGGGAGGAGGAAGGGGGGCGGGGAGTGAGTAGGGTGATATTGGCCTTTGAGTGATCGTAAGATTGTGGCAAATCTTTAAAAGAAGAATATAATCAATCCACCAGACGAAAGTGGACAAACAAATCTAATCCTCCAAAGGTGATACACAGATGACAAGACACCTGTCTCGTTGTGAGGGATTACAGTGACGACACACGAACAGAGACGTGGACGATACCTGATTGTTCATCACAGCACTTCAGCGTGCACAGGGAATGATTGCGACTCCTTTTTAGGCATACTGGTGCGTGTGGGGCATTTTGGTGTTTCTATACATTCGCCAAATGGCTGGCTTGATGACAAATTTTTCCACGCGCGTATATATAATAATATATATTATAATATATTTGTGTGTGTGTGTGTGTGTGTGTGCTCTTCCACGTGCTTATATACATCCAGGAGGGGAAGAGGGAACGGGGAAGAGGGGGAAAGGGTGGGGGAGGGAAAGAAGAGGAGGAGAGAGAAGGGAATTGGGGGAGGGGGGTGGGGAAGGGATGGAGAGGAGAGAGGTCGGCAAGCAGCAGGCCCACGCATGTCACGGTGGTGAAGCTGTGAGAATGAGAACAATGCCGACCCTCAGGCTTATATACTTTGGCGGCCTCTCTGAGACAGACATCAATATGAACACAATGAGCATCCACGGCTCTGGCGGCCACAAAGGCCCGTACCGCACGTGAAGCACTTTTAGCCGGGCCCAACAGCATGAAGGGCCAGCTCCTGGTTGGTTACCACAGTGATGGGGGATCTGACCGGTGTGCAGGGAAAGAATACCCCCCTACTCCCCACCCCCCCCCCCCCCCCCCCCCCCCCGCCCTCCACCCTCCCTTCCACTTCCCCGTCGATCGCGTCAGATTGGTTCCCCTGAAAGTGTCAAAGTGTCGTTTGTGGGAAGTTAGGAAAGAGTTGGGAGAAGTAATGCAGCGATGCCTAAGTTTTTTTTCTTCTCCTCTGGGTGTGTGTGTGTGTGGTGTGTGTGTGTGTGTGTGTGTGTGTGTGTGTGTTGTGAGAGAGAGACGAGAGAGGGGTAGACATGAGTGGAGAGAGTAGTGAGAGCAAAGAGCATATGTGTGTGGTGTGTGTGTGTGTGTGTGTGTTGTGTGTGTGTTGAGAGAGTGAGAGAGAGAGAGAGAGAGAGAGAGAGAGAGAGAGAGGGGTAGAATGAGTGAGAGAGTGAGTGAGGAAAGAGCTATGTGTGTGTGTGGTGTGTGTGTGTGTGTGTGTGTGTGTGTGTGTGAGGAGAGAGAGTAGGAGGAGAGAGAGAGAGAGAGAGAGAAGAGACAGACAGACAGAAGACAGACAGACTGAGCAGAGAGAGTATTTGGAATGCCCCTCCACTCTCTGTCGACCCCTCCCTGTTTGTCAAGCTTAATACGGGATGGACGGCACGTACAAGTCAGTCCACACGCCCAGAAAGCGACAAGTGCTTTGTACGCGGTTCCACCTCCACATCACTCCGATTAGGGTTTCAGAAGTCCTGTCTTTTTGCTTGTTACGACGAACTGGGAACGCTTAGACTGCGGCATGTACTGCACACACAGACGATCCCCGTCAACACAATTGTCCCGCTTAACAAGGGAGATAAGCGCTGTGATCTCTTGGTTCAAACAACATTATGTTCGTTTCTCCCCGTCCTCCTAACCCCACTCATTCGCCGTCCCATAAGCAAGGCAGGTGAGAGGTCATCTCTTTACCAGTCAAGATCTGTGCACGATCCTCCAACACCTTTGAGGTTCTTCGGTTGGGATGTTCAAACCGAAGCTTCGCGTGTGACCGCATGCACTTCAATTAAAGCCTACACACAAAGTATCTTATACATACATTAATCCCTTCCCATCCTTGGTAGAAGAGGTGCCGGCGGAATAAAATGAAAACAAAAAAAGGGAAAGGGAAAAAAGAGAAAAAGAAAAAGCAATAGCAACGACAAATGGGTGCGCTGGTGTCGTGTTAAGATATCATATCCGAAGATGGAGTTGTGGCTACCTAAATAGAGGAACACACACACACACACATACCTCACACACACACATTAACACACACACACACACACACACACGCACACACAACACACACACACACCACACACACACACACACACACACACACATGAAAACACACACGAACACAAAAAAATCTGACAATGGTGAAAACTAGAAATTACCCGAGGAACGAAGAAGGGAGACTGAGGAATAGGGGGGAGAGAAGAAGAAGAGGCTGAAAGAAGGGGGAAGCTGGTGGGGGAGAATGTGGAGGAGGAGGAGTTTATACTGATTTCTGTACCCAAAACTCCCATAGGTTGTTCGTATTTATCGAGAAGTGAAAACAACAACAACAACAAAAACAAAAACAAAAAACAAAAAAAAAAAACGAACAACAACACAATAAAGAATCAAAATCGTTGACCATGAACTCAGATCATTTACTTTTCTTGTTGTAACCAAGGGT
>CM031595.1:22429982-22432482 GCA_018398815.1 Conus ventricosus | reverse complement strand
TTTGCTCAAGGACTGTGTTGGAGAATTGCGTGTAGAAATCAGCGATAGTTACTTGATTATCTGGATGAAGATTCTCTGTTCATTTTGTTAGAATTCCATCTCTCTGTTTGTCTGTCTGTCTCTCTTTCTCTTCCTGCTTTCTTATCCTCGTCCTCTCTGGCTCTGGTTGAATGGGGAAAAGGGGGAGGAAGGACAAATGGGGGGGGGGGGAGTGAGAGGAGGAAGGAGACAGAGGCAGGAGGAAATCAAAGTCAAAAACAGTTACATTAAATTTTGTCACTTTGAGGACACAAGAAATATTTACCTAAAGATGCCTACATGTCCATATGTCTGATCTTTTATAGACACAATTAGGTATTCGAATCATAAATAAATTAGTTGGCATTTTTTGACGTACATAAACAAAATGTGGGCCTTCAGGGGTTTCGGTTGTGTTTTTCCTTGAATAAATTAATTCCCAATTTTGATGTACTTTGGACAAATTGACAAAAAACAGTGAAAGAGAATGGGAGAGGGTCGGGAAGAGAAAGAGAGAAGGCAGAGAGTGAAAGGAGAGAGAAGAGGGAGAAGGGGAAGGAAAGGAGAGAGGAGAGAGTGAGAGAGAGAGAGAGGAGAGAGAGAGAGAGAGAGAGAGAGCGGAGAGAGAGAGAGAGAGGAGAGAGAGAGACAGACAGACAGAGAGAGAGCGAGCGAGCGAGCGAGAGAGAGAGAGAGGGGAGAGAGAGAAGAGGAGAGAGGAGAGAGAGAGAGAGAGAGAGAGAGAGATATGGGGATACAGAAGAAAGGGAGAGTGAGGGAGGGAAATGGAGGGAGCGAGAGGAAAAGAGAGATAGGAAAGAGAAGAGAGAGAGAGAGAGAGAGGGAGAGAGAGAGAGATAGGAGGGAGATAGACAGAGAGGCATGAAGGAAGGATAGGAGTAGGATTATCACAAAGTAGCTGGGGGGGGGGGGGGGGGGGGGGGGGAGGGGGAGGGGGAGAAAGGACCGGAAGGGGGGGGGGGGGGGGGACTGAGAAAATGAGGGAGAGAAATCGCACAGTGAGGAAGTGGGGGTCGGTGGGGGGGGGGGGGGGGAGAGATAACAACGTGTTGGAAGCCCTCATCACGAGCAACAGCAGGAGGAGGAGGAGGAAGAGAAGAAGAAAGAAGAAGAAAGAAGAAGAACCTCAGCCAGCAAGTGACTCAACATCTGGAGCAGCAGCAGCAACAAGTCGGCCAAGGTTAGTAGTACGTGTAGTCTTCTTCCAAACTCGCTTCTCCTTTCTCCCCCCTCCCCCTCCTCTCCTCCCTCCTCCCTCCCCAACCCCCCCCCCCCACCCCCACTCCCACCCCCCATCCCCGTGGGTCTGGCTGGAACTGAGAGGGATGAAGTTCTGGACTGATGACAGTCAGCAGGAGGGACCGACCCCCAGGCAGTGAGACAGCACGGATACCTGTGCATGTACCCCCCCCCACCCCCACCTCCCCCCCCCCACCCCACCCACCCCTACCCCCACTCCTCCCTGAATCCATTCCCTCCGTCAGTCATCACGGGTCCTGTCTTAACGGCTAGGAAGCGACTGCTGAGAGATGGAGCCTGATGTAGAACACATTCCTCCCCTTTTCTGCCCGTGGAAGGGGGCATGTTTCTATTTTGTCCTTGACGGTGGGCTATTTGTGTGATCCTGTGTCTGGTGCGGTCAGAACCGGTCGTCGGTGTACAAAAATACCAGAGGGTGGAGGATGGAGGGAGGGTGGATGGAGGAGGGTGGATGGAGGGTGGATGGAGGAGTGTGGATGGAGGAGTGTGGATGGAGGGTGGTTGGATGGAGGAGTGTGGATGGAGGAGGGTGGATGGAGGGTGGTTGGATGGAGGAGTGTGGATGGAGGAGTGTGGATGGAGGAGTGTGGATGGAGGGTGGTTGGATGGAGGAGTGTGGATGGAGGAGTGTGGATGGAGGGTGGTTGGATGGAGGAGTGTGGATGGAGGAGGGTGGATGGAGGAGGGGGAGGATGGAGGGAGGGTGGATGGAGGAGGGTGGATGGAGGGTGGTGGGATGGAGGAGGGTGGAGGATGGAGGAGGGTGGATGGAGGAGGGTGGATGAGGAGTTGGATGGAGGAGGGTGGATGGAGGAGGGTGGATGGAGGAGGTTGGATGGAGGAGGTGGATGGAGGAGGGTGGATGGAGGGTGGAGGATGGAGAGAGGGTGGATGGAGGAGTGTGGATGGAGGAGTGTGGGATGGAGGAGGGTGGATGGAGGAGGGTGGATGGAGGAGTGTGGATGGAGGAGTGTGGATGGAGGAGTGTGGATGGAGGAGGGTGGATGGAGGAGGGTGGATGGAGGAGTGTGGATGGAGGAGGGTGGATGGAGGAGGGTGGATGGAGGAGTGTGGATGGAGGAGGGTGGATGGAGGGTGGTGGATGGAGGAGTGTGGATGGAGGAGGGTGGATGGAGGTGGTTGGATGGAGGAGGGTGGATGGAGGAGGGGTGGATGGAGGGGGGTTGGAGGGGGGAGGAGG
>CM031595.1:22419982-22422482 GCA_018398815.1 Conus ventricosus | reverse complement strand
CGTCGACCCAGCATTTATAATCAGCAACGCAATTTTTTCGGAATGAAGCGGAGATGTTGCCCCATAATTTGTTTGGTAAAAAACAAATTCATTGGAAGATTGCTGGGGAATTGCTTCCTAATACGTTCTACTCCCCTTTAAGCGGCTGGAATGAAAGTTCCGTGACTGTTTTAAAGAATGATACTGATCGACAGAGTGTTTGTTAAAACAAAAAAGAACTAACAGTGATGACGATGATGAATATGATAATGAAAATCAGAGAAGAAGAAGAAGAAGAAAAAAGAAGAAAAAAGAAAGATACTTTACACAGTGCTTCATTTATCCAAGCTGAAATGCTTCACAAAAAAAGCATCGTTAGTTACACGCGAAACCACACACAAACACACACCACCGCGCGCGTGCGCCCCAAAAACACACACCACACACACACACATGCCACACATGCACACACACACACACACACACACACAAAACAGCACACATGCACACACACACACACACGCACACATGCACACACACACACACAAAACACAGGGCACACGCACCGCACACGCACGCAAACTGTACCAACACGGGCACATGCTTGACATCACCTTTACCTCAAACCATCAACTGAAAGCGAAGACAACATGGCAAAAAGAAACGAGGAAAAGGATTACTGGGGTACATAAAAAAAATGAGATTTAAGAGCCATTGAAGCTGTAAAGAAACGAGGAAAAGGATACTGGGAAAACATAAAAAGATGAGATTTAAACCCCTTTGAAGCAGTAAAGAAACGAGAAAAGGTTACTGGGTACATAAAAAGAGAAATTAAGCCCTTTTTGAAGCGTAAAGAAACGAGGAAAAGTTACGGGGTCATAAAAGATGAGAATTAAAGGGCCCATTGAACTGTAAAAAACAGGAAAGGATTACGGGGGGTACATAAAAAAAGAATTTAAGCCCATTTGAAGCTTAAAAAAACAGGAAAGGATACTGGGTACATAAAAAATGAGAAATTTAAGCCCTTGAAGCTGTAAGAAACGGGAAAAGATTACTGGGGTACATAAAAAGAGGGAAATTTTTAAAGCCCATTGAAGCTGAAGAAACGGGGGAAAAGGATTACTGGGTACTAAAAAAAAAAGAGAATTTAAAGCCCATTGAAGCAGTAAAGAAACAAAGGAAAGGATTACAGGGTACATAAAAAGATGAGAATTAAAGCCCATTTGAAGCTGTAAAGAAACGAGGAAAAGGATTATGGGGACATAAAAAAGATGAGAATTTAAAGCCCTTTGAAGCTGTAAAAACAGAAAAGGATTACTGGGGAACATAAAAGATGAGAATTAAACCCCCATTTAACGTAAAGAAACAAAAAGGATTACGGGGAACATAAAAAAATGAAAATTTTAAAAACCCCCCAAATTGAAAGAAAAAGGAAACGAGGAAAGGATTACGGGTACATAAAAAAAATGAATTAAAAGCCCATTTGAAGCTGAAAGAACGAGGAAAAGGATTACTGGTACTAAAAAAGATGAGAATTAAAGCCCATTTGAAGCGTTCCCTTGGAAACTGAGTAACTAATTTGTGAGGAAGATTTTTTGAAGGAGAAAGCTCGAAAATCAAGAGGTTTTTTTTCACCGAAGGATTTGATTCTTGCAGCTGAATGCTGAACACATCACCGGTAGACGAATGAGGCTGACGAGCAGGGGATAGGGGTTGACATTTCAGGAAAAACAAACAAACAAACAGCATTCCCGGATCTGTTCCACAGCCAAAGAAAACAAATGTAGGAAAGCTCATAGGATGCGTAGGTAACCCTGTTGTTTTTGAAAGATATTACATAACCAGGGGTGGGGTGGGGGTGGGGTTTAGACAACCACCAAATTATGCAACAACACAACAACAAAACAAATAAATGTTTATGTGTTTTTTACTGATATCCGCCGAGGCCAAAGATAGCGTAGATCGACCCCCCCCCCCCCCCCCCCCCCCCCCCCCACTGTTTTATAAAGGATTCCGATCTGTCAACAACCGCGCCGACACAACCCCAACTGATAATCCGCGTGAAACAGACAGCGTATCACCCTTTATTCCTTTTTTAAACGAAAGTAAACCTGCCGCTAATCGCAGCATTCAGTGTCAGCCAGCTGAAAACTAACCCAAACATTCGGGTTTGGAAGAAACACAAAAAGCATTCTACCTGATTGAGCCGTTTAAAACGTTACCACGCAAGGACACTGTTGTTGATTTTTTTATTTATTGAAATTGGAGACAGGGGAAAGAGGAGGAGGGGAGGGTGTGTGGGTGTGTGTGTGTGTGTGGTGTGTGTGTGTGTGTGTGTGTGTTTTGGTTTGGTGTGTGTAGTCTTTGCGTTCAGCTGATAAAAAAAAAACATACACAAAAAAAATGCAAGCCTATGTCGTGCTTTTCCCTTTTTTTCCTTCAGCTCTTTTCACAAATGAAGAGCTAATTTTTTTCATTTTCTTTGTGGGAAATTTCGAAGAAAAAAAAGGAAAAAACGATC
>CM031595.1:22412482-22414982 GCA_018398815.1 Conus ventricosus | reverse complement strand
AGAGGAAGAGAGAAAGAAGCAATCGTCTGAACAGATAAAAATCTATGGCTCATTTGAAACTAAGAGCTTCAAAAAGCAGAAGACATAGAGCTTGGCACATATCCACAAGCAATACATCTTTGAGTGACAATGAGAGCGAGCGAGCGGGCTGGAGAGAGAGAGAGAGAGAGAGAGAGAGAGAGAGAGAGAGAGAGAGAGAGAGAGAGAGAGAGAGAGAGGAGGGGATAAGTGGGAGGGAGGGACAGAGAAAAGCGCCGTAACTTAAAGCTACGATCAGATGATACGTGCGCTAAAAGCCAGGGTATTTCCAAGAATAAAATACCCCCACCCCAAGGTCACTCACATGAGAACGCCAACTCAGCTAGTTGTTCTTAAAATGTGTTTCACGCCGGGGTGAGACAGATAAGGGGGGAGGGGTGGCTAAATGGGATCGGTGTGGTGTATGTATGATCTGTTTCCTCGCGACATGTTAATACCGACGGTTCTTTCTACCAATTGCAAGAAAGATGACAGAATTCGGCAGATAACGTAGCAAGACTGTATTAATAATAATCATAAAAAAAGAAACTGAAAAAGAAAGAAAAATACGAAGAAGAAGAAGACTAGACTACAAATTAGTCAAATGAAATGTTGTTTTCTAAGTGCCAAAAATCATGTTGGTTTTTTTTTTCATTTTGTTCAGTCATTGCAACCTCTCGAGGGAGGCAAAAGAACAGTAGGACGGGGATTATAATTCAAATGAAAGAACGAGGAAGTTCTTGTGCCGGGTTGAAATAAAAGGAGGGATGCATTAGATTCATCAAAAGATAAAGGAAATGAAAAAAAAAACCCTGTGCATTTCAAGTCAAAGAAAGGTTCAATTCTGTGTAGTTTAGTGAATAAAGCAAGTGTAAACCTTATGCATGGTTGAAACAAAAGACGGAATAAATTCTTCAGCCTGGGGAAGAGAAAAGAAGGCTAAATCCTTCTGTGTAGTTTAGATAAGAGAAGGATCATGTGTGATGCAAATAAGTGATAATTATATCGCTTGTTGTTCAAATAACAGAAGGAATAAATCCTTCCGCATGCTTCAAATGAAAGAAGGAATACGTATGATTTAAATTAAAGAAGGAATATATCGATCCTATGAAGTGTAAATAATCAATCAATAATCTTCCTTTGTGGTTTGGATAAAATAATTTTTTTCCCTGTGTGATTATCCAAAAGGGACATTAATCCTTCAATGTCGTTTGAAACAAAAAGGAATGAATCTTTCGATGCAGTAAAAATAAAAAATGGAAGAAACGCTTCTTAAATAAATGTTAGGGAACCGCAAAAAAAACAAAAAAAAAAAAACAAAAACCCAACGTGAACACACTAATCACAAGACAAAACCCGACGCGTTTCGACCTCTTAGGTCTTCTTCAGGCAAGATACAAAACAATTACTATCACTTACCTTCAACGATTCAACGCCTATTTTGCGCTGAAGTGATTGAAGATAAGTGATTGCTCGTTCATTTTCGTTGTCCTAATTGTTTTGTATCTTGCCTGAAGAAGACCTAAGAGGTCGAAACATGCCGTGTTTTGTCTTGTGATTCGTTTGTCCACGTTTTTTTTTTTTTTTGGCGGTTGTTTAGATTTCCGCCTGCAGTCGTCTCACTTTGCAATTAGGAATAAACCCTGTCTGTTCAAAGGAAAGGAATACGCCCTTCCGGTGTTTGAAAAAAAAAGTGAGGTCAAAGGTGCCACAGCCTATCGGCCGTACGGACAAAGACTCTCAGAGGTTCACTGCATCTACGGCACGGCATGATGGCGGGCGGAGCCCATCCCTCTCCCTCCTCTGCCTTCAACCTTCCCTGAACTGACTCGGTCCCCTACCTTGAGATGGGTAAAGAGAGAGGGTTTTCTAGCAACAACAACAAAACAACAACAAAAAAAAAAATCCGACCCCACGTGTGGTTCGAACTCAAGTCGTGTATGCTCCCGCAGTGCAAACACTCGACCATTTGGCTACGGCCCTTCTACTTTCGAGTTATAACACACACTCCACACATACACACACACAGCAAACTCACACACACCACACCATCACACATACCACTCAAAGACTGAGGAATCCATAAAGAGCAGTTAGATTGTGCGCCCGTGCAAACGCGCAGCATTGATCAGAGCTTTTTTTCTCTGTCATGTTGTGTACCACTCAGTGGCAATGCTCCACATCGCTCATTCGCCGTACACAGTTACCCATCAGTCTCAAGGAGCAGTCAGATTTACGGACCGCCAAGAGGAACCATTGAGGAGGCACTCAGTGTATCGAATTGGTGGGGCCGGAATAGCTCAGTCGGTAGAGTCGCCGGACTCGTAATCCAAGGTTGCGGGTTCGAATCTCCGCCGGCCGTTTCGTACAGAGGGATTTCCACTCGTGTTAACATTGGTTCGACCCATTTCCCAACAGTCCTTCGAATGAGAGCCTGAACCGAGTTCCGTGTTGAACGCACGCATAACATCATTGCACACAC
>CM031595.1:22387482-22399982 GCA_018398815.1 Conus ventricosus | reverse complement strand
GTCACGGTCAAAAATAGAACAAACCAAGTCGTGGTCCAGGTTGTTTGGACATAAGCTCTAACTCAAATATTCTGGGCGCCACGTAGACGGGCCCATGGTTCGGATCCAGCCAATTAAGCATAGGGGAGAGGCTCCACAGAGACGGTCTGCCCGGCCAGACGGACTAAGCAGCTTTGACCGACGCCTCGATGTCTAGCGAGACGAGTCGTAGCGCCTGGCTCAGGCTCATCTAGCCAATTTACACTGACCAGTGCCCACACGTTAAGCCACACGGCGCCAGTTAAGTAGGAAAGGGGGGAAGGTAGTGCGTGGTGGGGGTGAAATCTAGCTAATCAATTAAATGACCAATTGACACCACAGAGAGAAAGGGGCGGTAGGCTGACTGTCAATTGAATACCAAGGAAATAAGGGAGATAACTCGGTATCAGCGGTAAAAATACTGCCCAAATGGTACGCCCTTGGACACGGAGGAGGGCAAAAGTAGGGGTGAGTGAGAAGGGGAGACGAAGGAACGAACAGACAGAGAGAGAGAGGAAGAAGTCGGGGAGTAGGCTCTCGCCTACAGGAAGGCAGGGAGATGGAAACGAACAGAGAGACAGAGAAAGAGAGGGGTTTCGGGGTGTAGACCTCGGGAGAAAGGCAGAGAATGAAAGTGAAGTTTGAGCAAGCACCAGATATAATCAAAGGAGGACTAAAGAGAGATGGAAAGAAAAGGTGCTAACTAATGAGAGAAAAGAAAGAAAAAAAAAGGAAAAGAAAAGAAACCAGTCCATTTAATAGTACGACCAAGAGAAGAGAGAGAGAGTGCAATCGTTAAATGCGGAAGAAAGAAAGGAGAACAGATCGATGTTGATAGTCACGTTCCATCTGAACCGGGGTCGACCTAACTTGGCCAGCGCCACTTCATCCAGCATCCAACCTGACCAACGCCAGCGTCTGACCCGACGGCCACAGTCCACCTACCGCGCCACAGTCAAAACTTGACCGGTGCCAGCAGTTGTGTCGTGTTGTGAAAGTGACAGTGAAAAGAAAAAAGGAAAAGAAAAAGACAGTGATTCGTGAATAGTTAAGATCACCTGGCCAGGTAAAGTAGAAATCTATTTATACCGGGTTAGTTAATGATGTTTTAGATAAATGATTTTGTGAAGTTCAGGAAAGAGAGAATGTTTTATTTCATTTGATTCCATATGCATTGATGTTCGTTCTATGACATGTTTAGTAAAGTTATAGACTTTACTAGTGGTTTGATTGACGAATGCATGATATAGAATGAGATATAGCAAGCTGTGAGTGTGTTTGGGCTGTGCGCTAGTCCTTCCTCCACTGAAAACACCCGGGGTTGACAATTTATTGTCGAGCCTGCCAGGATATTCTGGCCCATTATTATAATTGTTAAACTTCTCAGAGAGGAAGCTGGGTGGGATTCAAGTATTGTAATCCTAAGACAGGGGTTTCTTACTGTATTCCCAAAGATAGTTAAATACTAGGTTTTGGCATTGCTTCCAAGATAGTTAATACTAGGCTTGGCATTTCAGCCCCAGAGTACTCATTTCGCACAGATTGCCTATAATTCGCTCCATAGTTGGGTCAGGCGCTAGCGTCTTATAAAAACTAATTACGTTGTCCCAAGCTAATATTATCATTCATAGGATTGTGCTATTACGTCACTCGTGTGGGAAACCACCAGTTTGGCTGTCGTATAATAAAATCTTGTTCAAAAAAAAAAAAAAGAATATAAGGGGGGAAGAAAAGAACACCCCTATTGAACAACAATTAGAGTTTGAGTGGTAACGAAGAAGGAGTTCGCTGAATTGAAAGAGCTAGTTATGAAGGAACAGATTTGTCAGGTTGCGGCCCTGAGTTAACCAAACATTTGAAAGAGAGACAGCCAGAGACAGCAGGAGAGTTGCTGAAGTTCGCAGAGGTTGTATAAGAGGCACGTTTGGGCACGAAGGTGCAGGAGAAACAGGTGCTGGGCACAGGTGAGAAGAGTGCAAGGAGACCAGGGAGTTTTCTGAAAAGGGTCGGGAAACCCAGTGGTGGGCAGAAGGAAGGGAAAAGGGGACATTAGGTGTTTCATTTGTCACAAGAAGGGACATGTGGCGAGGGACTGTCGCATGAGGTTCCAGAAGGCAGCAGCCTTGCAAGAGGTGGATAAGGGGCGTCAAGGGAAACGACCGCAGTGGAACCAAAAGGATTCATCTGAAGAGGGGGGAGTGCAGCTATGGCTAGCACTGGACAGCAGTCAGTGTCAGGGGTGGAGGGCACAGGGTGAGTGGTTCGTTTTCCATGGAAGAAGGGTGGATTGGCCAGCAGAGGTGAAAGTGTTACGAGACACTGTTTGTCATGCGGGGTAGTACGAACAACGCTGGTCGAGAAAGGGGAATTGACAGGGCAAATCCAGACCTGTACTCTAAATCGATGGCACTGTAAGGGAGTTTTCCAGTTGCTAAGATAGAAGTACGTAACCCCTTACTTCTCAGGCGAGTTTTTCTGCGTTGGTGATGAGAAACCCCTTCATGATTTGATCATTGGGAAAAATTCCCGGGGGAAGGGATCCAGGGATCCTGAGTTGTTGACTGCTACAGGGCAGCAGTTCAGACACGGGGCAAGAAGGGGAAAAGGGTTTTAAAAAACCGTTAGTCGTTCCAGCAAGGAAGTCAGGCATAGATGTGTCGCCTGATGATTTAGGCAGCGCAGGAAACAAGACCCTTCGCTCGTGGAAGTCCTTGGGGGTTGGCAAGAGGTGGGGAGAAACAGGGGGTTAGAGGAGGTGAGACAGAATTTCTTGTGAAAGGCGGGCTGTTGTACCGAGTGTTCACCAAGGGGGAAAACAGGTAAGGTGACCACTCAGTTAAGGTACCAGCAGGTTAAACGTGACACTGTCATGTCAGTGGGTCACGAGTCGCTCATGGCGGGTCATCTCGGCACCAGCAAAACAGCTGACCGAATCTTTTATGACTTTCATTGGCCAGGAGCAATGGCAGGGCATAAAAAAGTTTCTGCATGTCATGTGATTTGTCAAAGATCAGGGCCCCAAGAGGGGTGAAAAGAAGGCACCTCTAAACATCCCCCTTTAATTGACACTCCATTCAGGAGGGTGGGTGTTACCTGATTGGCCCAATCGCGCCCTGTTCCAAAGGGGCACAGGTATGAGACATGTAAGGTTGCAAGGGAAAAGGTTTGCAGGAGGCTAGGGGCGGTCAGAAGAAGCAATAACAGGGAAGTGAGGAAGCAATCCCTCAAGGTGGGAGATCGAGTCCTGGTACTGCTTTCCCCCGGTCACAACAAGCTGCTGATGCATTGGAAAGGACCATCACCATCACTGAAAGGTCGGTCGGGATTTCCGAATTGATGTGAATGGAAACCAAAACTTTTCCATGCAAATTTCCTCCGCAAATATTTTTCAGCGTGAGACTCAGCACATAGGCGCAGCAGCAATCATTGATGAGGTGAAGGAGACCCAGCAGAAGAAGGGGAATTTTGTGCCTAAGTTTTCCAGAAGAGTCATACAGGGATGTTTTCACTGTAT
The DNA here is from genome assembly GCA_018398815.1 of Conus ventricosus. Lineage (NCBI taxonomy): Eukaryota > Metazoa > Mollusca > Gastropoda > Neogastropoda > Conidae > Conus > Conus ventricosus. Next base: position 22,396,450 of record CM031595.1, on the reverse strand, counting down.
GAAGGGCTAGACAGTAGGAGTTCCCAGGTTTTGTTGTCGGAGGCGACACAAAGCACCAGAAAGGGGGAAAAGGGGGAGAAGATGATGAATTCAGAGAGACCAAAGACCAAAACAGAAGTCAGGAGTCGCTAGGTTTTATGGCTTCTACAGGGAGTTTTTTTCCAAATTCGCAGCAATCACGAGTCCTCTCAGTGATTTGGGCAACACAGGGAAACCCGCAGTGGTCGAGTGGGCAGACGCTTTCAGAGCAAGCACTGCAGACAGTGTTGGAAAGACTAGGTTCCCGTCCCCCTCTTGAAGCTACCAGAATATGTCCAAACCATTTTTGGGTTTCGGGCAGATGCATCAGGCGGGGGAATAGGGGCAGTATTGTTTTTAGGAGCATGAAGAGGTCCGAGTTCCCTGTGAGGTAAGCAGCAGGAAGTTGACAAAGTGTGAAGAAGGGTACGCAACGGTGGAGAAGGGAGTGTTTAGCTGTCGTGTGGGCCGTGCAGAAGTTCCACAAATACTTGTATAGGAAAGAGTTCGTGATAGAGACGGATCATCAACCACTCAAATTCCTGCAGGAGGCGCAGTTGAAAAACAGCAGAGTGCTGCGTTGGGCAATGGCATTGCAGCCCTACAGGTATCGAGTGCAGTACATTCCGGGTCGACAGAATGTCGGAGCTGACTATTTAAGCCGTGTAGTCTAGCAAGCTGCAACTCAGAGGAAGTCAGTCATATCCGGGGTGCTTTGTTGATAATATGTGTTAAATTACAGTTATGTTGAGTGGATATGGGTTCATTCCCAGTGTGCTATGTTCATATTTTTTTTGTGTAGACTTGTTCATATTTTCCTTGTGAGACTTGCTCATGTGAATGTAGTTATGCTTGGAGCATACAGTCGCTTTTTGTATGATGCATTATTTGCAATAAGTGAGGATGGAGATCCCTCAGTGAAGTGTCATGGATCGTGATCAAATTATATTGTGCTTCTCATAAGAATTGTGAAGAGAAGATATGGCAAATCCGCAGGTAGGGGATTGCATAGGTGCGCACAGAGGTCGTTATAAAATGAATTGAAATAACGCAAGAGCGCACGTCAATGATAACTCATTGGAGTGGTATTCACTAATGATATATTTTATAATTTAAAAACCGTTGGTTGTAAAGTATTTTTTTTAAACTTTGCACGTGTAGCTGTGTGTCAGCAAATTCGTGTTGTTTTTTTTTGTACCGTGGTTTTGACACGATGCGGTGCATAGTCCTTTTGCAAGGGGAAATTGTCATGGTCAAAAATAGAACAACCAAGTCGTGGTCCAGGTTGTTTGGACATAAGCTCTAACACAAATATTCTGGGCGCCACGTAGACGGGCCCATGGTTCGGATCCAGCCAATTAAGCATAGGGGAGAGGCTCCACAGAGACGGTCTGCCCGCCAGACGGACTAAGCAGCTTTGACCGACGCCTCGATGTCTAGCGAGACGAGTCGTAGCGCCTGGCTCAGGCTCATCTACCCAAATTTAAAACACTGACCAGTGCCCACACGTTAGCCACACGGCGCCAGTTAAGTAGGAAAGGGGGGAAGGTAGTGCGTGGTGGGGGTGAAATCTAGCTAATCAATTAAATGACCAATTGACCACCACAGAGAGTAAGGCGTGTAGGCGTGACTGTCATGATTGAATATCCAATGGAATTAGAGGGAGATAACTTCGGGTATCAGGCGGTAAAAATACTGACCAATGGTACTGGCCCTTGACACGAGTGAGGGCATAAAGTAAAGCGTGAGTGAGAAGAGGGGAGAAACGAAGGAAACGAACAGACAGAGAGAGAGAGGAAGAAGTTCGGGGGAGTAGGCTCTCGCCTACAGGAAGGCAGGGAGATAGGAACGAACAGAGAGACAGAGAGAGAGAGAGGTTCTGGGGTGTAGACTCTGCAGGAGAAAGGCAGAGAGATGAGAGGATGAAGTTTTTAGCATTAGCACCAGATATAGTCTGCAAAGGGAGGACTAAAGAGAGATGTGGAAAGAGAGAAATTGCTAACTAATGAAGAGAAAAAGAAAGAAAAGAAAAGGAAAAGAAAAGCAACCATGTCCATTTAATAGAGCAGACTAGGAGAGAGAGAGAGAGTGCAATGCGTTAATGCAGGAAGAAAGAAAGGAGAACAGATCGATGTTGATAGTCACTGTTCCATCTGAACTGGGGGTTCGACCTCATACTTGGCCAGCGCCACTTTCATCGGCAGTCCAACCTGACCAACGCCAGCGGTCTGACCTGACCAGGCCAGCAGTCCAGCCTGACCGATGCCAGCAGTCTAACTTGACCGGTGCCAGCAGTTGTGTCGTGTTGTGAAAGTGACAGTGAAAAGAAAAAAAGGAAAAGAAAAAGACAGTGATTCGTGAATATTAAGATCACCTGGCCAGGTAAAGTAGAAATCTATTTATACCCGGGTTAGTTAATGATGTTTTAGATAAATGATTTTGTGAGTTCAGGAAAGAGAGAATGTTTTATTTCATTTGATTCCATATGCATTGATGTTTCGTTCTATGATCATGTGTAGTAAAGTTATAGACTTTACTAGTGGTTTGATGTGACGAATGCATGATATATGAATGAGATTGTAAGCAAGCTGTGAGTGTGTTTGGGCTGTGCGCTAGTCCTTCCTCCACTGACATCACCCGAGGTTGACATACAGTTTCCCTCATTTTCAGCACCATTTTCAGTTTCACAGACTACAGTTTCTCTTTATTTCAGCACCATTTTCAGATCCACAGACTACAGTTTCCCTCATTTTCAGCACCATTTTCAGATTGACAGACAACAGTTTCCCTCCTTTTCAGCACCATTTTCAGATTCACAGACCCCAGACAAAGACCGAGACCATTAAATTTTTGAGTCTATTACTGCAACTGGAGTCGGAAAATCTCGCAGTCATAATTTCGAGAACTGATGGAATCAGAACCCATAATTTCAATCCAGACTCTAGCTAGCTAAAAGCAAGTGCATCAAGATGGCGAGCACTTTGACAGGCTATAAATACGCCCGTTTTCAAGACGACAGAAGGGGAAGTGTGGTGAAGATGAAAAAAGACCGAAGATCAAACCCGACGGAGATAACTCGCAGCGGAAAATCTCGACAGACGGAAGCAGGTGATGGGGAATGAAAGGGATTTCAAATGGGTGGCCGCGGCATTGTTATCTCCGTGCCCTGAAACTCTATCCACCCGCATCTCAGCGGGTTCCGAACCGCTGGTGGTACCAGAGTCTGCTGCTTAGAGCGTGGGTGGCACCTGCCCGGTAACGACAGAAGCTGAAACCACATCAAACAGGGAGGGCAATGAAAGTGTGCACCACTGTACCACCCACCTCGAGTTTGTTCTGGATGGATGGTGTGGTCTTGTCTCTTTTGTTGTTGTTGTTATTGTTGTTGTCTGATTGTCTCTCTTGTGTGTTTGTCTGTCTTTTATCTGTCATTGTCTGTCTCTGTGTCTATGTCTTTCTCTGTCTCTGTACTGTCTGTCTCTCTCTATCGCTCTGTCTCTCTCTCTTTCTCTCTTCTCTGTCTGTCTGTCTCTGTCTCTTCTCTCTCTCTCTCTCTCTCTCTCTCTCTGTGCGTCCGTGCGCGTACGTTTGTCAGTTCAGGCTAAGATTAATTTGACAGTGAATTGGTATCAGTCAGTCAGTCATGTACATGTGCATAAGTTGGGGTGTGCGCATGTGCGCACTGTGTGTGTGTGGTTGTGTGTGTGTGTGGTGTGTGTTGTGTGTGTGCTGTGTGCGTGTGTGTCTTCTTCATAAACTTCTTCTTCCTAAAAAACTGTTCACTCAAAAATGAGTAGGTCACTAGAGCGCACACATACGTGACCGAATACCATTATACTTGCCGCTGTTTTTGATTGTGTCAAGAATTGCGCAGAGCGGGAAAACCCAGCCAATGAAAGCCACGCAGGCTTAATGTATGGAGAATGAACATCGAGGTTTAAGGGTAAATTCATCCCAGTTTATAGCCCACGGAGAAAAGCCTCCTAGAAAAAAAGGGAGGGGGGGGGGGGGGGAGCTGTATGACACGTTAAGGTGGCAAACGGCAATGTTTTTTTATCTTAAATCTTTGGCGCCTCGAGACTCGAACTCTCGACCCCAAGAAGTTGAGCTGGAGGAACGAATGAAACTGACAGGTCTGTAATTTTGATATTAAACCGCGCTTCACGTTTTTACATAGCCCCATTTCTATACCCTACACACCGCCCCTCTCTGGATATCCTCCTCTCTCTCTCTCCTCTCATCTCTCTCTCTCTCTGTCTGTCTCTCTCTCTCTCCTCTCTCTCTCTCCACTCCCACCGTTGTGACCAGTCGAAAAGCTTTCCTGTGCCCCCCATACCACATTTTTTATTGAGGGGGGATTTGCAGGGAATTTTATCGAGTTTCCAAATCACACAAACGAACGCAGGCAACAGCCAAAAGAAAGGTGAGAGAGAGAGAGAGAGAGAGAGAGAGGAGAGAGAGAAAGAAAGAAGAGAGAGAGACATACAGACAGACAGACAGAGAGAGAGAGAGAGAGAGAGAGAGAGAGAGAGAGAGAGAGAGAGAAGAGAGAGAGAGAAAGTAAGAAAGAGTGAGAGAAAGTGAGAGAGAGAAACTGAGAAACTGAGAGAGAGAGAACAGGAGACAGAGAGAGAGAGAGAGAGAGACAGACACGGACAAAGAGAGAGAGAGAAACACACACAGACACAGAGAGAGAGAGACAAAGAGAGAGAGAGAGAGACAGAGAGACACAGACAGACAACAGACAGAGAAACAGAAGGAGAAAATGGGAGAGAGAGAGAGAGAGAGAGAGAGAGAGAGAGAGAGAGAGAGAGAGAGAAGAGGGCGAAGGGACGGAGGGATAGAGTTGGAGGGGGCAGGCAGACTGACGGGGGTGATTAGCGAGGAAATGCCAAATATCATATATTTTTTTTCCCCCCTCCGTGAAGGCTGCGCTGGTTCCCAGCGGCTCATGGCGTGGTGGGCAAACCGGCGGGCTGTCATTGTTAGCATGCGGAAGTTCGGAGTGGGCAGGATTAAGGACTACAGACGACCATCCGTCCGCGCCGCCGGGGTCGCTAGTGGCCTCCAATTGCACGTTATTCTTCGTCGGCGCCGTGTTTTTGAATTGCATCATTGGGATCAGAGAGTGGCGGGAGCTGACCTTTTGCTGGTAGTAGTTTGCCCTTGGCCTGCAATTGCGTCATGGCGAATCTGGCTGTGATACGTCCTGTCAGATTGCTAACCCCCCCCCCCCTCCCCCCCCCCCCCCCCCCCCCCCCCCCCCCCCCTCCCCCCCCCCACCTGTTTGTTTGTTGTTGGGTTTTTGTTTTTTTTGTCGTCCTTTCTTTCTTTCCTCCTTCCTTTCATTTTTTTGGTGTTTTTTTTTTACTGTTGTCCTTTGGTTAAAAAATCATATTGTATTACATTATATCATATTTTTATAGTTATAATGATGATGATTATTTATCGTTATTATTGTTATCATTTGTATTAATTTTTTAATTGTATCATCGTCACATTATTATTATTATATCATTATTATTATTATTATTACTATTATTCTTATTATTATTATTACTATTAGTGTGAGTACAGTCATTAGTCATTATCACTATGATCAGTCATTATCATTATATTGTTAGTAGTGGAAGTGCAGTTATAAGTCCTTATCATTAGCATCATATTGTGTATATCTTATCATTGTCATCATCGTCATCATCATTGAAGTTACTATATCATTATCCGAATATCATCATCATCATTAACATCACATTATTCTCATCATCATCATCATCATCATCCATCATCATCATCACGTCCGTCATCGTCAACAGTAGTAGCAGTGTTTTGTTATATATGTCATATGATTACTTTGTTGTTATTGTATTGATGTCCCATCTTCCATGCGCCACCCCACCTCACCCTTTTTTTTTCCGCCAGTGTTATCTCCCCCACACCATCAATGGCGGCTTCCTGTAAACATCCACATTGGTCCTGTCGCAGCCCACAGCATCCTTTATTTTTCTTTTTGCACTCCCAGTTCTTATGGAACAGGAGTACTTTACAATGGGAACGAAGAAATGCTGTCTGTTGTGTGTGTGTCTGTCTGTCTGTCCGTCCGTGGTCAAAATGTGTTCCACTCGCTCCAGACAAAACTGCTGGACCGATCTTTCTGAAAATTTATAGATATGTTCATTATGGTCACGGATATGCCCGATGTTTTATGTTACCAGAAATACCGTTACTAACGGCTATAAACGATAATGTTTGTGATGTACAGGTTAAGCAATAACGGTTTATAAACTTAACTGTAACCAAATTTTGTAAGCTTCTTGGTAGCATAGTGGTACATGGTTAGTATCCCCGCTGTTACGCGGGAAACCGTGGTTCATTTCGGGGGAGAGCAACTTTTATTTTTCTTTTCTCTTACATACAAAATTTCTACCACCAAAAGGGAATGCTATAGTGCTATAGTGACTGATTTTTATTTAAATTGTTTCTCTTTGTTGTACTACTGTACTGGAGTACATTTATATGCTTTGCATCTGGTTTTTTTTTGGTACTTTCTCTCATCTCTGATTCTTTCGCTTTCTTGGTCTCTTTCTTTTGGTGATTTTTTAAATCTTGATTTCTATCTGTCTTCCTTTCTGTCTTAATTTCTTACTTTCTTATTTATTTTGGTTCTTTCTATCTCTCTCTGTTTCTCAATTTGTTTCGGGCGGCCTTTCTCTCCATAGTTTCTTCCCCCCCCCCCCCCCCCCCACTCTTTCTGTCTAAATTTCTTGCTATCTTTCTTTCCCGTTTCTGTCTTTCTGTCCTAAGTTCTTGCTTTCTCTCCTGGCTTCTTTTATTTCTGCTCTATTTCTTAATTTGTTTCTGCATTTCTTTCCTAGTTTTTCTTTCTTTCTCTCTTGTTTTGTTTTTCATTCATTGATCATTCATGAGGTTTTTCTCCCTTTTTAATGGAAAGAATTGTTTTTCTTACTTCTGGTCTCCGCTCCCCTCTCTCTTCTCACTTTAAGTTTCCGGTTAGATTCTCTCTCTGTCTCTGTCTTTCTGTTTCTGTCTGTCTGTCTGTCTGTGTGTCTGTCTCTCTCTCTCTCTCTGTCTCTGTGTCTCTCTCTCAGTCATACATACTGGTTGTCACAGACACTGTACATACATCAAAGTCCCAAAGCATACATAGATCAATGTCACAGACACTGTACATACATCAAAGTCCCAAAGCATACATAGATCAATGTCACAGACACTGTACATACATCAAAGTCCCAAAGCATACATAGATCAATGTCACAGACACTGTACATACATCAAAGTCCCAAAGCATACATAGATCAATGTCACAGACACTGTACATACATCAAAGTCCCAAAGCATACATAGATCAATGTCACAGACACTGTACATACATCAAAGTCCCAAGCATACATAGATCAATGTCACAGACACTGTACATACATCAAAGTCCCAAAGCATACATAGATCAATGTCACAGACACTGTACATACATCAAAGTCCCAAAGCATACATAGATCAATGTCACAGACACTGTACATACATCAAAGTCCCAAAGCATACATAGATCAATGTCACAGACACTGTACATACATCAAAGTCCCAAAGCATACATAGATCAATGTCACAGGCAATGCACACAAATGAAAGTCCCCGATGACATTCATCGAGTCACAGACTGTACACACAAACCAGAGTCACAGACAACATACACAAATCAAAACAAGGGACCAGTCCACACAAAGCAAAGTCACAGACAATGTATACAAAATCAAAACAAGGGACCAGTCTACACAAAGCAAAGTCACAGACAACATACACAAATCAAAACCCTCAGACCAATATACACAAACCAATTTCACAGACTGTGACGGATTATAAAGCCCCATTCATAAATGATAGTTGAATGTTCAGACAAGAACGATAGACCGTTGTAGGAAAGTTAAACTTTCGTCCACACCCTTCACTTTCTTTCTAAAGATGGAACAAGAGGTTTGATTTTGATAACAACAACTGAATTTAATAAAGTATGAGTAACGATGATGATGATCTGCAATGAGAATGTTGTTTGGTTGCTTTGAATGCTGATGTCCGTTTGCGCTTATGAAAATGAATTACACACAAAAGAAACTGATCATGCACATTCACTTGAAAACGGCAAAGTCTCTGTCCTTCTCCACTTCGCTTCTTGCAGTAGCACAAATATCGATTGTCCGTTCGTGCTACAAGAATATCTTCCGGAGAATACACATGGAATATAGTTATGCACCAAAAAAAAAACTACACAAAATGTCTGAGTGTGTTGTGACGTGCTTGAATGCGGAGGGATGTGTTTATGTGATTGCCACTCAGCTTCACGGAATCGTGTAGCGTTCCGGAGTTCCGCTGACGTTCACAGTTCACTTCCAGATCCCGGCAAGGTTGTCACGCCAGCACGTTCCTCTCAACGAAGAATGTAGCAGGATAAAGATGTGTGACGAAGAGAAGATAAAGATGCGGAGAGATGAACAAGATGGACGTAAAAGGAAAAGTACCTGCAAGATAACAATCGTCTTAGATCTTGCACTACAGTGGCACATCACTATTCCACCCACTACACGCTCTAGACACACTTTACAATTGCACTAGCTTGCTCTATCATTTACAATTGATTTCCTTCAAAAATTGCTTTACGATATAACTCGTTAACAAAGAAGGAAAGTGTACACGAATATTCCAATCTGCCTTGACTGTGTTATTCGCCAAGGCTTAATGCTTGATAAATTACGATTATATTTAATCCCTGAACAGATTAAATCAAATCACGTTAATCTTCATACTATACAGATCACTTAGATCCGAGAAAATGTTCCGTTCATAACTTGAACTCGTTTACGATTCTATAAATAATAATCTGCGTTCACACAAATATCATATCTTCTAAATATGGTTGCATGCAACGGTGAACTGA
>CM031595.1:22379982-22382482 GCA_018398815.1 Conus ventricosus | reverse complement strand
AAAAAAAAAAGAGGGGGGAAAATGGTGGGGTTAGGAAGATAACTTGCTTACGTGATGGAAAAATATTTGGGGATACGAAAGGATAATTTTAAAAAAAACCAAAACAAAAGTATTTCACAAAAAAATTCACATCGGACGGCAACATAATTATAAGCAAAATATTTCGGAAACAGGTAAAATGCGTCTCGTTTGTGCACAATATACTGTGTTCAAGTACCGAATTCAGTTTATTGAATGATTCTGTGCAAATTTACGGGGTGGAGAAAGTTCAAAATTTCTCAATGCTAAATTTCGAGGACCCAGCTCTGACCTCTGAATATTGTGGGGAGAGGGGGGGGGGGGGGGGGGGGGGGGGGGGGGGCAGGGGGAGAGAAACATTTAAGATTTTTTGCACCTTGTTCTGTATCGTGGTAAAAAAAAAGTTGGTGCCATGTTGCACTTCATGTTTTCATTTTTACTTTCCAATTCTATTTAAGGGGGGGGGGGGGGGAGGGGGAGGGGGAGGGGGGCGCAACTGGGGTAGGGGAGGGGGAGAGGGAGGGGGGCGCAAACTGCACGCCGCCGCGTCCCTGTCCATTTTTACGCCTGCAAAGCTAACAGGTCACAGTCGCAGGTGTTTGAAACTATCAGTTTACTCCCCCTGCTTATCGCCCGGCCGACGGCAGGGTGCCATGTCAGGGCTGCCATGTTGCAGCCAAGTCAAGAAATAAGTGAGAGAAAAAAAATCGATGCAGTCTCTAAGTGTTTTTTTTTTCTTCTTTCTCTTTTTTATGATTATGGCCCAGTCGATCACACATGGCTTTATCGGTGCTGTTAAATTCACACTGGATTAAAAAAATGGTGGGGGTGCGGTGTGAGAGGGGGGAGGGGTCACATCGTGCGGAGATCATATCCTGAAAATGTCCATCCTCAGAAAGAAACAACACAAACAATATACGACATGGGTACCTAAACTATTGACGTGTTTGTGTATTAACCACTATGTCTTGCTGGGCGTGCAAAACATAAAAGCAAATCTGCCTGACGAGAGACAATGCGTTTCGACCTGCTGGGTTTGCACCCAGATCGAAGAGATAAATAACTATTTGTTCCCCCTTCCCCATACCCTCCACCCACAACACCACACCCCCTCTTCCTGTCTCTTCCCAGCATCTTTCCCGTGTGAGTGTGTGTGTGTGTGTGGTGTGTGTGTGTGGGTGTGTGTGTGTGTGTTGTGTGAGTGTGCTGCGTGCGTGCGTGCGTGTGCGTCTGCGTGAGGTGTGTGTGTGTGCGTGCGTGCGTGCGTGCGCGCGCGTGCGTGCGTGCGTGCGTGCGTGCGTGTGTGTGTGCGTTGCGTGCGTGCGTGCGTGCGTGCGTGCGTGCGCTGTGGTGATGCATTAAAGGTCATTTCGATAATTATTTACACAAAAACACCTTCATCCTGACCGTGCGTTCTTCACCGTTGCTGTGAGTCGTGGTATCCAAATGATCACCATCAAAACCACCCTACAGGCGTTCTTCACCGTGTGCTGTGAGTCGGGGGTATCCAAATGATCACCATCCAAACCACCCTACAGGCGTTCTCACCGTGTGCTGTGAGCGTGGTATCCAAATGATCACCATCCAAACCACCCTACAGGCGTTCTTCACCGTGTGCTGTGAGTCGTGGTATCCAAATGATCACCATCCAACCACCCTACAGGCGTTCTTTCACCGTGTGCTGTGAGTCGTGGTATCCAAATGATCACCATCCAAACCACCCTACAGGCGTTCTTCACCGTGTGCGGGTGAGTCGTGGTATCCAAATGATCACCATCCAAACCACCCTACAGGCGTTCTTTCACGTGTGCTGTGAGTCGTGGTATCCAATGATCACCATCCAAACCACCCTACAGGCGTTCTTCACCGTGTGCGTGAGTCGTGGTATCCAAATGATCACCATCCAAACCACCCTACAGGCGTTCTTTCACCGTGTGCTGTGAGGTCGTGGGTATCCAAATGATCACCATCCAAACACCTTACAGGCGGAGTAGGAGAGGAAAGCATCGCACCCCTAGCAAGAGGACTGGAATGCGCATACGATACTAAACTTTTCCAGATCCGTCCAACTCTGAAAGAGTTTCCACTACCTGCCACTGATGTCGCCTCACATAAGAAGTTTTATGCCAATTACGCACAGTCACAGGCCGCTTTTTTTCCCGTTTACACACTGTCGTATGTTCAGAAGAGGAAGTCTCCACGATGCACACCATCTGATGAACCACTCCCATGAAGACGTGGTCTTTTAGAGGGTTGGGGTTTACTTGATGTTCGACATATACACTTTACAGCAGTCTCTATGAACCACTCCCCATGAAGACGTGGTCTTTTAGAGGGTTGGGGTTTACTTGATGTTCGACATATACACTTTACAGCAGTCTCTATGAACCATCCCCATGAAGACGTGGTCTTTTAGAGGGTTGGGGTTTACTTGATGTTCGACATATACACTTTACAGCAGTCTCTATAAAGACCTGTTCAA
>CM031595.1:22349982-22374982 GCA_018398815.1 Conus ventricosus | reverse complement strand
TCAGAGCTTCATGCCCTCCTCTCGTGGTGACCTCAGTACGGCATCATTGATTATGCCCTGAACAAAAGTCAGAGCTTCATGCCCTCCTCTCGTGGTGACCTCAGTTTCGATTTCCTCTCCCACGTCCATGTTCGTGGTGAGGTCGTACTGACGTGGCCTGCATTGGCAGAGGTCATGGTGAGTGTCGTGATAGTACCCTCTGGCAAGCGACTCGACAGCAGTGCAGTGTCTCTCTGGTGGGTTGCTTAAACTCGACAGTGTGATTATGGCGCAGTTTCACAGAGTTGGGAAGGAAAGTGCGCAACGGAAAATAAGAACAAGGTATTCATTTCGAAAGCAGAGCCAGGAGATATTGTCTTTTGCTTTGTTTTGTTTTGTTTTCTTTTCTTTTCCTCGATGTGGATGCGTGTGGGCAGATTGGAACGAGCAGCGTAGGTGTAACTAAGGGGACACAAAAGATGGAATAACCCCGCCCCAAAGAAAAACCAACGGAAAAAAAAAACCTGGCACTTTCTTCTTCTCTTCTTCTTTTTTTTTAAACAACAAAACACTACATCTAGTTCCATAGATATTCTGCAGAGCACCATCGTATTGACCATTACCAGCGGGACTTTTTATGTTGATCCCATTGTTAGACGTCTCGTCATCTGTGTAGTTGATGCTCATTGTCAGGGCACGGGTTCCTTTAAGGGTTTCTTTCCAATGGATTCCTGACATATTCCTTCTTTCTTCCGAGTCTGGCGAACAAAGTAAATGACGTCATATCCCTAAATGTTTGTTTTATGTATTATATTTATGCTCTTTCTTCATAACAAAACAAATCGAAACTGTGTGGGCGAGTCATTTTGTTGGAGACATTGTGTTATTTCATTATTCTTTGAAGTCGAGTGTTCTGCCAGGAGTTTTTTTTTTCTCGTTTGTTTTGTTTTGTTTTGTTTTGTTTTTAAATCAAGACAAGCAAGGTCAGTTGGGACAAAGTTTTATAATTACATGTGAGCGCACGCGCAGACCCTCGCACGCAATCTCGCACGCAATCTCGCACGCACACATAAACATACACCCTCCCCCACACTCACACACCATACCACACACACACACACACTTATATATATATATATATATATATATATATTATATATATTATATATATATATATATATATTTTGCACGAATACCTACTTTCTGGAATATCTTACATATTTTCTTAGTTCGAATATAAAAAAAATGGAAAAAAACAACAAACAAACAAACAAACACAACAACAACAAACGAAACAAAACGAACAAACAAAAGCCTAACAAATACGCATTTGGAAGAGACAAGCACGTGTCCATAATAATCAGTTTCTTTGGCGGATCAATTAACTTGCTTTTCTCCTTCCTTCCGTGTGGATCTGTCATATTAAATACATGGATGCCTTTTTCCCCCCTCTTTAGATGTCTCCTTGGCCCAGTGGCACAGCATCAAGTTGGTATTCAGATGATACAAGGTCGAATCTCGCCGGCATTGGTATTGAACCAATAAAATGCATTTTTGCTGACCATCGTTTTTTTGTTTCTGTTGTTGTGCTGTCCCATCTTCTGTGTCACTTCAGTGGCATTGCACTCGTGCCGCTCATTCCGACCACCCCCCTCCCTCCCCCCCCCCCCCCCCCCCCCCCATCCCAGCCACAACCCGGCCCGGCCCGCTGCAGCCCCGGCACCGGCAATCCACAGGGAGCAGTCAACATCAAGTCGTCAAGAACAACCCTCCGGAGGAGGTACTTCACTGCTGCCGACTGCTGATCATCTTCACATGAGTTCGTTCTGACGGCATGAAGGCAGTGTTGAACAGATCCCTCTCTCTCTCTCTCTCTCTCTCTCTCTCTTGGCGTGGTAATCCCGTCTGTCGAATCACCTGGCTTTTAAATTGATTGGTGGGTGAAATTAATGTCCTACTGGCCGGAAGCCCTTAAGGACAAGGTTTCCCAGACTTCAGTTTGAGTAGATTTTGGCGTTGCTGTCCCCGGTGGTGATTGGTCGTAGTCGATGTCGTTGGTCGTCTGCTCTCTGTGGCAGTCTCCTCCCCGGTGGTGATTGGTCGTAGTCGATGTCGTTGGTCGTCTGCTCTCTGTGGCAGTCTCCTCCCGGTGGTGATTGGTCGTAGTCGATGTCGTTCGTCGTCTGCTCTCTGTGGCAGTCTCCTCCCCAGGCCTTTTACAGTCTCTTTTCAGGACCACTTGGTATAGATCCACACGATCCCATTTCGGCCAGCTCGGGTAGAACACCCTAACTTGTCGCCACACTGGCTGGGAAGCCAGAGGACAGGGGTGTGAGTCTCACAGGTTCGTCCCAAGGCTGGACCTTGAGGATCCTTTTTGTAACAAATCACCTGGGGCGGGCGCGGACGTTATACCTGAGTGTCATCACCTGTCTACCCTCTCTTTGTGCAGGCAGAAGAAGCAGTGTCGGGAGAACAAGGCCTTGCTCCGGGACGAGCTGAGCGAGCTCCGCAAGAAGTGGCTCAAGACCCGCGCCCAGCTCAAGCGCCAGCGGGAAGCCTACAAGGAGCGGAAAGCCTTCTTCCGCCGCCAGAGGCGCGACAGAGCCTACAGGAGAAATCGTTCCAATAAAGTGAGTGCTTCCACAGTGTGAGTGTGTCTGTTTTGTTATTGTTGTTATTGATTTTGTTGTTCTTGTCGTTGGTGATGTTTCATATGGTGGTCTTGCTGTTGTTGTTACTGCTGTCGTTGTTGTTGTTATTGTTGTTGTTGTTCATTCTCATGACTTCGTAGAGAGGCGACACCGCAGTATCAACAACGGTCGCAGTGGCTGAAAAAGGTATATGTAGCAGCAGCAGCAGCAGCAGCAAAAGTAGCAGAAGCAGTAGAAATTGTAGCTGTTGTAGAAACACCAGTATACAGACTTTCAGATTTGTTGTATGCTTAGGTTTGACAAGCTGTACTAAATTCGTCCCTTGGTGAACTTACTCCCGATTGTTGCGCTTAAATCACTTACAAGTAAGATGACATCATTTGTCATAAGCAAAAATCTTATCTGTTTTGGACGAACTAGTGTTTTTTGTAACTATTTTGCATTGTATTTATTTTTATTATATTGCGTTGTAAAACTTCGTCAGCGCAACAAATTTCTCTGTGTGAGGTTCGGGCTGCTTTCTCCTTAGAGTATGTTGCTATTTTTTGTGTGAATTATTTTTGTTCACCTGTTAACGTGAATTTCCCTACATAACTTTGCAAAAGGACAAAATGTGCCGTGGATTCTTTAACGTGCGTATTACACACATGACCTCGAATTACCTTCTGATCCCAAAGACATGTAGTAATCAAGTTTGTGACTGGTTTCGTTCTCATGCATGACACATGGAAATGCGTAGAGTCTGCGCTGACCTCATCTTTGGAACGTTCGTGTCATGTTGATGACACTGTGTTGACCAGGTGAAGAAGGCTCTGATGACCCACAGAGCCTCCAAGAGGCATTCGTCCAAGTACCGGAGTCCCAAGAAGAAGAAGCCTGCAGTGGTCAAGTCCAGGTCCAAGCGAGCGGCCACGGCCAGGAAGGACCGGCTGTGGGACTACGGCATCATCCCCTATGACATCGAGTCCAACTTCACCGGTGAGACTTGGAGGGGGGGGGGGGGGGGGGGGGGGGGCGGATGGAGGGTAAGGATGGGGATGGCCTGAAGAGAACGACTCCAGGCCTTCTATTTTCCAACTTCTTCTTGTGAATGGTTGTTTTACACTCTCAAAGCGAAAGCTTTTAGGGACCTGTTCTTTTGCGGTAGTTTTGCTTCGTTTTCTTTTCTTCGTCTATGTAAGAAAGCTGCCGTCTTGTTTTTTGTTTTTTTTCCCTACTCATTGTATTTTCTCTTTTATTTGTGTGTCTGCCTTTCTTATTATTCACGGACAATTTTTTTTGGTTGTATTGAATATTGAACGGATATCTACAAGTACATTTTTCGATGCTGCTGTTGTTGTCGTTGTTACGAAAACACTTTAAACAATTATATTTTATTCGGTCGCTTGCGTTTCGTTTTCTTTGCAGCGTCGATTTGTGCCAAGGAAGATGATTAATAAAAGCTGTCATATAAAAACAATTTATTTCCCTTGCATTCAAATGAAGCGTTCCGTTTAACCCAAACCTTGTTGATGTACCGACTTTCCCAAACTGTTTTATGGTTTTTGTTCTCCGTTGTCTTTCCTAGATGTTTATTGTGTGTTCAGACTATGAAGGCTAATCCGACATGGTCTGACATGAAGCACTGACAGGGTCAGGTGTCACAAGTCCTAGCCTACCCCTCCCATGTTCCTGCATCAGCGGTTCTTGTTATTTTAATTATGAGGTGAAAGTTACAAGGTGAAACTGATGAAGTTTGCGCGAATTTGGATAATCTTGGCTAATGAGAGATTAGTACACTACTCTCTCTACGTACTCTCTCTCTCCCTCTCTCTCTCTCTCTCTCTCTCTCTCTCTCTCTCTCTCTCTCTCTCTCTCTCTCTCTCTCTCTCCTCCCTCTCTCTCTCTCTCTCTCTCTCTCTCTCTCTCTCTCTCTCTCTCTGCGTGCATGTGTGTGTGTGTGTGTGTGTGTGTGTGTGTGTGTGTGTGTGTGTGTGTGTGTGTGCGTGCTCTTTGTGTGTGCGTGCACGTGCGCATACTATATGTGTTCTTTCATTTTATAAAACCTGCGTCTGCCACATGTCTGTCCGTCTGCCGGCCTGTCTGTCTGTCTGTCTGTCTGTCTGTCTGTCTGTCTGTCTCTCTGTCTGTCTGTCTGTCAGTCTGTCTGTCTGTCTGTCTGTCTGTCTGTCTGTCTGTCTCTCTCTCTCTCTCTCTCTCTCTCTCTCTCTCTCTCTCTTTTCTCTCTCTCTTTTCTCTCTCTCTTATTCAATCACATTTTGCTTTAGCCCCAGAGTGATAAAGAGAAACATGCTGAGATCTTTGTGGCACCCAGAGGGCAGCCCAACTCAGTGATATTGGCTGGCTGTACTCTACAGCAGACGAGGAAAGAATAGGAATGAAATACAGATGGGTGAAACTTTTCAGGAGTCATAAGAACGCTTTCAAATTCGCATTCGTGCTAAAATTAGACCTCATAACCCACAGAGAGAGAGGGAAAGGGGCAGAGAGAGAGAGAGAGAGAGAGAGAGAGAGTAATGGTAAGAGAGAGAGAGACAGAGAGAGAGAGAGATGGTAAGAGAGAGAGAGAGAGAGAGAGAGAGAGAGAAGAGAGAGAGAGAGAGAGAGAGGGGAGAGAGAGATAGTAATGGTAAGAGAGAGAGAGAGAGAGACACAGAGAGAGAGAGAGAGAGAGAGAGAGAGAGAGAAGAGAGAGAGAGGGAGAGAGAGAGAGAGGAGGAGAGAGAGAGAGAGATGGTAATGGTAATGATAATTCTTAGAGAGAGAAATGGTAATGGTAATGCTAATGTTGCTTATAGCCCAGCCAACCGCAAAGGGCCTTATCAGGGCATGTACCACTCACAGTGAAACATATCCTTTTAGAGTGTTGGGACTTGCATGATGTGAGACATAAACACTGTTACAGCAGACTCCATGAGAAGCTTGTTCAGAGATGTCCCACCTGATGTGATCTTTTGAGCTTCTCAGGGAGATAAACATTTTTCATCTGTTCTAAGATTTTACGGAGGAAAGATCTTTAACAACATTTCCGGTAGTTTTTTTTTTTTGGAAGGTGAGTTTTAAAGAGTTGTGTGAATTAAAAAAAAAGACTTGTGAGTTAACTTCAACGCGGTGAGAGAGAGAGAGAGGAGAGAGAGAGAGAGAGAGAGAGGGGAGAGAGAGAGAGACGACAGACAGACAGACAGACAGACAAAAGGACAGATGGCCGGACATACACAGAGGGACAGACTTACAGACAGACAGACAGACAGACTGATAGACAGACAGACAGACAGACAGAGACAGACAGACAGACAAACGGACGGACGGTCGGACGGACCGATGGACGGACACATACAAAGAGAGAGAGAGAGAGAGAGAGAGAGAGAGAGAGAGAGAGAGAGAGAGAGAGAGAGAGAGAGGAGAACGAACGAACGAACGAAATTATATTTTACCAGGGTAATTAGATAAGCAAATTGTACATGCTTTTTTTCCACCCAGCCCTGAGTAGAGAGAGAGAGAGAGAGAGAGAGAGAGAGAGAGAGAGAGAGAGAGAGAGAGAGAGAGAGAGAGAGAGAGAGAGAGAGAAGATTGATGAATGATGAATATCAGAGATCCGGATTCAGGTTCCCGTAAGTCTTGGCCCCTACTAGTGTCAGAGAGAAACAAAGAGAGTCGGGAGTAAGTGACAGAGCTGACAAATAGACCATGCACAGCAGGCGCTAATGCCAATGGACTTTTGCAGAACCTAATGTCAGTTAATATCAATGGACCTAGCAGAAGCTAACGACAGCTGAACGATGAAATTTGGAGGTGATGACAGTTAATCAACGGATTTTTGGGGGGAAAAAAGGAAGGTTAAATTTTATGGTTTTCGGAAATAACAAATAAAGGTTTTGGGCTTTTAAACAGTTAAGGGACGGGGCTATTCAAGAATTGGGCGGGAGATTTGAAGTTAACCCGGTGTTTGCGGGAAACCCCTATGGGAAAAATTTTGGGACAAAAGTTTTTTCTTGAGCTTGTGAATTAAAATGTTTTTGGGGGGCCCCAAAACCATGACGGTTAATAAAGGATTTTGAGGACCAAAATGGGTTAAAAAATGGAATTTTCGGGGCCAAAGGGAAAATGACATTTAAATAAAGGATTTTTGCAGGACCAAAACCTAATTTTTAATCATGATTTTGCAGACCCAGCGTGACGTTAATCATGGATTTTGCAGGACCAAAAAAAAGGATAATTAATAAATGGTTTTTTGCGGGAGCTCGGGTGACAGTTAATAAAAGGATTTGCGGGAAACACAAGGTGACGTTAATCAAGGGGATTTTGCAGGACCTACCAAAAGTTTCAATGGATTTTGCGGGGCCCAAAACAGTTTAATTTGATTTTGCGGGGCCAAAAATATTTAAATCAGGGTTTTTGCGGGGCTGGTGACGTTAATAAAGGGATTTTGCAGGACCAAAAGGCATGCGTTACATGGATTTTGAGGAACGGCCAAGTTTCATGGGATTTGCACCCCAACGGGGACATTTAATAAAAGGTTTTTGCAGGGGCCAAAAAGGCCCATGACGTTAATAATGGTTTTTGCGGAGAAAGGGGCCATGACGGTTTAAGGGGATTTTGAGGAGCAAAAGGCAGAAGTTATAAGGATTTTGCGGGGGCACAAGGCCATGCAGTTAATCAGGGTTTTTGCGGGAGAAAACGGGGCCAGACTTAACAATGGATTTTGCAGGACCCTAAAGGGCCCCTTGACTTAATAATGGATTTTGAGGACCCAAAAAGGGCCCTGACGTTAATCAATGTTTTGCGGGGCCCACAAGGCCCATGCTTTAATAATGGATTTTGCAGGGCCTCAAGGCCATGACGTTTTAAATGGATTTTGCGGGAGCCAACAAGGCCAGACGTTATCTGGATTTTGGGGGCCAACAAGGCCATGACAGTTATCAATGGTTTTTGCAGGGCCAAAAAGGGGCCACGACGTTAATCATGGATTTTGGGGAGCCAAAAAGGCCATGAAGTTTCAATGGATTTTGCAGGACCCAAAAAGGCCATGACAGTTCATCATGGTTTTTGCGGGGCCCAAAAAGGCTTGACTTTAAAATCAATGGATTTTGCAGGACCCAAAAAGGGCCTGACATTTAAAATCAATGGATTTTGCGGGGCCCAACAAGGCCACACCCAAAAAAATGGTACATTTCCCAAACAATGGTTTTTGCAGGAGCCAAAAAAGGCCCATGAAGTTATAAGGGATTTTGCGGACCAAAAAGGGCCATGACATTTAAAATCAATGGATTTTGAGGACCCAAAGGCCATGACAGTTCATCAAGGGTTTTTGCGGACCCACAAGGCCCGGGACAGTTAACAATGGTTTTTTGCAGGAGCCAAACGGCCCCATGCAGTTAATCAATGGTTTTGCAGGACCCAAACGGCATGCAGAAATAAATGGATTTGCAGGAGCCACAAGGCCATGACAGTTATCAGGATTTTGCAGGAGCAACAAGGCCATGACAGTTATCTTGGATTTTGAGGAGCCAACAAGGCCATGCATTTTCCATGGATTTTGCAGGGCCAAAAAGGCCCCGACGTTAATATGGATTTTGCGGGGCCCACAAGGCCATGACATTTAAAATAAGGGTTTTGCAGGAGCAAAAACCCCATGACAGTTCATCGATGGTTTTTGCGGGGCCCCAAAAAGGGCCCCAGACAGTTAATGAGGGTTTTTGCAGGGCAAAAAGGCCAGACATTTAATCATGGATTTTGCGGACCCAAAAAGGGCCGACAGTTATCAATGGATTTTGCAGGACCCAAAACAGGCCAAATGACGTTCATCAAGGATTTTCGGGGGAAAACAACCCCATGACTTTAACTTGGTTTTGCGGAGCAAAAAGGGCCTGACAGTTCATCAAGGTTTTTTGCGGAGCCAAACCCAGGGTTTCCAATGGTTTTTGCGGGGCCAAAAAGGGCCCTGACAGTTAATCAATATTTTGCAGGAGCCAACAAGGCCATGACAGTTATAATGGTTTTGAGGAGGGCCACAAGGCCATGACAGTTATCAATGGTTTTTGCGGACCCAAAAAGGCCTGCGTTTAATCAAGGGAAATTTTGCGGGAGCCAAAAAGGCCCATAAAGTTAATCAATGGATTTTGAGGCCCCGGGCCAAATTTTCGGGCGGGGCCAAGGGCCTGACAGTTAATCAGGTTTTTGCAGGAGCCCAAAAAGGCATGAACGTTTTAGGTTTTTTGCAGGAGCCAAACAAGGGCCATGACTTTTTCATGGATTTTGCAGGAGCCAAAAAGGCCCCGGCATTTAAATCAGGGATTTTGCAGGACCAAAAAGGCCCATGACGTTCATCGATGGTTTTTTTCAGGACCCAACAGGGCCAGACAGTTCTCAAGGGATTTTCAGGAGCCAACAAGGCCGACCAGTTTTATGGTTTTTTTGCAGGAGAAAACAAGGCCACGACAGTTAAATGGATTTGCGGGGCAAACAAGGCCAGACGTTAATCATGGTTTTTGGGGGAGCAAAAAGGGCCAGACGTTAATCAATGGTTTTTTGAGGGCCAAAAGGGCCCGACATTTCAATGGTTTTTGAGAAGCCAACAAGGCCAGACGTTATAAAGGGGGATTTGCGGGCCAACAGGCCTGACGTTAATAATGGATTTTGCGGAGCCAAAAAGGCCATGACGTTAATCAATGGATTTTGCAGGAGCAACAAGGCCATGACATTTCAATGGATTTGCGGGAGCAACAAGGCCATGACAGTTATAAAAATGGTTTTTTGCAGGACCCAAAAAGGGCATGACTTTTAATCAATGGATTTTGCAGGAGCCAACAAGGCCATGACGTTAATAAAAGGTTTTGGGGGCCCAACAAGGCCATGACAGTTATCAATGGATTTGCAGGAGCCAACAAGGCCAGACAGTTATAATGGATTTTGAGGAGCCAACAAGGGCCCATGCAGTTATCAATGGTTTTGCGGGAGCCAACAAGGCAGGGAAGTTCTAATGGTTTTTGCAGGAGCCAAAAAGGGCCTTGGAAAAGGGTTAGGGAAAAAATGGAAATTTGCAGGACCCATAAAGGGCCAGGGGTTTCAAGCGGGAAAAACCCATGCGGCACAATTGGGGAATTAACCTGGTCCCCTCTTTGAGGGGAAAAACCGGAAGACGAAAACTACGCCCTGTTACGGGGTTTGTGGGTAAGCCCCCCATTTGGGTTTTTTTTAGGCTTAAGGGGCTTCAGTCGTCAAAAAAAGTCCCCGTGATTCTTTAAAGTATTAAATTTGATGCTAATGAATTAAATACCTCCGTTTTCTTTTAAGAATTGGCTTTCGTATTACTAATTTTCACGTTAGCCCCGCCCCATTCGGCAGTGTTAAAAAAATGCAGATTTTTTTGGGGGTTTACAGTTTGCAGCAAAATTGTCGTAATTTTTTTTCGTTCCCTCGCAGTAAAATACTTGCTTGTGTTGAATCCTAAAACACTTTAAAGAACCCTAGCGTATGAAAGGGCATTGAGGAACGAAATTCGAAAGTGGCTTAATTTGTAAAATTTTAATGAACTTTTCTTCCCAAGATCTTTAATCGGGGCAATGGGTTTTGTTAGCCTTCCCTGACCATGGTAAATAAAAAACTTTCAGCGCTTTCAACGAGACAAAAAACAAACACTTTTTTTTTTTTTTCTCTCTTCCCTCCTCTCTATTTAAAAATATAATTGCCAAATTAAAAAAGTGGGGGGGAAAACAAGTGCGGCCCAAAAATTTTTCAGTGTTTATGTAATGATTGGCAAAAAATTTGAACTTTTTGGGGAAAAAAAAAAAAAAAAATTTTTAAGATGAAGAAAATGGGGATTAAATTAAAAATGAGAAACCCCTTTACAGTGCCCGAGGGAACCCATAAACCCCCTTTGAAGGACATCTTTTGGATGCCTGCTCGGGCCTTTCGTCCCCCGGTCAGCCTTAGGGAGACACGGTGGTGTGTCGCGCTCTTGGTGTCAAATGAGCACACCACAGTTCATTTCTGTGGGTTCTCACCCCCCAAGGGTTCAAAAAAAGAATCCAAAGCACCCTCAAAGCAGCGCGAAGGGTGTAAATTTGGGAAATAAACGAAAAATGCGGAGAAGAAAAAATTGCTGAAAAAATAAAAGCATTTAAATTAAAAAGTATAAATTAAGGGACAAACTTTGAGCCATGCTTGAGGATCCCTTAAGGATGCAAGGGGACAAAAGGTATGGAAAAAGGTGTGAGGGGAGTTGTGTTCAATAACCAAGCATGCGAAAGGTAAAAATTGTAAGAACAAAATTTACTTGGATCTCCCAAGAGATGAAATCTCCCACCAGTTGACCAAACAACATAATGCTGAACAATTAAATAGTGGGGGAAAAAAAAGTGCAGGCAAAAAATTCTTCAGTCGTTTAGTAATGACTTGGCAAAGATTTGAACTTTTAGGGAAAAAAAATTAAAGAAATAAAAATAAATTTGAAGATGAAGAAAATGGGGAATATGTTATAAATATGAGAAAACTCTTCACTAGCTGCCTGAGGGAACCATCATAATCCCCTTCGAAGGCACATCTATTTGTATTGCCTGCTCCGAGGCCTTTCGTCCGCTGGATCGGACTCATCAGGGAGACTAGAGTTCAAAAGGGAACTAGAAAACCACTAGCAAAAACTTTCATTTTTCGTTCAAGTATTTCAATTTTAGTATATATTTGTTTGTATTTGTTTGTCATATTTCTGTTCAAAATAGTCCTTTTTTGTCGTCTTTCAATGACTAGATTTTCACTCCAAGGTGAGAGATAAGCAAAATAACTTCTGTGCGTCCTCTGTCTTTTCTTTCTTTCTTCTTCTTTTTTTTTTTTTTTTTTTTTTTTTTTTTTGTAAGTGATTGCTTTCCAGTTCGTCTCTGGACGGTTCAGTCGACTATGTAGATTCTCATAAACAAATGCGTGTCATTAAGGAAATCAGTGACTTAATGATATAGCCCATTACCTCACGATGAAGGCATCCATTTTTCATCCGCGGAGAATGTTTCTTCTTTCAGAATGATTTCAAGAATGGCACCTTAGGGGCTTTATTGCCATAGCTGAAGCCAGTACCTGCATACCACAGCTTCACATAGTATAACATCTTATAGACGTTGGCCTTAGGGTCCAACCTCTATCAAACACTGACAGGTATTTGGGGCAGGGGCCATGGTATTCGTGTTAATTATGAAGATAACGAGTAGATTTTTCGAACAGCAGGCATGTGGTTTCAAACAACGGGGGTTATACCCTACACTGTGCAGCTGCTGCTCGTTTGTGGGCAAGCGGGGAAACGGGCCTCAGGCTATCTCCATCGGCAAGAACTGCGATAAGTTTGGCATCGTGGTGCACGAGCTGGGTCACGTGATAGGATTCTGGCACGAGCACACGCGACCGGACCGTGACGAGCACGTGCAGATCATCTACAAGAATATCATGCCAGGTATGGCTGAAATGATTGTCCAACGTGTGCGGAACGACAAGCAGGATGGTTGGCATGCTTGTTTGTTTGTTGGTTTGTTTGGCGTTTGTTTTGTTTGTTTCGAGAACGTTCAGGGGCGATGCTCTTGTTTAGTTTGAATAGTGAGTTTCTGTGTTCACGTCTATGTTAGTTTGTTTGTGAAGCCCGTTAATGATATGCCTAAAGTCTAGTTACTGAATGCCTGTCAACACCAAACGCTTGAAAACCTCCTCACATGTTGAGAATGTTATTTTTGATGATTGATAACAGATATCACGCTCGTTTGAAGAAGAAATTTACGAAATGATTTTGACTCATATTGCCACCGAAGCAAAATCGATCTCAACAGACATAATTGCCTGTTTGGTTTTACTGTTTCAAAATGACAGTGACTGAAATACTTCGCCAAGTACAGGAATTTAACTTTTGGGTCAAAAGTACATCGTACTTCCACCGAAAATAGTACCGTCTTCTGATTGGTAGGAATAGTCGTAGGTGTTTTACATGTCTCCATGCTCATTGTGCGCTTCTAATGTCTGCATCGGAAGGGGAAGAGACGTATATGCACAGTAAGGTGTGCAGATACGGCAAAAATGACCGTGTTAAAACGGTGCTATGTGAGAATTACAATCCACTGGCGCTTAGATTTCACAAGAAGCCAGTGATATTCCCTTAAGAGCAATGATTTTTGGTGTGTGTGTGTGTGTGTGTGTGTGTGTGTGTGTGTGTGTGTGTGTGCGCGCGCGCGTGTGTGTGTGTGTGCGTGTGTGTGTGCGCGCGCATGCGTACGTGTGTATGTGTGTGTGTGTGTGGGGGGGGGGGGGGGGGGTGCGCGCGCGCGTGTGCATGCGTACGTGTGTGTGCCCTCCCCCGTATAAGTCTTGCGGAACTATATATCAAATTCTTCGAAAATGATTCATCGGTTCAGCTGGATGACTGATGGGAACGGAGTAACCATAATCTAACCTCAAGCGGTAATGATGCGTACCGATGCATGGTGAGACAAAACAAATGTGTTACACGTGCAGTTCGGCAGAGTTCAAGGAAAGATTTCGCTACAGATGCTGACAGCATATTTTTGCATTTAAAAAGGTTTAATTCAGTGTGATCATGATATTCTTTACAGATGTTTTAAATGCAGTGCCAGTGGCAACAAGACTGGTATATAACAGACAGCCAGGTTTAGGTTTCATCGGGTTCAACTTCAGTTTGTCACTATTCATCCTGTGCGAAGCTTCATCAATCAATGACTGAATACCACAGCCGAATGAAAAAAAGAATTGAAATACCCACGCACAAAACAGCATTTTCTGCATACCTCGCACAGAAAATATCCTTGTACATTCTGTGTGTGAAGAGGTCAGGAATACCTTCTGGCAATAACGTGACAAAATGTCTTTCACATTCTGTGTGTGAACAGGTCAGGAGTACTTTCTGGTGTTAACATGTCTTTAATTTACATTCTGGTGTTAGCATGTCTATTACATTCAGTATGTCAACAGGCCAGGCGCACATTCTGATGTTAACATTTTTTACACTCTAGTTTGAACAGGTCAGGAGTACATTCTGATGTTAAAGAGCACATCCTAATGTAAACACGTCTTTTACATTGTGGTGTGAACAGGTCAGTACATCCTGGTGTTAACGGGTCTTTCACATTCTGGTGTCAACAGGCCAGGCGTTCAGTCTGATGTTGACATGCCTTTTACAGTCTGGTGTTAACAGGTCAGGAGTATATTCTGTGTTAACATAACCTTTACAGTCTGGTGTGAACAGATCAAGAGTATATTCTGTGTTAACATAACCTTTACAGTCTGGTGTAAACAGATCAGGAGTATACTTTGTGTCAACATAATTTCTAGTCTGGTGTGAACAGGTCTTTTACCATGTGGTGTGAACAGGTCTTTTACCATGTGGTGTGAACGGGTCTTTTACCGTGTGGTGTGAACAGGTCTTTTACCATTTGGTGTAAACAGTTCTTTACCATGTGGTGTGAACGGGTCAGGAGCATAGTTTGGTGCTAACAGTCAGATCTCGTTGCAAAGGGAGGCGACTGCAGGCGGAAATCTAAACAAATTCTAAATGTAATTAATAGCGAACCGCCAAGAACCGCATTCAACACCCATCTTGCGCTGAAGTGAATGAAGATTGCCTAAGTGATTGCTTGTTCATTTTCGTTGTCCTGAGTGTTCTGTATCTTGCCTGAAGAAGACCTAAGAGGTCGAAACGCGTCGTGTTTTGTCTTGTGATTCGTTTGTCTACGTTTTCTTGCGGTTCGCAATTAATTACATTTAAAATTTGTTAACAGTCAGTACATTCTGATGTTAACGGGTCTTTTACATTCTGATGTTCACGGGTCTTTTACATTCTGGTATGAACATGTCTTTTACATTCTCTCCGTGGTGCCAACAGGTCAGGAGTACAACTTCAACAAGCTGACGGCCAGCGACGTGAACTCGCTGGGGGAGACCTACGACTACAGCAGCATCATGCACTACGCGCGCAACACCTTCGCCCGCAACAACTACCTGGACACCATCCTGCCCCGCCGCAAGCCCGGCATGGTGGTCCGCCCCGAGATCGGCCAACGCGTCAAACTCAGTCCTGGGGACATCCGCCAGGCCAACAAGCTCTACAGGTGTCCCAGTGAGTGTGTAGAAGGAACAGGATGACTTACGTATCGTGTGTAAGACTTAGGATAATTTTTTTCTCCCACCGTTAATGATTGGCAGTTGGGTTACAGTCAGGATGAGCACTCAAGGGGGATAAGACCATCGGGAAACACCCCTTTCAGGATAGCGGGAATGATGACTTATCTAAGATTGTGTTTGGCAGCCAGAACACTTTAAGAAGGCGCCGAAGGGATTCGAACCCGCAGATCCGGACTGCCAACGCGGTGGTTTAGCCAACTGAACCTACCAGACTTCTCATGACCGCCCGGCATCATCGGCACCGCCATGCTGCTGGTTTGATGACTACATTGTATGGATGTCCAGAGGCAAGCACAATGCCGTGTTCCTCTATCAAAAAAATCAAATCAGCTTCATCTTTTGCCTTCGGACCAAGAGAATCAGACTGGTCGCCGTCCTCTCCTTCCCCTGTCTGTTCCTTTGCTTCTAAATGGGGCACATTTCACCAGATAGGAAAAAACAACAACGACGTACTCTCTCTCTCTCTCTCTCTCTCTCTCTCTCTCTCTCTCTCTCTCTCTCTCTCTCTGCGCCTGTGTTCGTCTGCTCATCCACTTTCAAGTCTTAAGATTGACGCTGACGGACAGATGGGTTGGAAGTCTAGGTAAGATGTTTTTGATGTCCTGACACTACAACTGGTCATTTCAAATCAGGTGTTTGTTGTTCTTTGTTGCTCCTATCCCACTCTGCACACCGGACTTCAGCGTGCTATCCCTGCCAGTGAGCTCGGGATAGGAGGGAAAATCCGCCCAACGTGTGCTCAAAAACTTTTTCACCCAAACACTACAAAATTTGTGCGGTAAAGTAAAGAGTTCCCAATTGAAGAAACGAGCCTAGCGTGGAAAAAAAAAAAAAAAAAAAAAAGAATGGGCGGCGAAAGGACAGGCCGTCGCCCGGTCCGGTCTAACTCCTGGGCGGGGGAAGTCCTGATACGACCTTCTTGGTCGGCCGGGCTACAAACAGCATAATTTAAATTGTCCTGGGCCAACTCTTGTCAGGATTATTTTACCTGGGTTAGATTGCTGTGAGTATGCAAAAAAAAAAAAAAAAAAAAAAAAAGACGCGGGAAGGCAAGTGAATTTAGGTGAGAAGTAATACAATAGTGAAAAAGACGTGGGAAGGCAAGAGGATGAGTGAAACATGAGAAGAGTAGTCTTGGCTTATTGTGGCTTACTGTGTATGGAAACATTAGTATAAATGGTACATACATAAAGGTAAGTTTGAAGCGTATTTGTCTATGCATACCTAGATCGCTCCTGCATTAGATGCAGTCACATTTACCAGACACAAAAAGAAACATTTGGACACGAAAGCTATAATCTGAGGCCAGAAATGTGAGCGTTCTGCAAAATAATGGGACTTTTCTCGGCTTTATAATCTGAAATGTATAACTTGACTCTAGAAATTCATTGACGCTGGCTGTCACTCACCTCCTTGTGGTGTGGGTGTGGTGCAGAGTGTGGGCGCACCTTGCAGGACTCCAGCGGCAAGTTCTCTCACCAGCCGGCACGGACAGCCAGCGAGCTGTGCCAGTGGAGGATCTCCGCCACCCACGGCGAGAAGATCGTGCTCAACATCTCCCAGCTGGACATCCCCAAGTCCTACAACTGCGAGATGGACTACCTGGAGGTGCGCGATGGATACTACGTCAAGTCACCACTCCTCGGTACGGTTTGTCTTCTTCCCGTTGTTCTTCTTCTTGCTTTTCTTCTTGTTCTTCTTCTTCTTGTTCTTGTTCTTGTTGTCGTCGTCGTTATTGTTGTTGTTATTGTTTTTGTTGTTGTTGTTGTTGTTTTTCTTCTTCTTCTTCTTCCTTCTTCTTCTTCTTCTTCTTCTTCTTACTTCTTCTTCTTCTTCTCCTCCTCTTCCTCCTCCTCCTCTTCTCCTCCTCCTCCTCTTCCTTCTCCTCCTCCTCCTCCTCCTCCTCCTCCTCCTCCTCTCCTCTCCTCCTTCTTCTTCTTCTTCTTCTTCTTCCTCCTTGCGCACAGATTTATTCAGATATTCAAAATAATACACTTGTGGGATTTTGATAGCGGTATCACTTTCTTTTCAATTTTTGAAACTATATCCAAATGGGATTGGGAGAGCTGCAACAAACTCAAAGCTCACGTGCTCGAATCATATACAACATCAGTTTTTTCTTTCTTTCTTTTTTTAATGTTCTTTGCCTTTTGACGACACTTTTTATTTTTGAAATTATAGACAAATTGGATTAGGAATGCTAAACTCATAGCTCATGTGCTCGGATCGTATACAACATAATGTTTTTCTGTTTTGTTTCCTCTGATAAATGTTCTTTACCTCTTTCTTTCTTTTTTCTTTTTTTGTTTATTCATTTATATATTTTTTGTTAGCATTACAAATCACCCTTTTCACAGCTTGAGAAACATATTGGACGTTTGCCTAGGTCACGTTTACGTGTAAGCTTCTTCCAGATTATAGAACTCCTTCTTCGCCTTTTTATGTAAACAGGTACACACGCGCATCTGGTGACTTGTTCAACTTGAAGACTGGATCGACAAAATGAGCTGTTGCATACATAGGATAGACAGATATGGTGGTCTGTTCCATGCATTACGATCTTTTCTATATATCTCAGAGATACAGTGATCCTATTTACTTATTGCACAGCTGTGGTGAACTGTGCCTTAAATTGCATAGATATAGTGATCTGTTGTATCCATTGCACGTATTGCAGGCACAGCGAACTGTTCCAGAGACTTGACAGATATAACAATCCGTTCCATTTTAGTGCATTTTGCATGAATACAATGATCTGTTCCGTATACTGGAGAGATATAGTATGCTGCTCCTTTCATTGACAAGATATAGTGACTTGTTCCATAAACTGCACAGATAGTTGTTTATTCTATGTCTGTCTGTCTGTCTCTCTTCTCTCTCTCTCTCTCTCTCTCTCTCTCTCTCTCTGTGTGCACCAAATTCTGCGTTGATATAACAATCTGTTCCATATATTACGTACATTATAGTTATCTGTTCGGTATTTGCATGGATGTAATGATCCATAAAGTGTTCCATAAAATTCGTGGATATGATGAAGTGTCCTGTGTGTTGCATGAATATAGTGATCCGATCCCTATTGCATAGAATAGTGATTTGTTCCATATTTCGCGTAGATATAGTAATATGTTCCACATATTGCTTAGGTACAATGATCTGTTGTATAGTTTGTTTATAAGATTAAGCCCGTGTATTGCATAAACATAATGACCCGTTCCACGTTGCACATATATGATTATTGTTCCAGATTACACGGGTACTTTAATCAGTTCCTTATAGAGCAGACATAGAAATATGTTCCTTATATTGCACAAATATAGTGGTGTGTTTCATATATTGGATAAATAAACTAATGCGTTCAATATAGTGCATAGATACACCGACCCGTTCCATATATTCCACAAATGATGCGCTTTGCTGCATATAATACGAAGATACCGTGATCTTTCCATATATTCTACAAATAAAGTGTTCTGCTGCACGTAATACGAAGATACGGTGACCCGTTCTATTTTTTCACCAATAAAACGTTTTTGCCCCACATAATACGAAGATATAGTGATCCGTTCCATACATCTACGTCATCTTCTCATCCCTGCAGGTCGGTTCTGCGGCACCAGATTACCGAAACCCTCATCACCAGCGACACCCGAATGTGGATCGAATTCCGAAGCTCCAGGGGGCTGGGCAAGGGATTTTTTGCCGAGTACGAAGGTAAGCCTCCCTAACTCTTGGTCCAATCTTACCGCTAAATCCTGTGGATTCGTGCTGTTGTGGGGGATGGAGCCTGGTTTTATGTGCCTGGGGTTACGTAGTCTACCTTCATCAGCAAGTGGAGGCACAAACTGTTGGCCATCATTGTCGAGTTCTGGAGATTTACTTTTAAAATCTATTAATACCTACATGTTTGTATAATTAGAAAAGTTAACTGTGGCATGCAATGATAGAGATTACAGAAGTACTAATTCTTTGGTATTTGTGTAAGTTAAAAAAAAAACTAACTGTGACATTTAATAGTAGAGACTACAGTGCAAAGACAGAAGCGCTGCACCACCAAACGAAAGAATATACAAATTACAAAACAAAAACAACGCGTTTAGGCCTATTTGTCTTCTTTAGTCAAGACAAATAACAATCATGACAACGAAAACGAAGAACAAACAGACACTTCGAACTGGGTGCAAAAAGGAGCTGTAAATGTTAGAGACTATAGCTATATGTTTTTGTCTGTGAATTTTGGATACAATGAATGTTGGAGTGGTTGGCATTAACGAGACTTCAAACTGAATTGCTTGTATCCTCATTAATGTAGCTGTAGTTGAATGACGGTTTTAGTTTTTGCACAGTCGCATGAAGCTTGAATTTTGTTTTGAAAGACAGTGAAATTTAGCACTTGCACATGCGAGGGAGTCGGTAAAACTTAAGTTATAAGATACTGCGTACGTTGTGGGCATGGGTCTATTTGGTGAACCACACAAAAAGGATGGACTCTGAAAGATTAAAGATTCAACTTGGATTTTGGTCATCACTTTTTTTTTTGAATTTGTGTGCGGGTCTTCAAAAGTGCACTCTACCTACCCAACTTTTATGCGAAATCATATCGTTGGTAATTATTTCTTTCAATGATTGCTTGATCGTTCACTGCAGAAAAATTATTTTCATTGAGTTTTCTACTAATGACGAATTTATGAAAATGACAACCAACGTTAATCGTGTCTCTGTATTACATTGTTTGGCCTCATGCATCTTCAAAACACTTGGTTATCACGAGAAGGTAGAATAACACTTGGTTATCACGAGAAGGTAGAATAACACTTGGTTATCACGAGAAGGTAGAATAACACTTGGTTATCACGAGAAGGTAGAATAACACTTGGTTATCACGAGAAGGTAGAATAACACTTGGTTATCACGAGAAGATAGACAGAACTGCACTTTCCAATGTGATAATCTGAGCTGTTGCCGTACTGTGGAAATCTTTACCTTTTCTTCTTTTTTTTCCCCACAAAATCTTTTGGATACATAGCTAAATAGTTTAAAAATTGCAAAGTGCCAGATTACATGACTTCAGAGCCTGCAAGATTGATGGCCGAGTCTTTCTCCGTGAATAGCACAACAGATTCATTGTGCTCACCGCCTCTTTAGCCCAGCGTTGGTTTCGTTTTCTTTGTGAGTCCAGGGTCATAGTCGCCAGGATCACAGAACCAAGCGCCGATACCATGATGAACGAGGCGTCTTTGCCACGAAGCGGGCAAAGGGATGAGAGTGCTATTGTTGCGCGTTATCCAGATTCAGGTTGGGATTTCGCACGAATCTTCGGGGTCTTCTGGTCTTTTGTACTGGCTGGCAAAGCGGACAGTAAATAACGATCTCCCACAAAGGGAGGGGAAGAAAGAACGGACGAAAGAGAAGAAAACGTCTTGTCTAGTTTCAAAGGGTGGCGAACAAGGTATCAACAAATCAGCATTAAGTCGAAAACATTTTTAACAAAAGGAAAAAAGAAAGAAAGAAAAGACAGACAGACAGAAATAAAGATAGAAAAAGAAGGGGGGAAAAAAAGAGAGAAAAAGTGCCAAGCCTAACAACAAAATGATTAGTGAGATGTGAGGCTTACTGTGGATGAAGAACATCCATTTTCATGTTGATGACACTTTTTTTAAAAAGAATCTGAAACAAAATGTTATTGGTGACAACAAAAGTTGTAAGTCAACGCTACACTTCGTGGTGAGTAATTCTATTACAGGGGTCTGAAAGAAAAAAGCATGTATAACTCAAAAGCGAATAAAAGTACGAAGATATCAGAGCGCCTGTCATTCCATTAGGTGTGCTTTTCGTATCCTCCTCTTTACCAAGGATTTATGCAACTTGCTTCTCCGATAGTTTGTGAGCCTAGCTCCTGAAAGGTACCTGCAAAGTCAGCGTAGATGAAATGTGCAGCGTTAGAACGGGGGAAGTTGTTTCTGTTTCTGCATTTCCACTGAAAATGAAGATGTTAGCGAGGAAATGGCTAAACAGATAACCAGAGAAGCCAAGACAGACGCCGACAATCAAGCAAAGGAGTATTTGCTGGGACCGAGACTAACAATATATTCTATCGTTGTCACCAGTCATACAGAAATCCTATGCTAAAAAAAAATTGTTCATTACTTTTCTTTGTCGCTTACACAGCTAATACACGCGCACGCACGCACGCACGCGCGCGTACACACACACACACACACACACACACACACACACACACACACACACACACACACACACACACACACACACACACATACGCACGCAGATAAGCACGCGCGCACACCCACCCTCTCCCCGCTCTCTCTGTCTCTCTCTCTCTCTCTCTCTCTCTCTCTCTCTCTCTCTCTCTCTCTCTCTCTCTCGCTGCGCCACGTGTGCGCACGCACCCACGCACACACATAATACACACCCACGCACGCACGCACACACAACATCACACACACACTCTCTCTCTCTCTCTCTCTCTCTCCTCTCTCTCTCTCTCTCTCTCTCTCTCTCTCTCTCTCTCTCTTTCCCTAATACAGAAACACGTGCGAGTCAACTGCCACTTATGTCACTAACAACACTGGGTCAACAATTTTCTGAATAGTCATAATTATTTTCGTTATTCTGAAGCTCCCTAAAAGAGAATTTGGAGGGGAGGGGGGGGGGGGGGGGGGGATCAGTCAAGGCAGGAAGCTTAACTACCCTCAAAAGATACACCAGACAATATTCCTGGCTGCAGGTATCTAATAGCGTGATCTATTTGGTGACACTGACAGTTTTACTTCCTGAGAACACGCAGAAGTTCAAGTTTATCACAACGTGATACACTCATGAAGCGAGAGTGACGGTTATTTTGAGCACCAATCAGGAGATGTTACTATTTATAGCTAATGGAAAGAACGAGGCGCCGTTATAAGCAAAGATTTCCTTTTCGACCTCTGGTCATTAAAAATGTTTATCTTATTTGTATCCATGATAAAGTAGTTTTTAAACAGAGAGAGGCTGAGGAAGAGATAAGTATGTCTACAGTTTGCTTTTAGCCTGTCTCTTTTATACGCGTAATAACATTATGTATTGGGCTAAGCGATTCGACGAAATTCTAAAACAAAACTTTCGCGCGATTGGTACCAGTAAAAGGCACTTTGCATAGCTGCTGAGGGCTATCAGGGAGATCGGGTGGCAGTGGTTTTTTGACAACACACCCACCCTCCACCCCACCCCACCCCCGCCGCACTCCTCCCTTCGCCACACTTAAAGAATCCTGAAAGTTTTGTTGCTATTGTTGTTTTTTAAATCTCGCAATTTACAGTGTCCCTCTCTGGCTTTCTTTAGAACAAACACGCACACGTGCATCCGGATGATTGCACGCCTGAAGGCCAAGCCGTATTCAAATGTATGTCTTTTTTTTTTCCAAACCAGCTGTCGGACTTTTTTTTTTATTTACCGGGAAATTTGATCCGTATGAAGTTCACTTTTGTTCCTCGACCAGATCCAGCTGGAACTCTTTTCCGCTGCTTTAGGCATTGCCTTTTGGGCTATGAGCCTGTTTTCACCAGAAATTTAGACCATCTTCTTGAGATTATAGGGAGAGAGCTACATCCCCAAACCACAGCATTGGCAGATACACCTCCAAACACAACAGAGGTAGATACACCTCCAAACACAACATAGGTAGATACACCTCCAAACACAACATAGACAGACACACCTCCAAACACAACATAGGTAGTAAGTAGATACACCTCCAAACACAACATAGACAGATACACCTCCAAACACAACATAGGCAGATACACCTCCAAACACAACAGAGGTAGATACACCTCCAAACACAACAGAGGTAGATACACCTCCAAACACAACATAGACAGATGCACCTCCAAACACAACATAGACAGATATATTTCCATACACAACTTAGGTAGATAACACTCCAAACACAACATAGGTAGATACACCTCCGAACACAACATAGAGAGATACACCTCCAAACACAACATAGACAGACACACCTCCAAACACAACATAGGCAGATACACCTCCAAACACAACATAGACAGATACACCTCCAAACAACATAGGTAGATACACCTCCAAACACAACATAGATAGATCCACCTCCAACACAACATACGTAGATACACCTCCAACACACTCCAAAACACACACAGACAGATACACTAAACGCAACATAGCACCCCTCCAAACACAACATAGGTAGATGCACCTTCAAACAAACATAGGTAGATGCACCTCCAAACACAACATAGATACACTCCAAACACAACATAGATACCCCTCCAAACACAACATAGGTAGATGCACCTTCAAACACAACATAGGTAGATACACCTTCAAACACAACATAGACAGATACACCTCTAAACACAACATAGGCAGAGACACTTCCAAACACAACATATACACCTCCAAACACAACATAGATACACCTCCAAACACAACATAAATACACCTCCAAAAACAACATTGACAGATATACCTCCAAACCACAAAATAGGCAGATACACCTCCAAACCACAAAATAGGCAGATACACCTCCAAACCACAACATAGGCAGAGACACCTCTAAACACAACATAGGCAGAGACACTTCCAA
Organism: Conus ventricosus; assembly: GCA_018398815.1. Classification (NCBI taxonomy): domain Eukaryota; kingdom Metazoa; phylum Mollusca; class Gastropoda; order Neogastropoda; family Conidae; genus Conus; species Conus ventricosus. Next base: position 22,351,561 of record CM031595.1, on the reverse strand, counting down.
ACACAACATATACACCTCCAAACACAACATATACACCTCCAAACACAACATATACACCTCCAAACACAACATATTCACCTCCAAACACAACATTGGGAGATACACCTCCAAACACAACATAGACAGATCCACCTCCAAAACACAAGATAGGCAGATGCACTCCCAAACACAACATTGGCAGATACACCTCTAACCACAACATAGACAGATCCACCTCCAACACATCATAGACAGATCCACCTCCAAACACAACATAGGCAGATACACTTCCAAACACAACATTGGCAGATACATCTCCAAACACAACATAGATACACCTTCAAAAACAACATAGACAGAGATACCTCCAAACACAACACAGACACCTCCAAACACAACATAGGTAGATACACCTCCAAAAACAACATAGACAGATGCACCTCCAAACACAACGTAGGTAGACACACCTCCAAACACAACATAGGTAGATACACCTCCAAACACAACATAGGCAGATACACCTCCAAACACAACATAGATACACCTCCAAACACAACATAGGTAGATACACCTCCAAACACAACATAGGTAGATACACCTCCAAACACAACATAGGCAGATACACCTCCAAACACAACATAGATACACCTCCAAACACAACATAGGTAGATACACCTCCAAACACAACATAGGCAGATACACCTCCAAACACAACATAGGTAGACACACCTCCAAACACAACATATACTCCTCCAAAAACAACATAGACAGATACACCTCCAAACACAACATAGACAGGTTCACCTCCAAACCACAAAATAGGCAGATACACCTCCAAACACAACATAGGTAGATACACCTCAAAACCGCCTTGGTATTACCTCCATAACGGGGACTTTGGCTGGAAAACCACATTCCCACAAGCTGGAGACTAGACTGGGACACTTCTCAGCCTCAGCTATATACAGTGTGGCGATGCCCGGGGTGTGGTTTCAGCGGTGTGTGGTGGAGAGATCCACAAGGACCAGGGGTTCCTGACCAGCCCCAACTACCCGGACGAGTACCGGCCCAACAAGGAGTGCGTCTGGAAGATCGGCGTGGAGGACGGCTACTCCGTGGCGCTCAAGTTCCAGACGTTTGAGGTGAGGAGGTTCACTGTGGTGCAGGGAGACAGAGGCAATACAGACTGCCTGACACACAGACACAGCACGGCGTGAACATGCATACGATAGTGCGGACAGATAGGCAACTAGCCAAACACACACACATACACAGACGTGCGCGCGCGCACACACACAGACACAAATAATCACACACAGACACACACAGACACACACAGACACACACACACACACACACACACACACACACACACACACACACACACACACACATGCGCGCACACACGCACACACACACACACACACACACACACACACACACACACACACACACACACACACACACACAACACACACAGAACCACCACCACCATCTCACCACCAGAACGAAATTCACTAACGATGGATAGGGAAAGTAGCCATTTTTATGTTGGGCTGCAGCTAGATTCAATCTCGCAACGTACGCTGCCAACTTGAGC
>CM031595.1:22337482-22344982 GCA_018398815.1 Conus ventricosus | reverse complement strand
GAAGGAGAGGGAACTATTTGTAAAAAACAAACAAACAAACAAAAAAAAACCACCGGTATCCCCACGGGGGAGATGATGATGATGATGATGATGATGATGATGATGATGATATGTTGCTGCTGCTGCTGCTGCTGCTGCTGGTGATGATGACGACGATAGTGCTGTTGCTGCTGCTGCTGCTGCTGCTGTGCTGCTGCTGATGATGATGATGATGCTAAATATCGTTGCTGCCAGCAGCCGTGGTGTAGTGGTTATAGATATGCATGCTGGGAGGTCCTGGATTCATTGAGATGATGATGATGATGATGATGATGATGATGATGATGACAAAGTTGCTGCTGCTGCTGATGCTGATGATGAAGACGATGCTGCTGTTGTTGTTGTTGCTGCTGCTGCTGCTGCTAACATCGTTGCTGCCACAGCCGCCGTTGTGTAGTGGTTATAGATATGCATGCTGGGAGGTCCTGGATTCATTAATCAGAGGCATTTATTTGTGTGTGTCTGTATGCACGTATGCATGAGTGCGTGTGTGCACTTGTGTATGTTAGTGTGCTTATACGCGCGCAAGTGTGTGTGGTGTGTGTGTGTGTGTGTGTGTGTGTGTGTGTGTGTGTGTGTGTGTGTGCGTGCGTGCGTGTGCGTGCATTTCATTTCTGTTCAATATAGTCAAAATGCCTTTGCTAAAACTTAACATACCGCAGAAACTTACTGCCTAATGTGAACACGTGGACTATGGGCCCACCTAACGTTGACACTAATCAATTCTTCTGCCGAACATTGTCAACATTGGGCAACTGTTGACATCACGCATGTATCATGTAGACGCGTGATCTGCTGGCAGCAAGACTGTGAGTACGACTCCATACGGCTCAGCAGTGGGGTGAGTGACGGCAAGATCAACCAGCAGAAGCTGCACGGCGTGTTCTGTGGCGCCACCGTGCCCGCCCCCGTGACGTCAGAGGGCAACACCTTACGCATCGAATTCAATTCCGACAACTCCGTGCAGAAAACTGGCTTCGTAGCTGAGTTCCGAACAGGTATGTGATTTTGCCCGGGTTGATATACGCTAGTTTTTGGTTGGTTGTTTGTTTGTGTTTGTTTGTTTGTTGTTGTTTTTCGTAAAGTAAGTTTATTGCTCATTTACACAGTTCCACATGATCCAAATGACAATATGCATACACGTATGCATCAATAAACACACATCGAAGAACGATTATGCAGTATAGCCAGCAGCCTGTGGAGTTTGGCTTCAAACACGGTCCGAGTCATACAGGGTTGGAACCCAACGTGGCCTTTGACTTTATGAACAGGCTCTCCAATGTTAGGGAAGTAGATGGCCGAAGCCGCGACCGAAGGCATTGAACAGGTAGCAGCTATGAGAAGAGTTCTGTTAGGGTTTGGTTTTAGAAGGGGACTAATGTGAATTTCATTAGGCTTCATTTTCCAAGTTTATATCAGACGTCCGTAGCTAAGAGCATCTTCCCCACGCAACTTGGCCCTAAAGGCGGCCTTTCGTCCTTAACGCAACTTGGCCCTAAAGGCCTGTGCCGTCTTAACGCAAATTGGCCTAAAGCGCGCCTTGCCGTCCCCACGCAACTTGGCCCTAAAGCGCTTGCCGTCCCTAACGCATACTTGGCCCTAAGCGCCTTGCCGGTCTTTACGCAAGTTGGCCCTTAAGCGCCTTGCCGTCCATAACGAACTTGGCCTCAGCGCCTTGCCGTCCTTAACGGCACTTGGCCCTAAGCGCCTTGCGGTCCACTAACGCCTACTTGGCCCTAAAGCGCCTTGCGTCTTAAAACGCAACTTGGACCTAATGCGCCTTGCCGTCCATAACGCAATTGGTGCCTAACGCGCCCATGCCGAAGAGAACAGCATTTTACAATTCTAACTCACTTGCTCCACCCACCAAGTTTTTGGGCGGAAAGTGGCTATAGCCGCCTTTCCATGTTCTCTGACAAGTAAGACTTCAATAACCAAAAATTACGATTTTCTACAAACAAAATTACGTGTAGGGTGATCCGGTTTCAATAATAATTACTAACTTTTCAGATATCAGTTTTTTGCTTAATCCTGTGTTTTTCCTGATCGTTTTCAATAAACATCATTTTTAACGCAAACATTCTTCAAATGAGTCTCTGTCTTTCATGTGAATAACACTACAGTCTTTAACTGTTCTCTTAAGGCTTTTAAAACTGAGTTTATATTTCTGAATAAAATCCACACACTTATCGAGATGTCTTCCGTGAAATGCTTGTTTTGACAAAGTGTTTCTCATTTTTACTATTGTCTCTTTCTGCCGAACTGTCATCTATAATTATATAGTGTCTGCGTTACTTTCAACAACATGTCTATAAAACTGTTCTAAAACACTCACTTAAGTTTATGGCTGGGATCAACTATTTATATGTCTCTTTGTCCATAAAACTACTATCATGATATGCTTTGTTCCATTTAAGTGTTGGACAGAAAACCACAATATGATTTAAAATTATAGCGATAAACTGTTTGTAATTGGATCTAGGCCAAATATTGTTTTTCAACAACAGGTCTGCCACAAGTCAATGAGCAATCAATGAGAGGTGTTTTTTGTCATAAAGTTTAACGCTCATAGTTTTTATAGCTGAATTTAATTCTAATCAGTTATTATTGTTATCTTACTCTCTGTTCAAAACTTGTTCAGTATAATAAAACCTCGAGGCTAAATGTGTAAGATTAATCCAATTCCAGTTCTGTAAGATTGTTTCTATTTAAGTCAACTTGATTTTGTTTGCTTGTTTGTCTATGATCTTATTATCCTCGCCTTGTGAGAACGGTCGATGGTAACGTGAAGACGTTTTTAACGTCTAAGTTTGCCAGTAATATTTAATTCATTTTATAAGGTCTTCACTAACGCCACAACCCCATCCCTCTCACACATCTTTAAGACAGAAATTTTCAAAATATCATTGTGGAAAAGTGTCTCCTAATTCTGTTGGAAAGACTGTAATTTTGTAGAGCTTTTTTTTTACAAACTGTTTTCTTTTCTGTGGAGGTTTGTACTGCTTTTTCCATACGGCGTTATTTTCATTTCTTTCGACTATTGTCGGCCGGCATAAGACTTACATGTAAAGGGCCAGAGTTTGAATGCTTTTCTGAATTTTTTTTGTCGGCTCTTAAAATATGTAAAGGGGCTTTGAATTCAAAATTTTATTTCCCATTCTCATATATGGTTCTATGTGCCATTTGTGGTCAGGGTTTTCGAACTATTTTATATTCATACTGACCAAACATTAGTTGACTTCTAGATATGCGCAGCTGTTCTAGTTTAGGAAACTTTTTACTGTCGCCAACTCTTTGCGTTTTAATCACCATCTTTAGTGTATACTAAACCCATACAAGTGCCTTCTCAAGTTCTGTTCAAAGTCCGCAACTGTCGGCAAGGTCCTTTTATTCTAAAGTTATACACCTCCAGCGCTAATGTAACTCGGGTTCTTCTGGCCCACGCGGACTTTTGTTAGTAACGTATTATTTTAATTTCCAAACAATGTGCCAGGTTATCACATTTTCAAACTTTCCTGCTTTGTCTGCAAGTTTTATATTAAATGATCCAAACCCTCCACAAAACTAATCTTTTAAACTGTTAAATTAGGGAATTGTATAATTTCTTAATCGCAATATGCGCTTTCTGCCGGAAGAGCTCTTAAAAAACAGTTGAGGGCCTTTCCATAATATAAGTTTTCATCAGTGCTTAGCTCATCCAAATGAACATAGATTAAGAATGTAATGCAAGACGAGCGGGCGTTCCCCCTATTAAGTAGTTTTGGTTGGTGTAACTTAAAATATAATTGTTAGCTGTAAGCCTAACATTTTAGCTAGTTCTTTATCAAATAGGAACCTACTCTTCTTCAGGCTTGAATGTAACATGGTTTTTAGATTCGCATTGTTAAGTTTGAGAGTAATGTCGATGTTACTTCTTTGTTCTTTTAGTGAGCAAAAACCGTTAATAACCATCAGCTATTGTTCATCTGGCTAACTAATGTTCTTGCATTATCAATTTTTTGTTCTTATTATTTTCCTAGATTCACATTATATTAAACCATACGATTTGTAAAATATTTCATGGAAGTGACAACATTTTTGGCTCCGCATTCGTTTCAATAGATGGTTAAAAACGAGGGGCGGTTTGGGTTGTTATTGTTACAAACATTTTTTTTAAATCGAAATAAAAATGCGTGCATTCAAATTACTGGCGCAAAATATTCCTGTTTTCTTGTGTTTTTTCTTGTGTTTAGTCTTATCTTCTTGTTTGGGCCGCACTTCAATCTTAAATATATAACAAACTGACACCCTCGCATTTTGTGACCCAGACTAACACTTTCATAAAAGGTCTGATTACTCCATTAAGCTGAGATCTTAACCCCCCTGTTAAAAAAGGAATACATCGCAAAGTAGTGGTTTAGTCTCCGATGCAGTTTTATCGAACCAGTTAAACTTTGCTGTGTTTTGTGCATCAACTGGGTGTGGTGTGTCGTATGCTGCTCATTAAATAATCCTAATCCTTGGTTAGGTCAGTGTATAGATTTCATTTCTATTACACCATCAGACGTATTTTGGGATGAACTGGGCGAGCGCCAATTACCAAATGACAAACCGTTTTAATCCATTCAGCACCCAAATAGAGATGAAGGCGTTTGAAAGAATTGTAACGAATTCAATATTAACATCAAGACAGACTTTAGACAAAAGTCGGGATTTAATCATGGCGTAGGCTCCCTTATTATTGGGGCTGTGCACAGAATTTAACTATGACTGAATCCTCCTTACACATCTTTCTCTTCAGGCACAGCTGTTCACTTTCGGGTCCATAGAGCAAGAGAATTAATACAGCATGGTACAACATTTATCTTAGAACTTCTAAGGGCCGAAGTAAAGTGGGAATAGTGGAAAATAAACGCTCTGTTGCATTACGTTTGGTGTTGCTAGGTTCACAGCACAGACCAAGATCGTACAGAACAGATCCTTTACTGGCTTTGACGCACATAAAACAATACTTAGCAAATTTAGTGGACGCATGAATTTACTGTTGATTTGCCTTCAAGTGTTAAAAGGTACCCTAAAAAAATGGTTTTACATAGAAGATCGAATAGGAACTTTTGCGGTTGGCCTGGTTTTATACATGCTGCCTTCTGACCACAGGTCAGATAGGAACCATATAATAAACTACAACATGAAATTCTCGTTGCAGGGAAATGAACAGAAGGTTTGGGACAAAACGACATAAATTATGAGCCAGTATTAATATGGCAAGCAGTTAAAAAAACAAGATGACCCCCAAGAATAAGTCATCCATCCACGCGCCCCCCCAAAGCACAGCCATTGAAGGGTTCAGCAAAGCTCGAGGATTGTTTGCGATGACATGAATATGAAAAGGACAGGCTTGTTCGTGGATTAAACAGGCTTGGAATACTTGGTCTTTATCTTACTAAAATTAACCCAACTATTAGAGAACATAATGAGCCATAAGTGCCTCGGCCATAAAGCCAACTTATTTGCTTGCAGTAAGACAAATAGCCAGCTAACAATTCCTCCTTAATATACCCGGTAAGAGTCTATAGCTTTACCGGGTAATTTTTTTACTAAACTCGCATGATGATTCAAGCTGTTTTTTTACCATGTTTTTTCAGGTGGAGCGATGGCTGCGGAGGTAATGAACTTTGGCACACCCGCGCAGTATTAGCCACACCAGTGTGCTATTGCAAATCCCTTAAGGTGTTTCTAACGCTTGCTAATGTGACGCCTTGCTTCTTAACAGCGTCTTTTTCGTTCTGCTGCGTCGTGTCTTCTATAAAATTTTTTCGATAGTTTCTTTATTCTATTCATTGAGTTGTAATTGGTCTCGGTTAGTATTGTCACTTTTAGTCTTGACTGATCTTTCTTGTTCAAGATCTTTGAGTCTTTGTTTTATCTTTCTTTAATAACACGTCCTTAGTTGGCGTCGTCAGCTCAACGATGTTTTTCTTTATCTCTTTTTATTTGCTCTCTAGTTCACCCAGTTTTGCTAACTTGTTTGTTATTTCGCCTTGATGGTTCTTAAAGCATGATCAAGGGCCGTTAGTTCTCGCATGGGTAGCGGCGAGTCGTGTATAGTCTTTAACGCTGTTTCTTCTGAAAAACTGGATTCTGCTTCTATTACATTTATTAATTCACCTGCTGATTGATTTTAATTCTTTAAGTTCCATGTTTTGCATTTGGTTATCTGTCGGGAGTTCTTGCAGTGTGTTTGAAGTTTAGAAACTGCCTCCGCCCTTAATTTTGGCCTAACAAGGCCAAGGCGATTTTGTACGCTCGCAGGAGTCTATTTCTAATTGAACCCACGGCTAAAAACTTTGATGGGTCTTTTTTAGTTGTAAGCTGAACAAGTTGTCCTTGGTCGCTCCTCACAAACAAATGGTCATCTTTTACTTCAAAATCATTAGGGTCTATAAATTCGGGAGGTTCTTGGCCTAAACTTTGGTATAATGATTGCCTTACTTTCTGTTAATTCACGCCGCAAAGAGACGCCTGAGCGATGCTGTATCAAAGGGGTCATTTCACTCATGTCGTCTCCAGGATCAAAAACATCATAATCTTCTTCATCTTCAATTCCTGCCATGTTTTTAAATAATTAATTTTTATTTTGCTTTATAAAAAATGTCACAAGCACATGGCTCGATTCTTACCCGCATAGAAGACTGAAAGAACCCTTTGGCGTGAAGGGAAATAAGCGGACTATTACTGTTCCAAATAATCCATCTACTATTGATGCAGATCAAATTCTTACTGTCAAATTTCCAGACCTAGGAGCAGATGAGTGATTGTGCCAGGCTCTGCGCGTCTTACTTTCAAAATAGCGCTCGATTCAACAACAGACCCAAAAAAGGACAGTTGTACAGAACCTGGGGCGGGCAATCGTTAAGAAAATTTCTATAAAACTTGGAGGGGCAAGAAATATTTTCTTTACACAATGCAGACATATTTTTAACCTATTCTGATCTATGGCTAACGGGAATGAAAGGGCTGACTTTGCGTTTCAAGGAATAGAAAATGAAGAAGCACTAAAACATAGAATAGGTGCCGCAGATACTAAAGACGGCAAAAAGTATGTGGCTGTAAATTTTGCGTTTGGAAATCGCTTTTCCATTCCTTAGATTTTGAGTTGTTAAAAGCGCATGCGCCATACTTTCAAGGAGCATTAAAAGACAGATTGTCATATGAACTAACTTTTAATGAATACAAACGGGTTATCAAATCATCAGACACCGAAGCAAAGTACAGCATTTCTGACATCTCGTTAGAGTTTGACGTTGTTAGCAACCCTAATTTAGCAAGGCTGATTGAACAACAATATCAGTCAAAATTAGCAATATATTACGAAAGAGTGATTCATCATACAACATATCCTAGAAGCAGGGCAGACACTATATGGAATTTTAGTTTTAGCGTTCAGCAAATCCTTAAAGGTATTTTATTGCTGTGTGAAGT
>CM031595.1:22324618-22336482 GCA_018398815.1 Conus ventricosus | reverse complement strand
TCTTTACACAATGCGACATTTTTTTACATTCTGATCTATGGCTAACTGGGAATGAAAGGGCTGACTTTGCGTTTCAAGGAATAGAAAATGAAGAAGCACTAAAACATAGAATAGGTGCCGCAGATACTAAAGACGGCAAAAAGTATGTGGCTGTAAATTTTGCGTTTGGAAATCGCTTTTCCATTCCCTTAGATTTTGAGTTGTTAAAAGCGCATGCGCCATACTTTCAAGGAGCATTAAAAGACAGATTGTCATATGAACTAACTTTTAATGAATACAAACGGGTTATCAAATCATCAGACACCGAAGCAAAGTACAGCATTTCTGACATCTCGTTAGAGTTTGACGTTGTTAGCACCCCTAATTTAGCAAGGCTGATTGAACAACAATATCAGTCAAAATTAGCAATATATTACGAAAGAGTGATTCATCATACAACATATCCTAGAAGCAGGGCAGACACTATATGGAATTTTAGTTTTAGCGTCTCAGCAAGATCGCTTAAAGGTATTTTATTGCTGTGTGAAGATGAAGAACCATTCAAAAGAGGAAGTGAAAAGTTTTTTAATCCAAAAATAACGAAAGTACAATGTTCGATTGAGGGCAGTCCTAACCAAATCTATGCTAGCGGGCTTAAACCTTATCAGCATTTTGATGAAATAAGAAAACTGTTTGGAGGTGGGAGGTGTAGAAATCCAACAGTTGACCTTGTGGCTAAAGATCTACACCTTCACAGCGTAAGACTTGATGATTATTTAACAACAAAATACGGTTTATGGATTGACCTAATGTCAACGGAGATAATCAGTTACATGGAAGCGGGAGAACTGTGAGAGACGTAATAAACATTCAAATTGATAAAGAAGAAGAAGCCGATAAACCGCTTAATGTACATTTGTTTTTAATATACTCAGAGGCATAAAAAACGCGAAAACAAACTGTATAGAAATTTTGATGTAATTTGGCTACCGATTCCTTTGAACTGGTAATAGAAAGTGAGAAAAAGCAATCGAACACCGCAAAAGTGTCCTTTCAAAGTTCATTCTGGTAGAAAATAAGGTCACATGAACTTGACCTTGACCCTGTGTTAACAGCAGAATGTCAGTATCTGGTGTGACCACCTCGAGCATTGATCACAGCTGTGCACCTGCGGTACATCGAGCGCACCAGAGTGTTGGTCTGCCTCTGGGGGACTTGCCACCACACCTGGCCCACAGCGACAGCAAGCTGAGCTGCTGTCTGGGGTCTGGGGTTGAGCTGGTTCAACTGCCTCTGAAGGGCATCCCAGAAATGCTCTATTGGTTAAGGTCGGGAGAACGGGCTGGGTGAGGCAGCAGATTGATGTTGTTCTGCCTCAGGAAGTTCTGCGTAGCACGGGCAGTGTGCGGCCTTGCGTTGTCCTGCTGAAACAGGTTCTGTGGATGCCGCTGGAAATGCGGCAGGATGTGGGGCCTCAGAACTTGGTCGATGTAATGAACAGCAGTGACCCCGTTACCACGTCCTGGACCACATTCTGGAAGATGACTGGCCCAATACGGCGATTTATGCCGATAGCCCCCCAGATCATGATGCTTTCACCACCCCATGGGTCCCTTTCGTGATGTTGGCATCCGTGAAGCGTTCCCCCGCTCTTCTCCAGTCCGGATGCGGCCATCGCCTGGGTCGACGCAGAACCGGCTTTCATCACTGAAGAGGACTCGGCCCCAGTCCCGATGGCGCCAATGCACGTGGATCTGTGCCCACTGCAGACGGTTCTGGCGATGCTGGAGTGTCAGGATAGGTCGCCGGGCTGGACGCCTGCATTGGAGACCAACTGTGTTCAGTCGGCGACGCACGGTCCTGTTGCTGATTGGCCTGCCATGGTTGCCGACGGTGTTCCTGGCTGTGTTGGCAGCGGTTTGGTAAGGCTCCCGTCGATGCTGACGCAGAAGATGGCGGTCTTGGGCTGTTTGTGACCCTCGGTCTGCCGCTCCTCGGTCTGTCATCAGTGGTGTTTCTTGCTTGAAAGCGGTCCAGAAGGCGATAGACGGTGGAATGTGGACTCCGAATGCGATAGCGACCTGCCTCATTGGAACCCCGGCCTGCAGTTGCCCCATTGCTATGCAACGATCTTTACGAGAAAGTCTCGGCATTATTGTTGGCGCCGCTGGAAGGGATGATTTGAACTTTTTGGGGTTTGGAAATTTATAGCCCCACAATGGGGGCCACATTGAGTTGCAATTCACATTGATGCACGTGGCGTAGGTAGTCCACATGGCAAATGCACTCCTCGTGCCAAAAACGCTGACCCGGCAACATTCACCCACTGTTACAAGGTTACAACCGGCCAAGACACCACGTACTGCTAATGTTGCACGTGCCAACGACATTGCTTACGTCCTGTTCACAATGTGAACAATCGTGCACTGTCTCTATTTTTTCGCGTTTTTTATGCCTCTGAGTATATATGATGCACAGCTGAATATTGAAAATAACAGATTAAAAGATATACAATACTAAATTATTTTTATTTTATAAAAGCATGTCTGTTCAGGTTTATCCAAACGTGCCTACAGCGCCGCCAAAAGAAGAGATAGTAGAAACCCCTAACATAAAAACCTTCAGATTAACCAACATTACACAAATGCAGCAAGTACTAGAGCAAGACCTTTCAAAATACAGCAAAACCAAACGAAGGTATTCTGCTGCCTTTAATGCTGTTACATATGTTAATACTGGAGCATCAACTATAAGCGCTCTATCGGCAGGGACAAGTGTAGGTCTCTTAGCAACAGGTGTTGGTGCACCCGCAGCTTTACCTCTAGGAGGTTTGTCTTTAGCTCTTGGCCAGTGTTCATTAGCTGTAAGTGCTGCTAGCAAAAAATTAAAAACTAAACTCCAAAAGCACACAGCTATGGTTCAACTAATAACAGCTAAAATTAGCTCGTTCAAACTGACAATAAATAAAGCACTAGCTGACTCAAACATCACGGATGAAGAATTTAATCGTTTACAGGCTGATTTTGATGACAACAAAAGACAAAAGTTTGATCTTCAAAGAAAGGCGGGGACAAGTTTTTCTCAACAGCCAGACCCCGAGCAGATAAAAAAGAATGCTTAAAAAAAGTAAACGAAACATAAACTCTGTTCTAAACAGCTCACATTAACAACGCCAAAGGGTGTTTATACTTTAGTTTATGAGTCCAAGCACAAAAGACCATTGATATTGATTCTGATTAATTTTTTTTTTTAATTTAATAAAATTTTGAGTTAGAAAAGAAACTCAACATGGCTAAGATATATGAAGGGCAAGACGAATTTTTTGAAGGAATGCTTGAGAGAGAGCGTTTATCAGAGCACTGAATGATATTGATCTAGAAGTCATTGATCCAACAACGTACAGGCAAGCGTTGTACATGCTATTTCTCAAGTTCCAAGTAAACTAACAATAGACCCGCCAGTTAAAGTAATGTTAGCTGTTTTAATCGACATGTAACAATAAATGAAGAAATCTAGAAGTCTGGGTCTCGACTAAACAACAGACTATTCTTTGTAATAATGACTTAACACCGTTGGGCAGACGAACTGCTTGCGCAGTTTGACGCTGCGGCTGAAGAAGCCAAAATGAGAGGCTCTGGTTGGTCAGAGGGTGAAGTCTTAGAGATCAGATTAAAACAGGCTAAGTATGCGCGATTGTTGGTAAGGCTTACATTCCACTACCTCGAGAGTTGGTAGCGAAAGAGCAGTTCTAAACATAAAGAATTCAGACACAAATGCTTTATTGTGTTGTTCTCGCAAGGCTGCATTATATCCGCAAAAACGCAGAGAGAGTATCTAACTATCGTCCTTACATCAATGATCTTAACTTTAGGTGGGGTGTCCTTTCCTGTTAGTGTAGACCAAATTGATCGGTTTGAAGAACAAAACAACCAATAACTGTTAATGTATACACAGTGGATGAGGAAACAAATCTACTGCCGATTAAAGTGTCTAAGAACAGCCCAACAATTGGCGAACCAGACAAAAATCATGTTGACTTACTACTGATGTTTTCACCAGCGGGGCTACCGCATTACACATTAATACGAACAATGAGTAAACTAATGCAGCATACTTCAAAAGATGGCACAAACAAGAATTCTGTAGAAAATGTTTAACAAGAATGCCATCTGTTCAAGCCGCGAGCGAACATAAGAAACACTGTATTGTCCAGTTGACTGTAATACAGAACTAATTACGCCCCCACCTGGATCTAAAGTTAGTTTTAAGAACTGGAAACGGATGCAAAATTCTCCATATGTTGTTTACGCAGACTTCGAATCACTCATTGTTCCTTATGAAGGGCCAGCGCCACAAAAACTTCGAAAACAGTCTTAATGAGTAATCATCAAATTTGTTCATTTGCTTTCATCGTTGTCAGGTCGGATGGCGTTCATTCAGAGCCAGAATTATATAGAGGACCAAATGCTGCAGAATACTTCTTAAAACGCATGCAGCAAGTGCGCAATGACTGTTCTAATAATCTAAACTTATCTGAAATCATAATGACCCCTGAAGACCAACAACAGTATGACTCAGCCACACATTGTTGGATTTGCGGTTTAGGTCTCTCATCAGACGCAGAGAATCCGACAGTAAGAGACCATGATCACATTAGCGGAAAGTTCAGAGGAGCAGCGCACAGTAAATGCAATCTTCAACTAAAGTTTGTATCCTAAGACATGGAAGCTGCCCATCTTCTTTCACAAACTTGCGAGGTTTACGACTCTCATCTTATAATGAAGCAGTGGACGATGCCTTCAGGGTGTCATGCTTGCACAGTCATCAGAAAAGTACATGTGCTTTAATCTAAATAACATGTCTTTTTATGACTCTATGCAACACATGATGGGATCATTAGAGTCACTGGCTATGTCCTTAAAGTCCTGCCAATAACAGAAGAATATTTTGACCCAACTCTCGTTAGAAAGGGCGTTTATCCTTATGAGTACATGAACAGTTGGAAAAGTTTGACGAAGACACACTTCCTCCTAAAGGCGCGTTCTTTTCTAGTCTTAGAGGAAAGGACATCAGTGACTCTGATTACCAGCATGCTCAAGATGCGTGGCAGAAGTTAGAGTGTAAAACGATGGGAGACTATCATGATTCATACTTGATGGCTGATGTATGTTTGTTGGCGGACGTCTTTGAAAATTATAGAAAGACCTGCATGAAACATTATAGCCTGGATCCTGCGCATTACATTTCTGCGCCCGGGATGAGTTGGGATGCTTTCTTAAAGTTTACTGGAGTACAGATTGATTTATTGTCTGATTTACCAATGATTCAGATGATTGAAAACGGATTGCGTGGAGGAATTAGTATGGCGTCGCATCATTACTGTAAAGCAAACAACAAATACTTGACGACTATGATCCAAGTAAAAGGTCTAACTATCTCATGTATTTAGATGCAAACAATCTGTATGGTTGGCTATGGCGCAATCACTTCCATTACGCAACTTTAAAATGTACACAGCGGTGATCCAAAAAATATTCAAAAGGCATTAAAGTGGTTGGGCAGTTTAACGCCTGATCAACAGCGTGGATACATTCTAGAAGTTGATTTAGAATATCCTTATGAACTCCATGACCTGCATAATGACTATCCATTAGCAGCAGAAAGTCTAAAGATGGATCCCAGAGAGCCGCCTAAACTTGTGCCTAATCTTCGAGGCAAAAAAATTATGTCTGCCATTACAGACTTCTACAATTTTATTTAAGACATGGTTTGAAGTTGACAGCAGTTCATCGCATAATTGCTTTTGATCAAGAACAGTTCATGAAACCATACATCATGAAGAACACTGATCTCAGAACTAAATCCACAGATGCTTCAGAAAAAGACTTTTTCAAGCTGATGAACAACAGCTGTTTTGGAAAGACTATGGAGAATCCGCACAAGCGTAAAGATGTCAGATTAGTCACCAAAGAGAACGAAGCAATTAAGCTGACTTCAAAACCTAATTATCAGGACTTTAGAAGATTTCATGATCAGCTTTTTGGCATAATGATGAAAAAAAGAAAGTCAAATTAGACAAACCTGTATTTATTGGGTTTACTGTTTTAGAATTATCAAAGCTTTTGATGTTAGAATTCTTTATGACTACTTTATGCCCTTGTATCCTGAGTCCAGAGTACTTTACACAGATACAGATAGTTTTGTTATAGATATCCCTACTGAAGACATCTATAAAAGACATGAAACCGAAGTAGCTAAAGGGCATGCAGATGGTATGACACGTCCGATTATCCTAAAGATTCGCCTTTGCATTCAATTACTAATAAGAAGGTTTTAGGAAAGATGAAGGATGAATTATCTGGAAAGGTGATCAAGGAGTTTGTTGGTTTAAGGTCGAAAATGTACAGTATTTCGAGCCAGGAGAAAATCATTAAGAAAGCAAAGGGAATATCTCGCAGCGTTGTGCAGTCAAACATATCACATGACAACTACAAAGAGCATTGTTTGGCAATAAGACTTTTCATCATGACAACGTAAAACTGCGATCTAATCTACATGAGATCAACACAACGTTGTAACAAAGAAGTCGTTAGATAGAACAAACACAAAACGTGTGTTTTGTTAATCCAGAGTTTCATATGCAATCGGGCACTGGAGGACCGCATAAACAGGGGGGTTTATATTTTTCATCAACTTTTATTATAAGATCAATCATAGCTTCATCCAATTCATTTAAATCTTTTCTCATGTTTGCTTGATGCGTTCGAATTTTTTTTATTATTTCAAGATATTCTTTTTCCAATTTGGGGGTTTAAGTTGTAGGTGATCTGGATGATTTTAGCATGCATTGATTAATCCCGAAAATGTTTCCTTAATAGCATTACACGCATGAAATGATTCCCGTATCATTTTCAAGGTCTCTTCCTTTACCATTCTTGTTTCGTTCTGCACTTCCTTCTGAGCTTCCATTTTAAGCTCAAATATATTTACGTAATTAATTAAAGCGGAACTGTGTCTGGTGGGATTATCTGCAGTTCTTCCTTCGCAAAAGATCTTTGAGGAGCTGGTTGTTTTGTTGTGTCAGTTTCTCGTAAATATACACGGCGGATTCATCTTTACAATTCTTTTTATTTCATACGGGTCAACACTCCAAACTGGATCGGTGCCCTGATGCGAGTGTCCCCTTCCGCTTCTCCCGGTAAATAAAGGTACCTTACTTTAAACCAAACGGTAATAGTTTGCCGGATGAACTGACGTCTCCTTCAACAACATTTATTGTTTTTCTTTTGATTGCTTGTACTGGTTTTAGCCCTTTAAATTCTTCATTATTCATTGCGCGCAAAACTGAGGGCAGTCTTCTAACCCATTCTGTGTTGCGAGAATTGTCAATAAGCTCCTGTGATACTGGTAGGAAAAAAGTTTTTCGGATAACTGTTTGTTAAAGTTTTCGACTAAAGCCTGTGATCTGTGAACTCCTGGAATGCCTCTTCTAATGGTAACTCTATGTTTTAACAACAATTGATTCACTTGCCTTTAAATTCTTTTCCATCATCAACTTGAATCATGCGAGGGTAATTAGCGGGCCTCGTTGGTATATTAGTTGTATGGCAACAGCAACAGCAGAAGCACTCTTTTGCGTTAATGGTTCCGCATCTTTGTATCTCTAAGCCATGTCAATGACTGTGAGTGCGTACTTAAATCTTTTTCGCCTATCGTATCAGAGGGTAAATATAGAAGATCCATTTGATGGGTGTCGTTCGGTATTGCGTTCACAAAGTGTGGTCTCTGTATTCGTCTAGGCGCTGGTAAATAAATTTGCCAAATCGCTTGTTTAGATAACCATTCTTTTGCTGTTTGTTCACTGACTCCAGCTGCTTGGCTTAGCTTTTTAATTGCTGTGATGCCCTTCCAATATCCTTGGGCGAATAATAGATTTTGTTCATTTTTTATTCAGCCAATATTATGCGCAACAAAATACACAACGGTCATACCAACGGCAATAAACGCGATTTCTTGCATCTTTTGTTTTTCTGATGGATGATAAAAGTCGCTAAATTTTGGTGGGGCAATGTCTCGATTGGTTTGCCTGTACTAGATAATATTGTTTTATTGCTTGATCAACATCTTTAAATGTGTAAGCTGCATGGCCCTGTTTTTTCAGAGTATCATTAATAAAATCTAACTGCTCAATTCTCTGCTTTTCATAGCGATCTTGTGCTGCAGCTAGTTGCTCCACAGCTTTGTTATGTCTTTTTCTCTCGCCTTCATCTCGCAGTTTACTAAATGCGTAATTACTACCGCTAAAAGCGAGCGCATTCACCACAGCGCCGCCTATCACATTACGAGTGAAGCCATTTTTATAAATGTATTTTTTTCTTACATATTTATATTGTCTGGAATTATTCCTTGCTTAACTAGAAAATCTTTCGTGCAAACGAAGCTGCAATGATAGCAATCAGCTTTGCTGAATCCTCAAAGTCTAGTTTGCCAAGATCTGCTGGCTTTATTTTTAACAGGCTTTTACCAAGCATTGAGTATCCTACACTTAGACCTCCAATAACAGCAGAATGGTATACAAGGTTAGCAACAGTTTTTTTCGGTGCTCATTTTTATAAAATAAAATAATTATAATTATTAAAAAACATGAACAGTGATGATCTACTACAGCTACAAGGCGGCCTAAACCTTCCTGAACTTATGAATGACCAAGTTGATGACCAAGCTATTATGCCCAAAAAGGAGAGGCTGTATTCTTTGGCAGCATGTGGAAAAACAAAACAGTTCCTCGGAACTGAATTCAGCATAGAACAGATTCAACAGATGTCGCCACAAGACATTATAAAGTATCATAACAGGTATGAAGCGCAGCTGGGGTCTAGAATGGTGAAAAGTGTGGGACAAACGGTTCTTAGTTTGTACACTAAACTAGTCAGTAAATTTGCTCCCATTGATTCTGAACAAGATCTTACGTATGATTTAACGCAAGATCCAGTTTTAACAAGTCATTAGAGTCTCTAGGAGTGATCTATACTACAGATTTGGAACATTGTTATCGCCATTAATCATGGGATTAATAACTTTTAATCATATAGATTTTGTTTCCCTTCAAAATGAACGAGCTGGAAAATCATCAGAATCAGGAAACATTGAATCAGGTGGAGAAAAGTAACCAAGCCAGAAAATCAGCAGAAAACACTGAATCAGGTGGGGACCAGTGAAAAGCATCCTGGGCGTGTTAAAGCAGGAAAAAAATTAGCAGAGTGGAACAGACAAAAAAATTAATGTACAGAATATAACTCATCATGAAAAACATAACACCGCCAGCGCCAGAACAAGTTGATTCAATGCCAGCTATAAAAACTCCATGTGATTCAAGGCCTACAGCACCAAAGTCTTCATGGAATATTGAACTTAAAACTGTTGCCATTTTTGGCGCCCTTGCTGCTGCTGGGGCGGTTATTACTGTTATAAAATATATAAAGAATGGCAGCCAAAACAAAAGCAATCAAAAAATCTGAACCACTAAATACAGAAAACAACAGCAGCCAGAACCGTCACAACAAAAGATCATTTTGATCCATTTCAGATGGAATAATATTTAAGAACTTAATTTTAAATTTTTTTAATAAAAATAGATCATGGCGTATTATAAAATGATAAAGTCAATAAATAAAGACATGGAGTCTATAAAAGACATTTCCATAGGCCAGAATTGTAATCAATGTGGTTGCTTAGGATGTAAGAACTTCATTAAGATCTATGCAGAAAACGCTAAGCAAGACATCCTCAACGATGACGCGTTTTTTGAGGCGTGTGTGTACTATATTAGACATTTACTATTTAAGATAAAAACATAGATTGTATTTTTGATAATTATAAGATAACTTGAATAAGACCTTGGTTGTACTTAGAGGATGGCTTAATCAAGAACTTGATCAAGAACTTATTAAGAACTTACTTAAGAACTTGATCAAGAACTTATAAGAACCTGGGCGACTTAATTAAAAACTTAGAAGTAACTTAAGTAAGAACTTGTGGATAACTAAGGATGACTTAAAGACAACTTGAGTAAGAACTTACTTTGGAGTAACTTAAGTTAAAAACTTAGAAGGAACTTGAGTGTGTGCATGCGTGGGTGAGGGTGGGGCGGGTGGGGGAGTGTGGTGTAGGGGGGTGTTGCATGCGTGGGTAGGACAAAACAAACAACAAACAACAAACACACAATAAACAGTCCAGGGTGGGGTGGAGGGACGTGCGTGCGTGGGGTAGGCCAAAACACACAAACACCAACAAACAAAAAGAAGTGAAACTACTAGGACCACTTCTTGCTTTGTGACTAAACAGGCTGTGTCTTGCTCGCAACCTCAATCAACTAGGCTAAGTGATCATATGTGATCACTTGGCCTAGTTTGCCGCTGAGCTTTGCTGGTGCTGCCGCGCTTTGCAGGTCAAGTAATCATATATGATCACTTGGCCTAGTTTGCCGCCGAGCTTTGCAGGTGCTCCGTGCTGACGTCATTGGCGGCAGGCTGCCGCGCTTTGCAGGTCAAGTGATCACATATAATCACTTGGCCTAGTTTGCTGTGCTCCTCTTTTCTCAAACAGGCTTGCAACTTGCTTTAGCAGAGTTACAGCAATTACTGCTGTGGCCAAGCTTTTATGGCGCTCTAATCGCCAGTAGTAGTACATCCGTCATTGTATATTTGGAGCATTTATATGAAGATAGTGCCGGCCACACACTACCTCCTTCCATACTGGTAGATGTACTAGGTCTGCCTAGCCCTATCTAGTTTGTTTGCCAAACATTCGAAAATCGTTATCCAGTTGCATAAGGGCACACTTGAAGGCAGATGAACTGGTTAGAATTAGAAAGTAGAAAAGTATACACATCTTAATACACAGATCAGCCTGCACATGAACACTGAATCTGTAGTTAACAATCAATCAAGTCTGATACAAACTAAGAACATTTTTACTTGGGAGGAACAGCAAAAATGTTTCAAATATAAGTTTTTTAGCATACGATCAGCCGTGTTTACCTCCGCCTTAAGAAATGAACGCCATGTTTTTTAAACATGGCTTTAGCTGTCCCAAGCCAGCTCCCAACAATCAACGCGTGATGGTTTGTTTTGCTTCAGCCACTTTCAACAATGCAGCGCCATTTATTAGATAAGGAACCATCTCATCAATAGTCAAACACGTATTAAAACTAGCTACATCTTTGTCAACAATATTGCCTTCAACGTTTTCATTTCTTGAGCCAACAAACCTTTAAGATACACAATTCTGTTCTTTGGTAAACCGGTTACACACCCACGGCTCAGTAAAACGCGTCGTGCTTGCCGGCAGTCAGTGGAAGAATGTGTGGGTTAGCCTAGTTATGTGAGCGCCCGCTGATTGGCCAGGCTAGAACAGCGCCGCCACGCGGGCAGTGTTGGCTGATGTAATATGTTGCAATCGAGCAGGCTGGGTGGGAAGGAGTGGGGGTAGGAGGAAGTGCAGCAGTATTGATTTTTTGGCCGGAGACACACCTGCAATGTAGACCGGGAGCACGCCACCGTAGGTGAGGGGTATGCCACTGTAAACCAGGGACACATTTTTAAATAGTGTGTGTGTGTGTGTGTGTTGTGTGTGGTGTGTGTGTGTGTGTGTGTGTGTGAGTGAGTGTCTCGCCCGCCTCTCTGTCTGTCTGTCTGTCTCCTCTCTGTCTCTATCTTCTCTGTCTGTCTGCCAGTGATTCTCTCTCTCTCTCTTCCGCCACAGGAAAAGGCGGCTTTTAGGCCCTTTCGCCCAAAAACTCGGTGGTGAAGCAAGTGAGTTAGAATTGGTAAAATGCTGTTCTCTTGCCGTCCTTAACGCAACTTGGCCCTAAAGCCCCTTGCCGT
>CM031595.1:22267118-22317118 GCA_018398815.1 Conus ventricosus | reverse complement strand
CTGTACAAATTAGGACCGTTTCATCCAGACAAAGTGCTCATTGAGTCTTGGTCCGTCAGTGAGTGACTGCTTGCTTGTCCGACGCCGGGATGTACCAGGACCCATGCCGAACTGGGGTGAACTGGTTTTGTGGACTAGTGGTCGCAAGTATTCAGCCGTTAGATGTAACAAGCGTGGGTTTGATGTTTTGTTTTCAGTCATGAAATACGCCCCAAATCGGAGCGAGGATAAAATATTTCGATGGATAGTCGATGTTGGTTTGTGAAGGTTTGCATTTCAACTTTGCCTTTCAAAAACAATTGCTCCATGTCGGTCACATTTGACTTCTTTGTTTGGTATATAACGTGTCAATGTCAGAGTGCAGGGATTTTTCAGTACTGATCTTTTCTCGCTTTCTTTAATAAAGAAAAAAGACGAGGAAATTGAACATAATGGGCTAATGTTTTGACAAAGCTAACCTTACCTCGGGAGGAAAAAAAAGTGTGCTATACATGTCTGTAACTAGAATCGAATCGAGGAGAAACCTTGATGCCGCAATAAAACAGCACTTTAAAATAATCATTAAAGAAATAAGGAACAAAAGTCTTTATTGTGATACCTATTACAAAATGATATGTAAGCTTACCTATTTTCAAAATTTCCAGCTGCAGATTGCAGCACTGAATACCTGAACAGTACTCATATGAATATTACGGTGTTGGCCATTTTTCATAACAAGCCAATGAAAACAGAGACTAGTCATGCGTGAATTATAAAGGCCCGAAGACAAATGGTAAGGCTGTTCGCCTTGTGCTGAGCGGATAGCCGTAAGTAAAAACCACTCGTGGGAGCGTGTTTGTTTTGGCATGAACACCTACTCTGTCCACCTTGCAGTAAATAGGAACCTGATTTAGGTGAGGGTCAGGTGACTAAGTCATCGGAAGAAGGATGGGCTATGCCTTCTATCACGCCGTGCCCCAGACACGGTAAATTTCTATTTTTCTATCCCAACAGCCATCAGATTTCAAACTTTTTTTTGAAGTTGGAATTTCCCTTTGTGTAATGAAGCCGCTGTAAATATAGTGATGACGATATCAAAACTCTCAAGCAGCAGGGAGGGTTAAGAGGAAGGAGAGGGAGCGGAAGTGTCATTTTGACCACAGCCTACTTCAATATGGTGTTCTCTCAGTTCTGACCAGTTCAACCACATTTCGCTCTTTCTGATACTTCGCTGTCGTTTTTACCAGGTAAGTTTTTTGAAAAGGCGAATTCTTCATGGAACACAAAGACTGAAACGGCCAAAACAGCGAAAACTTCTCATCCCTGAAAATAGCTGTTTATCATAGTTGACAAACAGCATGCTTTGCATAATTTAAACTAATTACGAAGGAATGCAAGTTAAAAAAAAAAAGAAAAAAGAAAAGAAGCAAACAAGAAAAATCGCGTCTCACTGTAACTGTGTTAGTCCATGTGTTTTAGTGTTGTCTTTGGAGCCTTTGGAATGAACCGTAGATATCGGAGAATAGCATTGTGTGTGGTGTTACTGGACAAGTTAATTCAAGAGCTCCCTCTTGAATTGAAGAAGATGGGGGTTGTGGAATGAGATTATTGTTTTGCAAAGTACCTCAAGTAAAACACTTGTTTTCAAGTCAGTTACTGTATTCCCAGTTGCATGATTTTATGATCAGTTTTAAGTGTGTTAATTTGAACTTGTCATCTGGCGTGCAGAAGTTTACTTACCGTGTCATTGTGAATTAATTTCCTCCACCCCACCCCCCCCCCCCCTCTCTCAATGCTCTGTGCATTTAAGCTCCTAAAGGCCAGATATTTGGAAGTTGCCTACAGATATTTATGTTCAGTGCCATGGCTGTAAACTGCTCATTTTTGTTCGATAAGGACAGTTTCATTTTTTCTTCAACAGCACTCATTACAATCATGATTATTACAATGAGACTGAATACATTTTGGCTCCCCTGAAGTCGGAGTGTGGCTGCCCATGTGGTGGGGTAATCAAAAACGGTCACACACGTAATGTTCTCATCCCCAGCCGATGCATTTGTACCATAGTGTTCAAGTACTTCGGCTGTTTGGATGATCCCTGGAGTCTTTTAGCCAGGGTACGACAAGAAGATTAAATTTGGGGGCGTTATAAGTTGCTAGGATCATTTCCAAGAGTTGTTTTAGTTATACATAACTGAATGTCAGACTGTATTGCAACAGAGTCCATGTGAATGATCCATCTTATGTTTGTAAATATTTGTTAGCCTTTTTCGGTTTCCCCCTATTTCTTTCCTTCACCCCTTCCCCACCTTTAATCCATTTCAGAACACTCAGAACCTACTAAGCCTCTGCAAAGTGTCTATGTCAAGGTTCCCAAGAAACAGTCCATTAAAAACTGCAGACCGGCCCTTTCCGTCAGACTAGCTGAAAGGACTGCACAGGTGCAGAAACTGTCAACATTGTGAAATAAAACTTGTTCCGATGCTCTGCCGTTTCACTACTATGTTGGCTGCACATTTTGTTTGTCAGTTTGCTTTTTTGAATGTTGTCATGTTGTCTTTCACATACTTTCAAATGAGCTAGATTTTTGGTCTACTTAGATGACAAAACTGTTGTTTATACATTCATTAATGTAATTCAATATTGTGTGAATTGTTTAACGAGTATGGTAGTTCTTGAAGTTACCAACAGAAACAAAATGCACTGTCAGACAATGCATAATAATAAAAAAAAGAAAAAAGAAGTGAAATTGTTCAGTGTGTTTTTGTTACTTTTAAGAGAAGTTGGGAGGATGTTGCTTTTCACCAGGGTAGAGTTCTTCACCAGGCAGTAGCCATTTTCATAAGGACTTACCTCCCCCCCCCCCCCCCCCTCTCTTCTATACACACCAGGAGCGAATCATTGGCCAATGCATATCAGTTTTATTGGGAAGTGTAACTTTTCAGTTAACATCACCACAAAGTACCAACAAACTGTGCTGGTCAGAAATGACAGTGCGTATTATTTTGACAGGGATTTTGTTTTTCAGTCAACATCGCACAAAGTGCCACCAAATTGCAATGGTCAAAGGTTCTGGATATTGAATGTCATCATGGCATGCGGCCACATTTTCACATAGATCCGATTATAGATGGGACATATTATGGGAATGGACGAGTTAGTCAAGTTGGGAATTATCGGACATTTTGAGAAATTCTACCAATTATGCCCAATCCGCCTGCTGTAATCCAACTTTCAATCCACTAGTAGAGTTATCATTAAGTGAAAGAAAACCAGTCCATAACACACATTCATGCTGGTATTCTATTTTTCAATCATCGTTTCTTTATCTTTTTTTTTTTCAGAGCTCAACCTAAACTCTGATAAAGAAACTGTTCACTAATCCATGTTCTGCTTTTGTCGCTCTAATGCAGTAATGCATACATGTGCACACAAACAAATTTTGGTTGTTGAACATTTCAATGATTGTGCATGCACTTGGCTGTAATGTAGCAATAACAAAAAATCATATGTCAAACTAATTTGTTTCAGATGACACAATGTGTATGTGTCGATACATTTGAACCGAACGTGTTCCAGTGTCTTAGAACTCCCAAGAACAAACATTGCAGGCACTTTTGCTGCCTGCAACCGTCCCACTTTGTTTACCGTGTCAGTTACTCACTCAAGGCGGTTTTCTTTTTTTCTGTGCGACACAGCAGTGTGACCTAAATCTTTCCGTGTTTATTGCACACATGTTCAAAACTTACCAAGCAATCACCGTTCACTTGGCTTCATTTTACGGTCGTCTCCCCTTGGTCATTCATGTTCCAAACCGTCTGTTTGTTCAGGAGTAGATAAGTTCAAGAGTAGACAATTCCCTACTTCAGGTCATATCAATGGCCCAAACCCCACTACTTCATAGTTCACGATTTGCACTATCACAGGTCAGGTATCCCTGAAATCCGTGAAACTGTGTATAGTCTCAAAATGCCATTGTTGAACAAATTTTTAAAAGAATGTCTTCTGTGGCTGTGGACGGGATGTCCGAACGAGTGGCGTGTGTGCAATGCCACCGAGGTGGCACAGAAGATGGAACAGCAAAAACAAACCAACCAACCACCCGCCTCAAGTTCCGCCAACTTATGTGCACTTTTAAGGGAAAGGGGGTAAGAGGAGGGCGAGGACATTTTGGTGAATGTTGAATTTGCAAGAATTGGCCATACGGTAGTCAATCTCACAATGTCTACAGTGAGCATACGTCTTTCCAACAGACATTACTTTAAATGCTAGTTCATGGCAATACTTTGGAGAAAGTCATGCACTTGCCTTTTTCTTCTCCTTGGGCCAGTAGCACCTTTACTTGTATCTTCAAGCATGTTGTCAGAGAGGCACAGACACTTAATACAAATTTTCAGAGTCGTTGCTCTCTGATCAAAACATTTGAAGAGGCACACACCGCGACAACTCCATGGTTACTAACTTACACTCCACAAGTGCAATTACTACACAAGAACTCCAAAACTTTTATAACTATTCACAAAGTGAATGAATTCACTAAAATTGTATGGGTAGACAGATCTGGATGTACTATTAATCAATGAGACTTCAGTCTGGTTTACCCTCATCCTCCCTTCCAGTAGGTGAAAGCCCTCATCGTCCCTTCCAGTAGGTGAAAGCCCTCATCGTCCCTTCCAGTAGGTGAAAGCCCTCATCGTCCCTTCCAGTAGGTGAAAGCCCTCATCGTCCCTTCCAGTAGGTGAAAGCCAGCGGCAAACACACATTTACAGATAATGGACAGTATTAACCCGAGTTATCTCCCAAGACCGGCAGAGCACACAATCAGCTAACACAACAAAATGCTTTGAAATGACTTTAATTCTCTTTCACCACATGTTGCACCATCCACAGTCCCCACATCAATCACACAGACAACCCACCATTCATTTACCATTTTGAACAAGCTCAAGTTAGTAGAACTTGTGTGTATGTTTATCTGCTTGCATCTGTGTGAAGTGTGCTTCAGTCTGCCAAGCTTGTCTTCAGAATCTCTTTTAAACAGTACATATTATCATCACTTGTCTTCACACGCAGGCTGAAAAATTGAAATATGAAGTTACACAACTCTGATATAAACAAATTTTCATAAAAGAAAAAAACAACAAAAAAACACCTAATTAACAACTATGTCACCTATGCTGATGTGGAGCGGAGTCAAATCAGAACTATAATGGACATGAACATTAAACATACACCATGACGATTCTTCTTTTCAGTGTTTACAACATGTGCAGAGGTTGGATCGTTCTAAACACAGGTTGCAAATAGTGAGCCAGTTTTAATCATGTTTAACAACATCTTTAATATTTCTTCCACGAAATAGAACAAATCCAGCCACTACAAACTAAAAATACACATGCCAATTTAAACCAAGACATTCATGGCCAAGCACTTACCAAATTTGTTGAGGATTCCACACAATTTCCAACCTAAATGAAAGCCAACAGGTGCGACACAATCCTCACTGAACACGCCAAGAAACCATGCCCACCGGGAAATGAGGCCATGCCCACTGGGAAAATGAGGCCATGCCCACTGGGAAATGAGGCCATGCTCACTGGGAAATGAGGCCATGCCGACTGGGAAATGAGGCCATAGTGAAAGCATGGAAATGAACTTTGGTGTACTCATGACACCATACTTGTAATCAGAACATGACTCACTTGGAGCAACTTGATCTAATGCATCTCCACACAAACTATCGAATTTCACGGCTGCAGCCACTAACAAGGATTCACAAACTGTAGTCTAAATTCACATGTCTGGTATCTGACCCAGCATGTACATGCCGCATCTTTCAATGATATAAATCTAAAATGTATCCGATGTACTACTGCTGATTATTTCTCATGGGTCAAAGTGGCCTTGAGAGCAGACACCGACCACACCCATCAAAAGATTTGTTATGTCAACAAGACAGTGGAACCAAGTCATAACCAAAAAGTGGTCCTCATGAACAAGAAATGGCTGCTCAAAAATGGCTGCACACACACGCTGTTCAAGCACACAACCACACTCTGGCCAAGACAGTTATCACTCTTATTCAAAAGACAGAGAGAGAGAGACTGTACAATGTGGTCGAGTGCATGGCTGTAAAGCAAATGTGTATGTGATGACTGAGAACTTGAAGGATTCAATTTCCCAGAAATACGGAGTTAAAATGTTCTGCATTTGTGACATACCTGCTGCTTGAAGCCATTTTTATCAAAGGTGAGTGTACAAGTTCAAACGTATAGTAAATGAACACAGCCAGGACTTCCATTTTCATGATAATGTTTACATCTGGAATGCATTTTAACATTATTTAATCTTCATACTGTTCTCACATTTTTGAAAGGACTGAACAAACAGAGCTACCATGAAAAGAAACAGCCATGAACTGGCAATCATCAGACAGAACCACCGTCAGATTGAAAGTAAACAGGGAAAGGCCATGACAACTACACCGCACAGTGCCAAAACAAACGTACACTGCTCACCAAACAGGAACAATTCTTGACAGCAGTGTCCGTAAGTCTGGGTGAAAGCTTGCATGAAATGAACTGCATCACACATTACACACACACCTATCACACTCATCCCACTAAGCGTAAGTACACACTGCAATGGTCACCTGTCATGGTGAACAAAAATCATCACACCTAATACAAACATAAAAGCCAACTTCTACCATGGGTGCAACGGAGATCTTTCCTGAATACCACAGGGATTGACTGACTAAGCATGAATAATCACATCTTGGCATTGACACAGGATCTGCACAGTGCTTCAAAACAGGTCATGCACAAGCCAGAGAAATGACACCTCTAAACACGTGAACCCACTTTTTATCACATTTTATACAAAGCATTTGTCAAACGCCTTAAAACTATACATTGATGAATTAATAATTCAAATATACAAACTATCTAAAGAGGGCATCAAGAATTGAGAGCATCAACTCTCTACCACAATCTGCACAACAAGCAAATGTGGACAGGTGGAATGGGTCATCAACTGTTCAACGGAGAAAAGCATGTAATGAGGAGACAAGCAGACAGCTTGGTCATGACTACAATCAAAATTAACAAGTCCCCAATACTAAAAAGAAAAAAAAAGAAAGATCCGAGATGCACAAGCAGCAAAAGACCAGATGATGTGAGGCACGAAACTAAAAGCAAACCGACACAGAACCGCAGCACATGAACAAATGCTTCATGACCAATCCTCTTCCCTGTGCAACAGTTTCTTCATCAAGAAACCAAATACCCAATAACTGGAACTATAAGGCAGTTGAACACAACTAAGACTGAAAATATTTCACTTGCACTTTATCAGGAGGGGTTAAAAAATATCAAATCGGCCACAATTCACTCTACTGCCATCATTTTTTCCTTACCAAGACAGATTCAGTCAACGGCATGCATACCAAATTTTTTGTCAGGAAAGAACTTTGACAAAGACAAAACATGATGTTCACATCACATGAACACGATGCAAATTACGTTAATGACACAAGTAATGCTTAAATTAATGTACACACCCGAAAATGAAATCAAAATTCCAAATGTTTCGAGACCAAATATCTCCCAGGTGCTCTCAGAGTTCTCAGTCACACAAAAGAATTATTGTAAAGGAACATATGCTTGTACATTTACACTCACAGCCCTGATGTGGCCCTTTGCGGTCGGCTGGGCTATAAGCAACATTATCCTTGTACATTTGCCTTGAATGCAGTACTTCTCAACCATAAGAAGTGACACAATCATTCAACTGACAATTATCAATCGCGCTTGTTTCACAACAGTAGATCCTGTGCAGTTTTACATCTGATTTACACCTGGGCATCAGGAACAAGCATGTCTGCTTAAAAATAAAAAAAATCAAGCTCTGCTAAATTTTTGTTAACTTTGCGTTTCCTAAATAATGATGAAGCTGATAATATCTAAGAGAGAAGAACACAAGAAAAATATATTTATATGTCGCCAGTTTCTTTTTCATCAATACTATTCCAATGAGAAATCTCCTCCCCCCCCCCCCCCCCTCCACATTCAATAATTATTTACTTTCATAGACATTCTAATAATATCATCAGAAGGTAAGATACAATGGATTATTGCTATGAAGTTTAAAACTCATTATAACAACACATGACATAACCAATACCAATTTCTCTTTCTTGCTTTTCTTATGTCCTCTGTTCTGTTTGACTGTTCAAACTATGAACACCCTATGCTGTTCTTCACAAGCATGAAGTCCATACTTTGCTTTGTTACAGGATTACACAAGTAAATAATCAAGAAACATCTCGTACACTTTCTTTTCTTTCAACTTCACAGTGGGTGAACTGACGATTTTCATGAAGACATCTCCATCCCCCACTTGCCAAAAGGTATTTGGATCAGGAACTTTTCTTTTCGACGTTTTAGTTTTGCCCAAGGTGAGACTATATGAATCGGCGTCTACTTTGACTTAAGTTTCAGTTCCTTAATTCATTACCACTTTGCTGCTCTTGATTTCCAAAGCAAAACACCAAAGAAAATGGTAAACTGGGGTTAAGTAATATTACTGGCTGACTGACTCTGTTTTGAACTTTTCACATGGACACTCAACAGGTCAACCACAAAAAGCCTCTAAAGAAACACAGATGAAGTTTCATTTCTATTCAAGAATATTTTGTAACACATTTCAACAAACAGACTCTTTAATTTGTAAGTGAACCGAGAAAATAACTCCTTAAAACCGATGTATGTTCAACCCAAACCAGACACACTGTCAGTCTTTTGTGCTCTTTAGATCACTTTTTCCCCATGAATATAGTCACATATGCACACACACACCCACATTTTCCCTTTTATAAAAACCCAATAAATTATATCTCATGAACATCTTAGTTACAAAGCATGAGCTTGGAGCATAGGGATTGGCCGATTCTTTTCAGGTCAAAGACAGGTATCACTTGTAAGTGGTCGGGGAACAAACAAAGCTAGAGAAAGAAAAAGGAAGAAAAACTATGGACTACATTATCAGTATATATGTAAATACCGCTAAGGAAGTGCCATCATTCTTGAATCAATTACAGATAAACAGCAACTTTAGCACATTAGGAAAACCCAATCCATTCTTTTTCCCAGGCACCCATTCAATACAGTTCACTACATACAAGGCAGTTTATCACGACCTGAACTTTTCCCCCACTTGCATTTGTAAGGTATCAACCCTTTCCAGCCTGCGACGCAGACATCAGCCAATACCACTGTCATCAGCTGTACTAGAAGGTTTGCTCCCTGCTCCCTCGGATTTGTAGCTCAGCCAAGCTAGACAATGCCCGTCGCTTCATGCGTTGCCCAGGTTGGGTAGCGACCGACCACTCACAGCTGTTAGTCAATCTTCACAGTGGAGTAGATCTTCCGGACAAACAGGCTGGTGCCAGCATACCCGATGGTGCCTGGTACAGAACAGATTGTACCCATCATTTCCAAACACATGTGCCTCACATTTTGGGTTAACCTGATTTACAGTCTAACATTTCCTGGTCATTTACACGACTGATTCGGACATAAATCATGCAGGAAAAAAGGGAACTTTACTGCCTTTATTTTTAATCTAATACGTCAAATCCATTTTTTTTTAAACTGTGAAACTTCTTGAGAATGTCAGCAGCAGCTGAAAAAATGGAACGAAGACAGACAACCTTTTAGAACAGCAAAGTATCTCGGTTCAAAACGTTTTCACCAATAGTTTTAGTTCTGCATAAACCAGCTAAAAAGCAAAAAATATCTTTTCAATTCAAGAACTGAATGCCCCTTACCCTCCCTCTGTCTCACACCATGTGTTATAATATACCAATATGTCACTCATTGCTAAATAGTTTACAGGACTGAGAAATATACTTACCACACATGATTCCCAGGGCTAAACTGAAGAGAGCCATGTACCCAAAGTAGAACGATGTTTGAAAAAATCCATACATCCTGAAAGCAAAGAAATACTGATCAACTGAGAAAGGAGAATTTTTTTTCAAAAAATGACTGCTGCACATTTTACAAAAAGTTTTTGTAACAGCCACTTCTTTTCTTGGTATTACTACTTCAGTATTATAATGTGTGAATTTTGTTGTTCTACATACCTGCATAGTGACAAATAGCAGAGGTAAAACAATATATATGAGAGAGAGAGAGAGAGAGAGAGAGCAGCTCACACAGAATTTCAATCAGTCGCATTCAATTCGCACAGGTCTGTAACTGCAGTCTGTGAAGTTTCTGTTTTGCATGTGTACTCGATCGTGACATAACAACCATGAGGTAAAACAGTGCCTCTTGGCTAAAAACATGCAACAGAGGCCACTAACTTCACAATCCAAAAAAGTCACACGCAAACAACAAAAGAAATAAAGACGGGGGGAAAAAGCAACCCACTTACTTTGTTTTGAAGAAGAAATAGTAAAAAGAGTACAAGTAGACATAGCCAGCAGTGGATCCAGCAGCCAAGAAACTTGTCCATTGCCTGAATAACAATCACATTCACACTCTTACTGGAGGGAATGGGAGGAGAGGAGGGACAAGACAAACAAATCAACACACTGTTAAATCTTGCAGCTAAACAAGCACATCCACTCATGAGTCACTACGTTGAACAGCATAAGATCAGCTAGTTTATCAACCCACAGCCACTGTCTAAGAAAAGCTGGATTACACATTCTGAGATCAGTCGGTCTGCGTTATATTTGCTGGACATAAGTATCCATTCACATGTATACACTAAGAAGCTTTGTTCTCAACAAAGAATACTGTACACTTTCACTGAGGATGCCTTTGAGATGGGGCATCATGGGAAGACAAGATGGCAGCACTCACCATCTGTAGTCCTCAGCGTTAAGCAAGAAATAGGTGCAGACGATGGTGACACAGATGGTCACAATGGTGAGGATGATGAACACCAGCATCATGAAGCCATACACATAGTAGATCTTGTAGGCCCAGAATGAGGTGAAGATGAAATACCTGTGAGGGAAGACACACAATTCAACGAGCAGCTCTAAAATCGTCAACATCCAAAGGTCATTCAATAAATTACATCAAAATCTAGCAATTTTCAGAGTCCACCTCTTAAAATCCAAACTTATTTACAAGAAAACTATCTCTGGCACAAATGTACACAATACAGGCATGCATTTACAAGTGCATGCATACACCTTAAGTAAAAATAAATGTACAAGTCTCTTTTTCCTCTAATTCTAAACACATCTTAAAAATGGAGAAAAAAAAATGACGTACTAAACAATACAAGTGAAGGTTATCCCTAGAGGCAGATATAACTTCTAATTAAGTCTTTTCCTTTGTCAATTCCTTACACAGTTCCGTCAAAGAAAACTCTACTTGAAAAAAAAAAATGCAGCTCACTATCAACCATGTCTGACTCTATTCTTTTATATATAACCATAAGCTAATCTACTACCAACCATTTTCAGACCTGTTTTATTCTTTTCTTCTTTTTTTGGTTTGTTTGTTGTTTGTTTTCATCGAGAGAGTTTACTCACATTTCAATGAAGATTGATCCAAAGGGCAAGACCCCACCCAGAACCACAATGACTGAAGGCTCCATGAACCTGCCATGAACAAATATTTCCATCATCAATACATTTGATCGCATAAGCATGCATGTAAGGAACACAAGGGACTGGATATGCAAATGGATATGTAGGAAGTTCAAAGACCAGGATATCCATACACACAGCGGTCAATCTCTCTTGAGCAAAGCTAATTTCATTAGCTTTCTGAACAATTCAATAGTTTCTGAACAATTTCCGATGCACTAAGGCATCAGCATTGACACACACATACATACTAAGCCTTCCTGTATGGTCAGCTGCTGACAATGAAATTTTCAACAACTTCAAGATACACCCTATTGTAAGGACCTCCACAATGACAATCATTCAAGATGCAATGTTCAATGAAAAATCATTGTAGTAAACATTGTACCACGTGTAGAACTTGCTAATCACTGAAGCATGGATTCCAAGAGCACTCATAACTGCTTCTTTGAAGATGGCTCCTCTCCCTTGCTGTAGGTACCGGCAGCCCTTCTTTCAGCGTACGGGAAAGTTCAGCCGAGTGAAAAATTTGCGTGTTTTCAATAGGCAGTATCTATTAATAACGCGTTTAGATTCAGATGAAAATTGTGATGAATAAAGATTGCAGTTTCCTTTTGAACTCTGTGTTGTTTATTTGCGTTTGCAACATACGGTATGATGATAGTTTTATTCCAAATAACCCATCCGTTCACACGAAAAACGAAGCGCGTCATTCATCCCGATGCGCCGCAGGCGGCATTTGGCCGAGCGTTCGAGCTACACGGTGTCGAAAATCAACGCATACAATGTGTTCATTCCATTCACTGGCGTTCAAATAGGTCAGAATAAAAGAGCATGTTTCAAGCTTTATTTCAGTCTATTTCTCTTTTTAGTACGATGTGTTTAAATTAATTAGAATCGAAGTTTTTATAAGGCTTGTTACAAGTGTTGTCTTTCCAACGTCGTTGCTAAAAAACTTGCGAAAAAAACATACACATTAACGATGCGCTAGAAAGGCCGTTCTCTCCCGAATTAATTGGTGTATCAAGCTAAGCGATTGGTTGAATGCTCGAAAAGCGCAAGCCAATCAAAGCGAAGGTATCAAATGCAAACATTCGCTCCTTGTCCAAGATTTCAACAATGGCGGAACGAAGCCGAGATCCGACAATGACCGAGTCGAATGCGCTTATCGTTGTTGAATTGCAAGATGCACTTGGTAAGATAAGGCATATAATAACAAACCAGAACATTAATGAAACGATTCAGTTATTTTGTTTCATTTAATACCGTGCCAATGCTTAGTTATTTTGTTCGTAATTCAGCTGGTGTTCGTCGAGATTAAACAGGTTGGAAATGGCCCACGCGTTGCGCCGTTCGAAGCGATCGTATTTTTGTACAAGACAAATTAATGAAAATAGATATCAGTAATGGGCTTCACTTATGTCGATTCATGTATTAGTGAACTGGTTACTGATTCCATTATGCGATTAAAGAGAAAATCGTAGTTAAAAACATCTGTTTGAGACAGATATTCAAACCGGAAGCTACAAACCACGCGTACAAGACGGTCCGAGGCTTTGATTTGAAAGCACCGTCTTCTGATAATGACCACCGATCGAACACACGATCATTACTGTCATACTCGATGTGCAAAGCGTGTTTGGGGATAAAAAAGAGAGAGAGAGTAGAGTCTGAAGTTGGACAGTAAGGAGGGTGTAGTGGGGGTTGGGGTATGGGGAGGGAGGGGAGGGGGGAGTGTCACTGTCGAGTCAATCCGACCCTACGAAGTTTGGTTTAGCAATCTAATCTTTTCCCCTAGTGTATTTCAAATTTCTGTAATTTAACTGTAAAGATTTGCTTTCTCCTCCTCCCCCTCCCCCCTCCCCCCCCCCCTTCCTTACTGGCAAACACAGCAAGGCTTTGAACACTTAGTGATTACTTTCAAGTAAAACTGCTAGAATACAACTACAGTAGCATTGCATTGCCAAGACATTTACATTGTTGTGACAGTAACATTTATGATATTTTATGGTGATAGTATGTTATGCTGCACAGTTATGTATATTGCTGTAACAGCACAAACATACTGAACAAACAGAGTAGTTGATAAAAAGGTAGAGTCCAAAATAAAGTTAAATCTTTCTTTAATTTTACCTTTTATTTTAAAAAAAAGCATTATAATGTATATTTGTTCTTTTACATTCACAATGATTAAATCAACAAATTAATTCAAAATCATAATGATGAAATACTTAACATGTTATTGGCAATGCTTAATCACACCTGTTGACAAATGTGTTGCAGAGGATGTACCTTTTGTTTACAAAGAACATGCAATACATTTTGCTTACAAAGAACAACCGATACTAAAATTTAATTGTAAGGAATGGACAGTGAGCAGTAACAACACACACACACACACACACACACACACACACACACGATATCACACAATGATGAAGAAACAGACAGGGAAATCTACATCAAAGAATGCACTCATAGTTAAGATAAGTGGTCCTATGCCATGCTTTAATTTTTTTCCCCAGTAATTTCACACACGCACACTCACACACACACCACATGATATCACACAACGATGAAGAAAACAGACTGGGAAATTTACATAAAACATGCACTCATAGTTCAGTTAAGTGATCCTATGCCATGCTTTAATTTTTTTTTTCTCAGTAATTTGACACACCACACACACACACACCACCATGATATCGCACAATGATGAAGAAACAGACAGGGAAATTTACATAAAATCATGCACTCATAGTTCAATTAAGTGGTCCTGTGCCATGCTTTGATGTTTTTTCTTTCTTTTCATTGTTTTTTTCTTTAACTGAGAAAACGCATCCACATTTTTAGTATTTGTTTTACCTTTGCCAGAGCTTGTGGGTGAAAAGTTACCAGACTGTCGTTTAAATCTTCATAACTCACTCGGTTTTCATAATATGTAACTAAAGTTTTATGACTTTGTTTA
Source organism: Conus ventricosus (assembly GCA_018398815.1). NCBI lineage: Eukaryota > Metazoa > Mollusca > Gastropoda > Neogastropoda > Conidae > Conus > Conus ventricosus. Next base: position 22,302,557 of record CM031595.1, on the reverse strand, counting down.
TTGTGTATTTGTGCTTGCCCCCATTAAATATTGTGGTGTTTTGGTGGTAAATAAAGGAGAAAATAATAAAAGCTTATAATCCTCATAAGATACTGTGGATGGCATGTCACCCATACCAATTGAAGCATTCTCACATGCTGGAGCTTGTGGGTGGCTGGTCACCCATAATCTTCGTATAGGCCACAGCCTTTACCCGACATGCCAGGGTTCATGGGTGGCTGGTCACCCAAAACCTTATATAGGCCATAGTCTTTACCACACATGTCGGTGTTCACTATTGGCTGTGTTGTTAGTTGGAGGACCACCAGACCAGGATAAAGTGAATGAGGTGTGAGCTGTGTCTCCACTTCAACTTTTCCTGAGGCAGAGCAGTTGGGCTTAGGGACTGATGAAGTGATGGTGACCGAGGAAGAGATGGAGACATAAGAAATTATCACCCATTTTGAGGATGCAGTCATGTTGCATCAATGATGAAATCTGTGAACATGCCACTGATTGCCTTCTGGAAGACTTATCTTTACCAAAATTGGCCAGAATGTAGTTTTCTATGATGATGATTTGGCAGTGTGTCACAGATCCACTCTCCTGAGAAAGCAGACATTAATTTTCTGAGGAAATTTGCTCTTGTAAACAACATGCTTGTGTGGCCAACCAAGGCAGACACAGATTCAGTGCAAAGCATATTTGTGTTTGCCAGTGACTTCAACATAGTCTCCAAAACAACTACTGGCCATGCCTGGTCTGTTCCAATTAACAATGAACTCTGTTTACATAGTCAACCCAATCTGCCCGTCAGCAAGAGTGCACTTCCCACCCTTATTGTAAGTGACCTTTTGTTTGGTGGATGCCAACACTTGTCAGAAAGAGCAAAAATAACATGATTTTATCAATAACAATACAGACAACATCATACCAAATTTTTGTTGAAATCTGTCAATAAGTTTTGCAAAACTGTCGGTTTTAATTCGGACATCATCATCATTCCGCCCCTGTTGGCCACTATTCTAGTACAGGAAATAAAATGTTAGGTACAAAATAACAAAAATGTACACTTTGAGTTACAGGAAATACTGTACAGAAACTGTATACAAAATTTGGAAACAGTTCATGAAGTAGTTTAGAAGTTATAGCAATTTTAAGTGTGGCGGGCGATTCTGCCCCATTTTTTCCGCCGTCCAAATTGCAATATTTCCTGTTTTTAGCACAAAAGTTTTCATATATGTTTTATAGCAGATACCTCAGAAAAAAATGACTTTGCTTAGTACAACTTAGAGAGTTTGTCCAAACCACTGGAAACTCTGAAATGTCCATTTTTACTGTGCTGCAGTGCTTCAAAGTAGCCACATCATGCAAATTCGAAAAGCGCTGAATTGCGATTTATTACAAGTTTGACACTTTATCACACAAAAGCCATGTAAACTGATACCATGGAACTTACTTGTTCAAAGAGTGTAAGTTGTATAGATTGAGAACACCAATTTATAACCAGATATATCAATCATGTATGATCCTATTGGCTTTCAAACTTGGAAGATATCTCATTTTGTCAGGTGCATAAAAACGTTGCAACTTTAAACTGCAATATCTCGAAAACGACTGAAGATAGAGACTTCATTCTTGTTGTGTTTTGTATGTTTTTCCATTTACTTTGCAATGATATAGATTTTAAATATGAAAAACAATATGCTAATTTTGGCTGCCGGTACCTACTTGCTGCTACTTTAGCTTGCATCTTACATTTTTCTTGCATACTGAAAACGACCCCAAAGTTTTGTCTGCTTGCCGACTGGCGTACAAAAATAAGCAGAACACCCATCTGACCCTGCTGCACTTGCAGATCATTATCGCATGTATTCGGAACAACGTGCACTGTAAATTACACTTTTAATTCTATTCAGTGGTTGTTTTGACAAAATGCTTTGCTCCACAGCATGCTATTCATCCAGCAGTAAACTGGACAAGCCATGGTAGGTGGCATGCATACACCAGTACCACATGAAGAGCACCTTACGCACGGCATATGCGCAGTACTGCTAGTGAAACTACAGCCATCTGGGCATCGGATGCTTCCCTTCCACAATTCTTCATGGAAAATTAGGCTGTGTTTCTGTGCGTTTTTCTTTTCTAAGTCACACAGTCACGATGCTAACATCTCATTTTCAGGATGACGGAAAAAAAAGAGTCTGAAACCAGCAATTTTTCATATTCTTTGCTAAAAACTCTAGATTTGAGGCGTGTAGAAGGATCAGAAGATTCAGACGTTATTGGTGATGCATCTGATGGAGACAGATAGTTTGTTCAATTCAGATAATTAATTTGTTCACTCTGAAAACAAACCTGCAAGAGAATCCCAGTTACACAGGTGAGGGTGATGAGGAGATGGGTGCAGGAGCTTTCAATGGAAATATGCAAGTTAGATTATTCTTACTAATCATTATTTCATGAGCAGTTTTTTGTTTTGAGCAAAACAAAACGAAAACTGTGAGTAAAAATATGCAATGCATAATTAATCAAATACAAGAATGGTGTGAATTTGTAAATTGCTGACTCATATATTTGCTTGTATTTTAAAGTTCATTGTTCTGAATTTACCCTTTGTTTGTAAGTTCTCACCAGTGAGTATAAATATTCCTGACCATCATCCATCACTCTGAAGTAGTTTGCAAGCCAAGATAAAAGAGTCAAGACCAAGTGAATTTTTTGTATGATGAATCATGTGGATCAAAACCTACTTCTGAATGTAGGTTTTTATATACTGTAATGATTCACATCTACAATGAATAGCAAAAACCAACGCACTTTCTTGTGAGCATTTTTTTTCTGCAATTCATCATATTTTGTTCCAATCTTCTCTGCTTATATCTCAGAATTTTGTCAAAAATAACTCACTTAACACATGCAATTCAGGGTCCATGAGCACAATGTGACTAGGACAATATTAGTGGAAAAACGACTGAACAGTTTTAACCAAGATTTATTAAGTGGTCAAGAAGTTTTGATTAAAGCTGTGACAGCAGCAGTATTAATGCAACAAATTAGCAGATTCACACAGCAATTAAAATAAATGAGGAAGACAGAGAGGCGTTTCCTGTGACTTTAGTGCAGAAAATGCATGAGCTTTTGTGCAAATGCGGACCATTAAAAAAAGATTTATCTGAAAAAACACAAAAAAAGAACTGATCATGGTGTTTGACTGTTATTCCAGGCAGAAATGTAATAGATGTCTTTAGTTGTTTAGCCCTCTTCAGTATTCACTTACCTGAGCTTAGTTACGCCGAAAACCATCAGAAAGATAAGTAACTCCGTAATTTGAACATGGTTACCCAATTTAAATATTAATTTAAGAGAGTAAAGGAAATCCGAAAACCATCGGCAAGATAAGTAACTCCGTAATTTGAACATGGTTACCCAATTTAAATATCAATTTAAGAGAGGAAAGGAAATAATGAAATGAAAATCATTTTTAAAATTCCTACGAATATATATGTTGCTATAAATTTAAATAAGTTTGAAGAATGTCTCATGAGCCATTTACTCGGGAAAAAAAAATCTTCTTCAGAACTTTCTTCCGAATCGTTGTTTATCGTATCTGGAACCTCATCCCAGTCGAAATCTAGGTCACTGTAAGCTTCATCACCCAGCACTTTCACTAGGTCTTATGCCGTAAACCCCACAAATCACAGTATCTTCATTACTAAATCTCATTATAGAACGGCAGAAATCAAGGTTAGCCATGGTGAAAAACAGCACTTTGACCACAAAACTTTAAAAATTCATAACTCGAGAACTACGGCACATATCGACTCGCATTTTTTTGCAAACGGAAGTGAATGGCTACAGGAAGAAGAAAAAAAAAGTCCACTTCCGCAAAAAGACTTCCGTTGGGTTCCCTCACGGAAAAAACGGCGCCCATTTGCCACGTGTTTACCCGGTGCTGCAGGCACTTAGCCTTTGGCTGTGTGATTCCGGTTGGGCGCTAGCGGTGCTGCTTATCAAGAGGTTAGGAAATTTGAGATGACATGGTATTTTGAACAACACTGACGGCTGAATCAAAATGTTTCACGAAGTTCTCTCCACCTACTGTAATAATGCTAGCTAAAAAGGCAAAGCCCATTCAGATTCATGGGAAACCGGGAAAATTGAAAATCCTGAAAGGTGGGGGTCCGGGGGGCCCTTTCTGGCCCCCTGGCGGGGTCAAGGGGCAGAGCCCCTTGTCGGGGGTCAGGGGCGAAGCCCCCTGAAGCTGAAGCATTTTACAATTTCGTTTTTAAAACAGACCTTTTGAGGTACTTTCCCCCCCCCCCCCAAAAAACAAAAAAAAAACAAAAACCCAATAAAAGCCGACCACCCACTCCTATTCTAAAAACTGTGTGTGTGTGTGTGTGTGGGGTGTGTGTTGTGTGTGTGAGAGAGAGAGAGAGAGAGAGAGAAGAGAGAGAGAGAGAGATTGATTGATCTTTAATACCCAAGGATGAAGATTTTAGGCCAAAGCCTAGTCTTACAATCTGTCCTTGTCAAGCATACATTATTTCACAAAAATATCATTCAACAGACAATTCAACATAGCAACATGATAAGAAAGGGAGAGAGACCTACTCGTTTTGAGTGAACCAGTATTTTGGGAAGAAGAAGAAGAAGAAAAGGAGAGAGAGAGAGAGAGAGAGAGAAGAGAGAGAGAGAGAGAGAGAGAGAGTTGCCTACCTTTGCATTTCCTGGTGTTTCTTGTATTTGACATGCTTTTTGAGTGCCGTTATGCCAGAGTTCCATACTTGATGTCCTGCAAGCAACGATGCACCGGAAAACGCCAGCAGCTGTGGTTTTGCGGCACCAAGTCAGAAATGTCGCCCTTTCCCATTTCGCCATCATTGTCCGGACCTCTTTCGTCCAGCCACCCGCCAAGACCATTGTTGGGGACAGAAGCATCGATCAGCGATGTGTCTTCATTCACAGCCACAAACGGAAATCGTGCTCAAAAGAAACAATGAAGTGCAGCAGATTCAGACTAGATCTGGGTCGACGGATCGTCCGACGTGAAGAAGATCGTTGCGACGTGAAGACGTGCGACGTGAAACACGCTTAGGCTATCGTGAAATGGCCAAACAGGAAGACAAGTTTTGCAACAACTTGGACGGCGCATGCGCGAGTTGTTCAAGAACGCAGCTTCACCGAAAACTACCCAAAAAAGGAAAATCGACCACAAGAAGAACCCGATGTCCGGATTTCCGGACAAACGACCAAACGAAATCCGGATTCCGGACGTGTGTTTTTCACCCTTTAGTGTGTGTGTGTGTTTTGTGTGTGTGTGTGAGAGAGAGAGAGAGAGAGAGAGAGAGAGAGAGAGAAAAGAGAGAGAGATGATTGATCTTTAATCCCCAAAGGGATGAAGATTTTAGGCCAAAGCCTAGTCTTACAATCTGTCCTGTCAAGCATACATTATTTCAGCCATATCATTCCATACAACAATCAACATAGAAAACATGAAAGAAAAGGGAGAGAGACCACTCTTTGAGTGAACCAGTATTTTAGGAAGAAGAAGAAGAAGAAGAAAAAGGAGAGAGAGAGAGAGAGAGAGAGAGAGAGAGAGAGAGAGAGAGAGAGAGAGCGTTGCCTACCTTGCATTTTCCTGTGTTTCTTGTATTGACATGCTTTTTGAGTGCCGTTATGCCAGAGCTTCCATACTTGATGTCCTGCAATCGAACATGCACCGGCAACCCAGCAAGTGTTTTTGCGGCACCAAGTCAAAATGTCGCCCTTTCCCATTTCGCCATCATTTCCGACCTCTCGTCCACCATCGCCAAGACCACTTTTTAGGACAGAAGCATCGATCAGCGACTTTTCATTCACAGCCAAACGGCATCGTGCTCAAAGAAGAAAATGAAGTGCAGCAATTCAGACTAGATCTAGGTCGACGGATCGTTCCGACGTGAAGAAGATCGTGCGACTGAAGTACGTGCGACGTGAACACGCTGTAGCTATCGTGAATGGCGCAACAGGAAGACAAGTTTTGCAACAACTTGGACGGCGCATGCGCGAGTTGTTCAAGAACGCAGCTTCAACCGAAAACGACCCAAAAAGGAAAATCGACCACAACGAACGCCGATGTCCGGATTTCCGGACAAAGACCAATACGAAATCCGATTTTCCGGACTGAGGTTTCACCCATGCAGATTTCAATTTTCTACATGCCTGTGCATATCCTGTTGCCTACAGTCCCCACATGTGCACATGTATCCTACCAAATCTGAGTTTAGAATTCCATCCTATCAAAAACGATAAATTCACAGCAAATGAATAAATACATTAAAACAAAATACGAAAAACACCACCATTCTGAGATCGATACAATTCTTTGTGCTCACCATTTTTTCTCGGGGATGGGCCTGGGAACAGCATTGATTCGACATGGTAGTTGGGAGTGCCAGCCAGGTTCCGTCCCAGCACTGTGCCCACCAGATTGAGAGGTAGGATGACAAAGATGCAGATGCAGGTTACTGCCACCTGGAATCAATGTGAAGTTATTTCTACAGTCATCAACTTTAACCTAAACTCTTGTGAAGCCATTCAGTAGGATGTATCAATTTGGGATTCCTAGCAAAAGAAAGAGTCAGAGAGAAAGGCAAGAGAGAGAAACAGACAAAGATAAAAATGAGATCAGACTCTCAATGAGCAAAAGTGAAATCCCTAGAATTCTTCAGTAGTCCTGTGAAAACCCCCCAACTGGATTCTCACTTTATATTTCAATAAAATTGCTAAATTTGCCTACAGTGAAAACTGGACGATAAATGTGAAAGATAAAGAGAAAGGGTCAAAGATTGCAGGAAAAAAAAAGAGCAGGTCAAGTGAGATTGATAAGGCAAAAGTGCAAAAATGGAGCTAGAGAGAGAGGGAGAGAGAGAGAGAGAGAGAGAAACAGAGAGAGAGAAACAGAGAGAGTGAGAGAGAAAGAGAGAGAGAGAGAGAGGGGTGCAAAAACAAAAAAGCATAACAGCAGCCAATCCCTGTGCCTCTCACCATTGTGCCAAAGGGGATGGCACGTGATGCATGGTAGTAGAAGGCGATGAAGTTGATGAAAAACGCCATGCCGCATACAATGGAGGCATAAGAAAGGCACTCATCAGCATTTGGGGGATCCAAATTTACCTGCAAGGAAAAATTACACTCACTGGATCGATTGGCTCTTCCTCTCCTCACACACATCCCTTACGAGTCAACACTGTGGCAAAGTTCGCCACATATCACATAGAATTTTTTAAAAATCAGTCTGCAAAGCAAATTATTCATTAGTTGCGATCCTAAAGAGTATATGATAAAGAATCTCCAGCAAGAATCAAATGAAAACGATTCTAAAGACATCCAAGCAAATGGTATGGCATAGCCAGGTCAAGAGACCATAATGGATCCTACGCTTCTTCCAAAAACAAAACAAGTTGAGGCAAAGAAGGGACTGATTGTCACTAGGATGATCAGGGTATGATTAATTCAACTACCTTTTTTGGTTAAAACTAACACTATGCACAGATTTGTTTCTGTGAACAGATACAGAACAACCACTTGCTGGTGTAGAACTGGCATGTCCTAATTCCAAAATTGTCAGTTTCCCATCTCTGTCAACTGTGCACTGATACCACCCTCTGTGGACCATTTCCCCAAAGAATGTTTGAGTGTTTGAATCTGCATGCATCTTTAACTCTTTCATCCCTGCAACCCAGTCCAGTTTGCAGAAATCCTACCCTTCCTCCCTGCAGCCCGAAAACCGGGCAGCACAAAATCCCCTTTTCCTTCCTGCAGCCTGGAAAATGGGTCTCGCGGTAAGCGCTTTGAACTTCGCGCGAGTCGTGTCATCAGTACTCGTCATGACCAAGTCGCCTCGCGCAGCAGTGTTTATGAATGGAATGGATGCCAGATGACTCCTTCAGCATAAGAAAGTGGTCGCCGCTCTATTCAGGCCAGTTTGCTACTGCATACGTGCAGTTTCTCACTTACACTTCTTTTTCTCTCTCCCCTAAATCCAGGAATGAAGGGAATACTTGTAATATAAGAATCTAGGACAAGTGGAAGTAATGGTTCATAGAAAAGTATAAGTGGGGGTCGGTGGTAATGGGAATAAAAAAAGTTATCAAAACTGCTAAACAGACCATGAGAATCTAAGAAGCGTCGACACACCACTGACCTCCCCATTCGAGCATACAAGCTTCCCCCGAAGTATCCATTCACAGGGAGGTGGCAGCAAAGACAAAGATGGCAGTACTCAGAAGAGAGCCTCTCCTGTAAAACATGCTAAACATTCTAAATGTTCTTCAAATGTCTCTAAACCTTCCATCTAGGAACAGACAAAACTGTTACCTCCTACAAGACTAGCAAGTCTACCATTTCACATGAACATCATATCCAGTCCACTGAAACCAAAGCACTGCAACAAACTACTTTAGAAACTAAAGCACTTCATGAAGTTTCCTGTAGGTACCAGGTACCAAAGTTGTTTGCGAGTCGTTCATTCAAATTTCTTTCAACCATTTTGAAAATCATGGCAGAAGTGTAGTTCTGACAATTGCTAAGCATTAGACTTAATCGACCAATATGGAGGACAAATAAACTTGCATTGATAAAGATAGTCTGAATTAAGAGTAACAGTAAGTGTGCTCAATGTAGACTGATTTAGGTGATTACCATTTTTTAATTGTCCAACTCAAGTGATAACGATTTTTCAAACACTTTAGAAAAATTTCTTTTTGCTATTGAACGCAAATACTTTTAGCGTACTACTGACTTAGAAGTTAGATGGGGAGAAAAAAGGCATCAAGAGAGATTATCCAAGCCACATAGAACGCCCCAAACATTCACTGATTTTCATGATATGGCTATTCCAGGGCCTCTGCAGACTTGTTTACCCTAAAACTGCTACTGGTATACTTCTCAACAAACATCATGTCCTATCTAAAAAATCTATAAAGAGTACAATCTGCCAATTAAGTAAAAGCGAGGATGGTTGGGGGGGAGAGGATGTTGGGGGCGAGAGGATGCTTCGATGTTCGTTTCTCTTCCTAATTTTTTTCCAAAGCAAGTGGGGTTAGGAGGGTGGACAATTTGTTTCGTTTTCTCCTTTCATTTGGGATAGGAAGAGGGTGGAGAGCGGGGGGATGGAAGGGGAATATGGGAGACCGGAGAGAAAAAGGGCACAAATCAGCAGTAACTCACACAGTGTACAGTTCTCCAATGATGGCGAAGGTGATGACGCACAAGGATACAATAGAAATGTGATAGCCTGTGCCCACCAGAGCCGAGAACAGCATGGCATTGGATGCTGGCCTGAACACATCCCCATGAACCTGCTTCCAGCCGTACTCATCACCAAGGTCCTTTTCCTGCATACAAACAGCAGTTTTATACTTATGGATGTAAACACCTTCTGCTCCAGCATTTTAAGACATGCAGCCGTTTTCTAAAGTACAAACAACTGTACCTTGAACAAGCACACAGATTATTCTCTGACCACATGCTAAACTTTTCATGGAAAACCCGCAAAACTGAAAAGATTCTGAGATTCTCCTTCTACTCAAAAAAAAACTGGAAAGTAAGCAAATCCTACTGTTCTACATGGAAGCCTAGAATTCTGTGATACTCTCCAAAGTACAACCAACGTTAAAGGCAATTTTTCAATAGTATTTGATAGAGTGGATTTGTTGAATTTATAATGTGTCACAGGAATAAAATGACAAGAATGACTAATACAAATATAACTTACATTCTTGTCTAAACTCCTTACCATCCTTCTCCTAAAATCCCGATTTCGAATACGATGAAACAAACAAAAACAACCAATATGCACACTGCTCAGCCCCCCCCCCCCCCCCCCCCCCCCCCCCCCCAATATTAACCTATATATCCCCCTTCCGCCCTATTCTGCCCGACCTATCAGACTCCTGATCCGCCCTGCGCCGCCCGTTCCTCAGCTGGCTGACTGTCTTGGTGTGCCTCCCTTATTTGGGTTGACCACAGTAATAAGACAAACCGGTTGTTATCCGGTCTTTCCTCCCATTTGTGAACAGCAGTTCATGACTTTAAAAAAAAAAAATTTTTAATCGATTTTTGGTCATCCCATCGACTTACGACTACGATCGAAATGTCGGACTCTAACAGTCACAGTGACATGACTTGATTGAGGGCCAAATGTTCAATATGAATTGTTTCCTACCGAAAATCATGAGTGGAATGAATCGGACACTGATCTAGACTCTGCAGACAGCGACAATGACTAGGAAGTTGCAGATGAGTGAATGCGAGTAGTGACAGTGACTCGAGGTAGGCGACGCAGGTGACGCAGTGCACAACGGAAAGAAAATTGCATGTCAGTGATCTGTGCGTGACAAAGTGCTCAAAAGCAAGAACATTTCCAGTGACTGTGTTCTTTGTGTGTGATCAAATTTGGATTATAATAATTTATATACTTCTGGAACCATATGGTGAGTACAACAAAAATATTTGAGTGTTGTTTTGTGTTGTGATGCCTGCCTTTCTTCCTTCCTACCAACACCTGCATATAGTTAGAAATATTATCAGTCATAGGAATTATTTTTCTCACAAACACAAACTAACCATGCAGATCAAAAAGCATCACTCCAATACATTTTCAGTAAATATGGTATGATTTTGACCTGTTAAGTTTTTTTTCCTGCTATGTAAATATTTTGTGACTTAACCCAAAGAGTGCCTTTAAGCTGTCAGCTGACGCCGCAGTGAAAATGCTTTCCCAGTGCCTATGGGCCGTCCACTGACGTCATGCATTTTTCTTGAATTTTCATTTGTTACTATTTCTATTAACGGACTTAAATACAGTGTGCGTAGTAAGCCTTATATGTCTGTAGTATTAAAATGATATGCAAATGACCACACGTGATGGGAAAGACCATTTATTCTCATCACTGACTGGATGACCAGCCAGCGCTTCGTCTCGCTTGCAAAGATGGCGGCGCAACCTTCGACAAGCGTAGCGACCAAATCAATGTATTTACACAGCTGAGCAGGCTCTGCTAATCATTTTTGACAAAGATAATAATCTTTTATTCAACGACTTACTTGAGCATGAAGCTGAGATGATGATAGTGATGGAATTGCCAACCATATTCGTCAGTTACTGAGTCGGGCTGTGTGACCTCAGTGTGTGTTCAGCTGAATGCGTCAAACGAGCTAGCCTAGTGTGTACTCTGCACCGTGTGCCAGTGGCCCGTGATGTGATAGTCGGCGCGAGAGGGGAGCGCGGCCTGCTCGCGGCGTGACAAGGGGCAGAGGGAAAGGTAGGGGAAGAGGAGGAGTGAAAGAGAGGGTTGAAGTCCAGCAAGGGGGCGTGGTGGGGGGGAGGGGGGCGTGGTCATGGACTGACCTGTCTGCATAGAGAGTGAGCGTCTTGATAGACTTCTAAACTGTTTTACCTTCATTTACAGGTGTAGTGTGACAATACAAACTTTATTTTCAACTCTTTTGCTTTTTGTTCTTTTTTGGATGTGAAGCTGTAGTGGTAAATACATTGTTTTTGATCGCGCAAAAAAATCTATCCAAATCTAAATGGCTAATATTTTTTTATTATCAAAATTAAAACAAAAGAAGCCCAGATTCAAAATCTTCATTCAATTTCCTTCAAAAATTATATATATTTCATTTTTATATCTTTTGTAGTTTCTGAGCTAGAATTGTTTGTTAATTATTACCCCCAAATCATTAGAAAACCTTTGTTTGTAACATTTTCAGGCAGTGAACGGGTTAAAAGCGTCACAAAAATTTCACGTACATTCCTAGCTATCTGTGTAACTACTAACACCTCACAACACCCATCAATTCTTTTCAGATGGTGAACCTGACCACTTGCCCCCAAAAAGTAGGTACTATAAAGTTGATGGGTGTTGTATTGCCCGTCTATCACCTATTTCACTGACGTAGGTGTGTTTTCCTGGTAAAATCAGGTGTGCGAGTGTTGAGCCTTAAAAATATTATCACATCCCCCTAAAATAACAAGTGCAAACCAAACTTCAGCTTTCCATAGATTTTTTGCTGAAAAGTTGAAGTCTTTCTATCCATTAGCTTATTTTTTACTATGTTTTAAACTCAGTACCCCAATTCGGGCAGCAAATTCCAATATAAACTTAGTAGTCGAGGCGACTTCTGTCACACGGAGTACAGGAAAACAAAAGTTAAAAGAGCTCACTGATAAGTGTTAAAAATAACATTTTTTTCTTATTTTCAAACCAAGAACTTGTGTTCTTGATACACACAATGTGTCAAGTTTGCCACCAGTTTCGAAAAGCTGAACATTTTAACTGTTCACAATTCACTGGGAATCGTACATCTTGCACATCTGGCAGAAATCAACATTCATTTCTGTGGAAATGGTACTTTTTTTCTCTTTTTTTTTTTAATGCATGAACATGGCACTGGTTAAGAGATAGGACAAGATTTTCTCATTTGTAATCGAGGCTCTAATGACTTGAGTCTTCTGAGCAAAAAAGTTCTGGTGCATGTCAGCAAAACCCCAAGCAAAAATTTTGCTCATAGTTATCAATGTTAAAGTACATACACATGCACAGTAAACGAAGTACTGCAACGGGCAAATGTGAGGGAGACTATACACTGACAAATTAAGGAAGCCCAGTTACACAGGTTTTTTTTGTTTGCTTATAATCATAGGTCTCTCACCATGTCATCAAGATCATCCTCCTTGCTGTAGCGTGCATAGTCCTTTCGAAGTGTGCGCATCAGGATCATGCTGACCAGCCCCACCAGGAAGATGACCATCATGAAGGAATTGAAAATGCTGAACCAATGGATCTAGTGAGGAGAAAAGAACGAAGATAAACACCCAACACATAAAGGTCCTACAATTCAGACAACAAAGGCTTTAGAAAAATAACAAGTCTTAAAATCTGGCACGCTTGCCAGATTCAGAGAGTACTGTTGTAATCCTTGGCAACAGCATGTGAAAGTTTTTTAACATCACAAGAATGTCATCTCTTGGCTTGTGAATCTGAACCACCTCAAAGTCTACCTTCTTTGTAGCAAATGCTTTTTTGCAAATTGATGGGGACAGAATGTTACAAACCTTGTGAGCATTATGCATTTGTATTTGAAGCCGCAGAAAAACAAGCAAGCTTCACTTTTCAAACTGAATTTAAGAAATGGGGGGTGCAGAATTTTAAACAAATGAAAAGTATAGGTTTGCTGACATTAAAAAATAATACAATAACTCACACTGAATCACAAATAGCAAAACTATTCTGTTTTTGAATTAAATGGATTCAAGACTACACCTCATGCCATAAATACTTTGACCAATTATTATCATCACCATCATTCTTATTATTTCATTATTACTATCACTGCTAACATCTATCATTATAACTATTATAATTATAATCATATCTTCTCCCCTCCAACTTGTTCCATTTTGGAATTTCAGTATTCCATCCAGCACATATTTTCAACCACATCGAAGAGACAAGCGACTGTTTGTGCATCCTCTGTTTCCATTGTTTTGAATGTTGTCTGTGCTGCCTGAAGAAGACCCCATGGGTCGAAACACATTGTGTCTGTTTCATGTAATTTGTGTTCCTTCGTCTGGTGGCTCACCGATTCATTTTCGCTGTTACTATACTAATCACATCACATCACTCAAGAAAGAACAGGTCTGTTGACATTCAAACATTGTTATATCACAGTCTATAATCAACCAATGCACAGGTATAACAGCAGTATGTCTCGACCAAAATCATCACACCAACAAATCATTCTGATCAACACAAATTCTTAAATAAAACAAAGTCAAAAAATTAAAAAAAGACTAACCCGGTGCTGGAAGAAATTGGGGTCCAGGTATTTGTCAAAGCGATCCTTAAACTTGACTGTGGATGTATGAAACTTCACCTGTAACAAATGGAACAAAAACAGTAATACACCAAAATGTCATTATATCTTGTGCTGACCAAACATACTCACGAAGGCATAGATTTTTTTTAATATATTTTGTATCCATCAAAAGCCTAATTAGGATGTTGAATGTAAATGAGAAACAAATAGTGAGCAAATCCAGCATTCAAAATGTTCAAACTCAATGATATTAATCACATATTTATATGCTAGTTACACTAAACTTTAACTGAGCTAACTGATGATGTGCTCCTCGAGTTCTCACTTGCACGTATGCTACATGAACTGAACATGATTTTACAGAATGACATTAGTTATCCCCTGATTGTACGAACCAAATAATTTGATCGACCAGAAAATATGTCCAAAATTCACCTCATAGGAGAATGGTACTTTGATGTTGGGCTCCAACTTGACTTTGGACTCAGAAGTCAGATTAACATCAACAATCTGTTTGCCATTGTAGCCTATGTCCAGCTTCTTGTGTGTCCAGATATAGTAGCCATCCCCACCTTCATCAATTTCCCCAACAATACCTGGAAGCAAAACAAAAACAATGTTTCCTTTGCATTAATCTCTTAAAGTTCTACAATTCTACTTAGATCTTAATCAGCATTACCAGTAACTACCACTTCGCCTCTGAAGGACGATACCACATTCAGTTCCACTACAGATTTTGGAAGGCTTGAGCATTAAAACACAGCATCTGGCCACAGCTTTTAATTCAAAAGTGGCCACCATTTGCAAATTTCATGACTTGACTGTTTGAGAGAAGAGTTTACTAAAATTGTCTGCTTCTGCTTTGTTAATATAATGTTTGTCACAAGACATTCCAGGGAAGCATACTCCACACTACGGCTGAAATCTTTTTTGAGATGAGTGGAGAATCAGTTAGTTGGAGAACTTTAAGTCCTGGGTGATCAATCAGTAAATGTGCCACAAACACAAAAGTCCACTTTCACACTGGTCTTACAAAAATTCAATATGTACACAATACTGGTAGCCAATAAAGCTGTTATTTCAACTTTATGAAACACCACCATATACCTTCAGTCTTGACTTTTTATTTGAACCCGTTGGCATATTCAAGTCAAGATGGATGCAGCCACAACCAAAAAAACAAAAACAAAAAAAAACCCACACAAATAAATGGCTCTGATAGGAATTGAACACATGACCTCCCAGCCCAGAACCTCATGATGCTTACCATTGAGTCTGGTATGACAATTTCATTCTGAGGTGGACACACCACACAATTGCTTTTTTTTTTTTAATGTTATGAATATTCAGTCAATCTGGTTTCACGGGGAGAATTAACATGATCAAATCCATGTGACCATTACCCCACACAGGCAAGTCGTCGATGTACATCTGGTACCAATAGTGGCTTTTGACAGCATAAACAAAGGCCTTGTACTTCTCCTCCGTGAGCTCCACAGAACAGTACTCTGTCTTCTGCACATCACCTGAAAAACAAACCCAACAAATGTTGCATCTATTATCTATACCTGAATATTTACTGTCTAAAATGTTTTGAAAAAAAAATTGTTTGGCAGAAAGCTTCTTTTGGCAAATGAAAGTTTCTCTATAGGCATTTCAAATAAATTTGTCAAAAATAGACATCTGTTAACTTTGCTGATTATGTCTGACAAGAGTGTTTAACATTGTTCAAGAAGCAATGACTTAGTTGATCAAATTATTAGGAGTCAATGCTGATGATCAAATTAACCCGTAGAGTGCCTTTAAGCTGTCAGCTGACGCCGCAGTAAAAATGCTTTCCCAGTGCCTATGGTCCATCCACTGACGTCACGCATTTTTCTTGAATTTTCATTCGTTACTATTTCTATCAACGGACTCAAATAGAGTGTGCGTAGTAAGCCTTATATGTCTGTAGTATTAAAATGATATGCAAATGACCACATGTGATGGGAAAGACCATTTTTTCTCGTCACTGACTGGATGACCAGCCAGCACTTCGTCTCGCTTGCAAAGATGGCGGCGCAACCTTCGACGAGCGTAGCGACCAAATCAATGTATTTACACAGCTGAGCATGCTCTGCTAATCAGTTTTGACAAAGACAATAATCTTTTATTCAATGACTCACTCGAGCATGAAGGCGAGATGATGATAGTGATGGAATTGACGACCATATTCGTCAGATATTGAGTCGGGCTGTGTGACCTCAGTGTGTGTTCAGCTGACTGGTGGTTGCCAGCATCGAACGAGCAAGCCTAGTGTGTACTCTGCACTGTGTGCCAGTGGCCAGTGACGTGATAGTAGGTACTGGCAGCCAAAATTAGCATATTGTTTTTCATATTTAAAATCTGTATCACTGCAAAGTAAATGGAAAAACATACAAAACACAACAAGAATGAAGTCTCTATCTTCAGTCGTTTTCGAGATATTGCAGTTTTAAAGTTGCAACGTTTTTATGCACTTGACAAAATGAGGTATCTTCCAAGTTTGAAAGCCAATAGGATCATACATGATTGATACATCTGGTTATAAATTGGTGTTCTCAATCTATACAACTGAAAACTCTTTGAACAAGTAAGTTCCATGGTATCAGTTTACATGGCTTTTGTGTGATAAAGTGTCAAACTTGTAATAAATCGCAATTCAGCGCTTCTCAAATTTGCATGATGTGGCTACTTTGAAGCACTGCAGCACAGTAAGAATGGATATTTCAGAGTTTCCAGTGGTTTGGACAAACTCTCTAAGTTGTACTAAGCAAAGTCATTTTTTTCCTGAGGTATCTGCTATAAAACATTTATGAAAACTTTTGTGCTAAAAACAGGAAATATTGCAATTTGGACGGCGGAAAAATGGGGGTAAAATCGCCCGCCACACTTTAAATTGCTATAACTTCTAAACTACTTCATGAACTGTTTCCAAATTTATTATACAGTTTCTGTACAGTATTTCCTGTAAATAAAAGTGTACATTTTTGTTATTTTGTACCTAACATTTTATTTCCTGTACTAGAATAGTGGCCAACAGGGGCGGAATGATGATGATATCCGAATTAAAACCGACAGTTTTTTCAAAACTTATTGACAGATTTCAACAAAAATTTGGTATGATGTTGTCTGTATTGTTATTTATAAAATCATGTTATTTTTGCTGTTTCTGACAAGTGTTGGCAGCCACCAAACAAAAGGTTACTTATGATAAGGGTGGGAAGTGCACTCTTGCTGACGAGCAGATTAGGTTGACTATGTATATAGTTCTTTTTGTATGCAGCATACTTGTGGCAGAGTTCATTGTTAATTGGAACAGATCAGGCATGGCCAGTAGTTGTTTTGGAGACTATGTTGAAGTCACTGGCAAACACAAATATGCTTTGCACTGAATCTGTGTATGCCTTGGTTGGCCACACAAGCATGTTGTTTACAAGAGCAAATTTCCTCAGAAAATTAATGTCTGCTGTCTCAGGAGAGTAAGATAAGATAAGATAAGATAATGTTGCTTATAGCCCAGCCGACTGCAAAAGGCCACATCAGGGCTGTCACCACGTTAAAATCAACTCACCAGTCATTTGAGAAAAAAACCAAAAACAAAAAAAAACCAACCTTTCATACAGCTGAGGAGAGTGGATCTGTGACACACTGCCAAATCATCATCATAGAAAACTACATTCTGGCCAATTTTGGTAACGAAGTCTTCCAGAAGGCAATCAGTGGCATGTTCACAGATTTCATCATTGATGCAACTGTGACTGCATCCTCAAAATGAGTGATAACTTCTTATGTCTCCATCTCTTCCTCGGTCACCATCAATTCATCAGTCCCCAAGCCCAACTGCTCCGCCTGAGGAAAAGTTGAAGTGGAGACACAGCTCACACCTCATTCACTCTATACTGGTCTGGTGGTCCTCCAACTAACAACACAGCCAATAGTGAACACCGACATGTGTGGTAAAGACTGTGGCCTATATAAAGGTTTTGGGTGACCAGACACCCATGAACCCTGGCATGTCGGGTAAAGGCTATGGCCTATATGAAGATTATGGGTGACCAGCCACCCACAAGCTCCAGCATGTGAGAATGCTTCTTTAATTGATACGGGTGACATGCCATCTACAGTATCTGGCGAGGATTATAAGCTTTTATTATTTTCTCCTTCATTTACCACCAAAACACCACAATATTTAATGGGGGCAAGCACAAATACACAATAAACAAAGTCATAAAACTTTAGTTACATATTATGAAAACTGAGTGAGTTATGAAGATTTAAACAAGTCTGGGTAATTTTTCACCCATAAGCTCTGGCAAAGGTTAAACAAAATTAATAATACTAAAAATGTGGATGCGTTTTCTCAGAAAAAACAAAAGAAAGAAAAAACATGAAAGCATGGTTACTGCTCACTATCCATTCCTTACAATCAAATTTTAGTATCAGTTGTTCTTTGTAAGCAAAAATGTATTGCATGTTCTTTGTAAACAAAAGGTACATCCTCTGCAACACATTTTGTCAATAGGGTGTGATTTAAGCATTGCCAATAACACGTTAAGTATTTTATCATTATGATTTTGAATTAACTTGTTGATTTAATAATAATAATAATAATGTATAGATTTTATATAACGCAATTCTTGGGATCAACTCATTGCGCTCAATCATTGTGAATGTAAAAGAACATAAATATACATTATAATGCTTTTTTAAAAACTAAAGAAAGATTTAACTTTGTTTTGAACTCTACCTTTTTATCAACTACTCTGTTTGTTCAGTATGTTTGTGCTGTTACAGCAATATACATAACTGTGCAGCATAACATACAATCACCATAAAATATCATAAATGTTACTGTCACAACAATGTAAGGTCTTGGCAATGCAATGCTACTGTAGTTGTATTCTAGCAGTTTTACTTGAAAGTAATCACTAAGTGTTCAAAGCCTTGCTGTGTTTGCCAGTAAGGAGGGGAGGGGGGGGGGGGGGGGGGGGGGGGGGGGGAGAGAAGAAAGTAAATCTTTACAGTTAAATTACAGAAATTTCACATACACTAGGGAAAAAGATTAGATTGCTAAACCAAACTTCGTAGGGTCGGATTGACTCGACAGTGACACTCCCCCCCCCCCCCCCCCCCTCCCTCATACCCAATCCCCACTACACCCTCCTTACTGTCCAACTTCAGACTCTGCTCTCTCTCTCTCTTTTTTATCCCCAAACACACTTTGCACATCGAGTATGACAGTAATGATCGGTGTTTCGATCAATGGTCATTATCAGAAGGCGGTGCTTTCAATTCAAAGCCTCGGACCGTCTTGTACGCGCGGTTGTGGCTTCCGGTTTGAATATCTGTCTCAAACAGACGTTTTTAACTACGATTTTCTCTTTAATCGTGTAATGGAATCAGTAACCAGTTCACTAATACATGAATCGACATAAGTGAAGCCCATTACTGATATCTATTTTCATTAATTTGTCTTGTACAAAAATACGATCGCTTCGAATGGCGCAACGCATGGGCCATTTCCGACCTGTTTAATCTCGACGAACACCAGCTGAATTACGAACAAAATAACTAAGCATTGGCACGGTATGAAATGAAACAAAATAACTGAATCGTTTCAATAATGTTCTGGTTTGTTATGCGTTATCTTACCAAATGCATCTTGCAGTTCAACAACGATAAGCGCATTCGACTCGGTCATTGTCAGATCTCGGCTTCGTTCCGCCATTGTTGAAATCTTGGACAAGGAGCGAATGTTTGCATTTGATACCTTCACTTTGATTGGCTTGCGCTTTACGAGCACTCAACCAATCGTTTAGCTTGATACACCAATGAATGCGGGAGAGAACGGCCTTTCTAGCGCATCGTTAATGTGTATGTTATTTTCGCAAGTTTTTTAGCAACGACGTTGGAAAGACAACACTTGTAACAAGCCTCATAAAAACTTCGATTCTAATTAATTTAAACATATCGTATTGAAAAGAAAAATAGACTGAAATAAAGCTTGAAACATGTTCCTATTTGAACCCAGTGAATGGAATGAACACATTGTATGCGTTGATTTTCGACACCGTGTAGCTCGAACGCTTGGCCAAATGCCGCCTGCGGCTCATCGGGATGTGCGACGCGCTTCGTTTTCGTGTGAACGGATGGATTATTTGGAATAAAACTATCATCATACCGCATGTTGCAAACACAAATAAACAACACAGAGTTCAAAAGGAAACTGTATTCTTTATTCATCACAATTTTCATCTGATTCTAAACGCGTTATTCATAGATACTGCCTATTGAAAACACGCAAATTTTTCACTCGGCTGAACTTTCACGTACGCTGAAAGAAGGGCTGCCGGTACCTAGTGATAGTCAGCGTGAGAGGGGAGCACAGCCTGCTCGCGGCGTGACACAGGGCAGAGAGAAGATAAGATAATGTTGCTTATAGCCCAGCCGACTGCAAAGGGCCCCATCAGGGCTGTACAGGGCAGAGGGAAAGGTAGGCAAAGAGGAGGAGTGAAAGAGAGGGTTGAAGTCCAGCAAGGGGGCGTGGTGCGAGAGGGGGGTGTGGTCGTGGACTGACCTGTCTGCATAGAGTGTGAGCGTCTTGATAGACTTCTAAACTGTTTTACTTTCATTACAGGTGTAGTGTGACAATACAAACTTTATTTTCAACTTTTTTTGCTTTGTGTTCTTTTTTGGATGTGAAGCTGTAGTGGTAAGTACATATGTTTTTGATCGTGCAAAAAAATCTATCCAAATCTAAATGCCTAAATATTTTCTTATTATCAAAATTAAAACAAAAGAAGCCCATATTCATAATCTTCAATTTTCTTCAAAAATTATATGCATTTAATTTTTATATCTTTCTTAGTTTCTGAGCTAGAATTTTTGTTAATTATTACCCCCAAATCATTAGATTTCCCTGGCATTGGGAAAGCCTTTGTTTGTAATATTTTCAGGCAGTGAACGGGTCAAAAGTCTAGATTTTAAAACTACTAAAGTGGAGACAAGTGACTTACAAAACATCAACAATACACAAACATATTCACACTGAAACTCATCCACCGCTAGTAAATTTAGTGCAATTTCAAACTGCATGGCCTTCATGGCTGTTTCTTTATAAAAAAAAAAAAAAAAAAGTAATTTCATTAACAATTAACAAGTTGGGTAAGGTTTGCTCCCATAAGAAAACCTAACACAGAGCAACTTTTATTCAAGACTGGCACGGCCTTTTAAACTTGAATAATGTCAGACAAATACAAGACGAACAAACTAATAGTTGGGGAAAAAACAAGCGCAGGCCAACAACTCAACTGTCTTCATAGTAATTACTTGGCAAAGACTTGGACTTAAGGAGGGGGAGGGGGGAGTTTGAAGATGGAGAACTGGAAACATGAAATTAAGAAAATATATTACAGTATGTTCCTCACACGGAGCAGCTTTTATTCGGGACTGGCACAGCCTTTTGGACTTGAATTGGGTCAGACAAGTGCATGCGTGGACGAGCAGTCTGGTGGTTGGGGGGGAGCGGGTGGGGGACCGGCGGCTCAGCTGTCTTTATGGTCGTGACTTGGCGGAGATTTGGACTTGGGGGGAGGGGGGGTTGGGGATGGAGAGGCCAGGAACATGAAGTTGGGAGGGCATATTGCAGATGGGAGGGCTTTTCACTGGCTGCGTGGGGGAGCCGTCGCGGTCCCTTTTGAAGGCAGATGTATTTGTGTTGCCTGCTCCGGGGCCTTTCGTCCGCTGGATCGGGGCTCGTCGGGGGGGGGGGGGGGGGGCGGCGGCTGGTTGTGACTGCGCTCCTGGTGTCA
Source organism: Conus ventricosus (assembly GCA_018398815.1). Taxonomy (NCBI): domain Eukaryota; kingdom Metazoa; phylum Mollusca; class Gastropoda; order Neogastropoda; family Conidae; genus Conus; species Conus ventricosus. The sequence continues at coordinate 22,280,874 of CM031595.1, read as the reverse complement.
GGTAGAGACGCGCCACGGTCCATGGTGTTGTGGTTTTCTCACCACCAGGGGTGAATCCGGTAGCGCTCCCGGGGCGGCCGGTGAGGGGTGGTGGGTGAAGCCAAATGAAAGTGTGTGGAACATACTGTAATATATTTTCTTAATTTCATGTTCCCAGTTTCTCCATCTTCGAACTCCCCCTCCCCTCCTTAAGTCCAAATCTTTGCCAAGTCATTACTATGAAGACAGTTGAGTTGTTGGCCTGCGCTTGTTTTTTCCCTAACTATTAGATTGTCCGTCTATGTATGTATTTGTCTGACTTTATTCAAGTTTAAAAGGCAGTGCCAGTCTTGAATAAAAGTTGCTCTGTGTTAGGTTTTCTTATGGGAGCAAACCATTACCCCATTGTTTATTGTTTACTGTTCCCTGGCTCATTTCACTTCCAATTTCATTTTAATTTCATAAGTTCACCTGGTGGTCTAAAAATATCATTTCAGAACCTAGTACATATTTTTAATTTAAAAAAAAAACCCCACCACCACCATCAACTTGGTAGTTAAATGATTATCAGGAAAAAGTTTGCATACCTTTAAAATCGATGTCCAGTCCACTGAACTCCAACTCTACTCCCAGCAGAGCTTCTCCCAATGTTTCGTGATAGTGTCCAATGCTGGTCTTTGGGCCTCGACAGAAAGGGAGAGAAAAGAATTCGTAGGTCTCCTGTCTGTTGTGATATGGCCCCACTGTATTCATCCATAACACGACTTCTTCTCCATCTTCGTACTGAAACAAAACACAACCCATCCCTGTAAAGTAAAACAGACACTGTTAATTACTAACACACACACATACATACATAATATACACACATACACACACACAAAGCCTAAGGTAAAGATGTATTCTATGCAGCTGGTTTGTAATGCAGATCTGTTCACTATATGAACTTCAAAGAAACCAATGATATTGGAAATCGCTGTGCATTATCAAGCTACAAAGTACAAACTTTATTCAGCAATTGATTTTCTCAACAAATGTCTGAACTGCTGGTTACACTAAGAGGCCATCACAATATAAATCACTCTTAGTCAGTCACTTTGGACCCAACAACTACCTGGCATCCTCTGAGCATGATATAAAGATATCTACTGCGATGGCTGCACACTCCACTCACATTAAAAATGCAAGTTAAAAATATCCCACAGACGTTAAATAAGATTTGATCGAGTTCTTTTCAATGTCATGGGTACACAGCTGTGGTCATTTGTGCCGTATGTGGTCACTGATTATTTGCATTATGATGTCAAGAGAGGAAAGGCATTGAACTGGAGACTGTTGACATGTTTACGCAACCCTGTGCAACTGGGGGGGGGCGGACTGTACACAAAAATCATACCACTTCACCATCATCTGTGTGCAGGATTTGATTTGCTGCAGTTCCCTGTTTATTGTTTACCTATTAACACTACAATTTGTCGGAAAAGCATGCATGTTACTGCTCTGCATGTTCCAGGAATAATGTTCAGATACATTGAATTTTAAATTTTTTGCTCACAGAGTTCTGAGAAATCTCGGTTGTGAATGCATTCCCTATGGTGGACAGGTTACTGAACACACAACTCAACCTATCATCTCTGTGGCAGTTCCAGATGGTCTGACTTGAGGTTGGATTAAGGCATTACTGGTGTGGTTACAAGGCAAAGAAAAAACATGTGGCAATCAACAGTAGTTATGATTCTTAGTCTTTACAGCATGGCCTATTGTTGGTAGAGAATTTCTCAGTTACCCATTCCTGAATCTGCTCTGCACTAGATAAACCCTAACACCCTCTTTGTGCACTTGCTCATGAGATAAGTCTGTCTTTCAGTGTCAACAGAGGTGGGTGCAGTAGCCGCATCCAGCCCTTCTTATATTCCAAACCCTCTTGCACACATTGCAATTTGCATGGTTCAGGGTTAGGCATTTGGCTGGTTGTTAATTGTTATATTTATATGCATCACCATGGTACTCAGTCTAAGATTCCCATCCACAATTATGCATGTGCTTGGCTTTAATGCTGAAAATCATTGAAGAAACTGACTTTAAAATACCATCCATAAGAACAGTGCACCAATAAATTGGTAATTTGAGTTAATTGCTGATCACATCTAATGAAAAGACGTTTCTTTGCAAGATTTTCAAAAAGGCCGATTCAGTCTGGATCAACAGTAGCTAATTAATTCTTCAGAAGCTTGTTGAATCGTTTTTCCACACTACCCAGTAATAAGTCATTGCTAACTGACCACCAGAACTTTAACTACCAATCAATACAGACATTGAAATCCACTTCCACAAGAAAGATTGCTCATGTTGAAGCTACAGCCTGTGACTTATCGAACGCTGATCTGGTAGCCGACATGAACTTTTGATTGTCGGAACACCTGTAATACTTTTGCCTGAAATTTTCAAATGGCGTGTCACATCTCATAGCTCATGCTCCAAGCTGTTGCATGCCTGTCCCGACAATGCAGAGGTAGGAGTTTGTCTTCCTCTCTGTCTCGCTCCATCGTTGTACAGTGTCAGAAGTTTCAAAAAAGAAAAAAAATATGCCTGTCCATCAACCATAGTTCAATTTCAGATGCAAATGGCAGCTTTTAATTGATCTTGATGGGGAATTGGAACAGGTGACAAGAATCGTCTCCAGGACGCTACAAAGAACGGGGTAGTGTCCGTTTGCTTTACTGCCGATATTGGCTCGATACAGTTCAGTTCATTCCAATGCTTTTGTTATTTTGTGTCTTCATCATAGATGATATCTGGCTGCTAACAAATAAAAGCGACTGCTCACTAGCCTTAGGTTAGGGATCCTCATGATATCTGTATACACATCAATATGCAATGCGTTCATTGTACATGTTATACGCAGTGAGAAAAAATGCCATCATAGACAAAGCCGACATTGGCAGTCTGTTGACAATGCTTGTACATGAATTTTTTTTTTTTCTCCAGCAAATCAAATATAAAAGTTTGCAAACATTTTGATAACAATTTTCTTGCTCATACAAGTGATGTTTGTTTTTGTCACGCATGGTACATATATAGCTTGTAAAGACAAGGTTGCATGCAACGACACCCCATTTATGAAACCGTCACTGAAACTGTCGCACACACATTAACACTCATTTATTGACATACACTAATAGTCATTTTTTTTATCTTCTCTCTCTCTCATGCATACAGAGAGGCGCGCACATGCATGTATGCAGTGACATTTTGATCAAAAACACTGCAAATACATACAGAATCTCTCTCACTCGCACACACCCACATGTACACCTGCATACACACATTGCACAAACACGCTTAACACACACTCACACTGTCATGAACAAACACATACATGCAATCTGTGATAAATAGTCAAAACAGTGTCCCAATGGTGAAAAGTACAGTCTGCGCATATTCATGGCCCTCACATCTAACAATTGGTTTAAAACTGCATGACAGCTTTAGGGTACAGACTTAAGTTCATGCCCTTGCTTTTTGTCCCCTTGGTGTTCTCCTTGATAGCGACCTCTCAATGAAGCAGCATGTCACAAAAACTTGTCAGTTAGCTTACATGGAACTTAAACGAATTGCTGCTATTCAACCCTATCTCACTGAAGACGCCACAAAAACTCTCGTTTCATCCTACATCCTTTCAAGGCTAGATTACTGCAACTGTGTTCTCCTTGGCTGTCCCTCAACTGTCATCCAACCACTCCAATGTGTACAGAACTCTGCAGCCGTCTCATTTGCAAATCTCCTAGGACCCAACCCTGCAGCCCTCTCCTGAAAAAGTTGCACTGGCTCCTGTTGAAGAAAGAATTAAATACAAATGTTGTTGTCTTTGCTTCAAGATTTTCACTGGCGATGCCCCTGCCTATCTTTCCGATCTCCTTCAAGTATACGTCCCATCACGAATGCTTCGTTCCTCCACCGACACCAGGACCTTCCGCTTTCCCAGTTACCGTCCCCATCGTAAACAGCATGGTGAACGAGCTTTTTCATACGCAGCTCCCAAACTCTGGAATAAACTCCCCTATGATTTAAGACATTCTCAAACCTTTTCTTCCTTCAAAACCTCTCTGAAAACCCACCTTTTCAAACAATATTAAGAAGACAGTTATTACCTGATAGTTGATTGACTCTTGTTGTCTCTGTGGATCGCTAAATAGTTTGTGATTATTGCGACTGTTATGTATTGTGTGTCTATGCGTGAGAGTGTGTGTGCGTGTGGGAGAGAGCCTTTGTTTTTTTTCATTTTCTGAGTCGTTTTTTAATGCATTTTCTTTACATTTAGCAATTTGTATTTTTTTTCTGCCTTTGTAAAGCGCCTTGTGCGTGGAAGGCGCTATATAAATCCCCATTATTATTATTATTATTATATTTAAGCTGCCTGGCAAGTCACAATGGCCCACCATCAGCTGATCAATGTGCAGACGGCGGGATTATCGAGACATGACAGAATCATAACTAATTTCAGCATAAGGAAACCTAACACAGAGTAACTTTTATTCAAGACTGGCACAGCCTTTTAAACTTGAATAAAGTCAGACAAATACATAGACGAACAATCTAATAGTGGGGGAAAAACAAGCGCAGGCCAACAACTGAACTGTCTGGCAAAGATTTGGACTTGAGGGGAGGGGAGAGGGGAGTTTGAAGATGGAGAAACTGGGAAAATGAAATTTAAAAAAAAAAAAAAAAATTTAAAAAGTCAAGTCCAAATCTTTGCCAGACAGTTCAGTAGTTGGCCTGCGCTTGTTTTTCCCCCACTATTAGATTGTTCGTCTATGTATTTGTCTGACTTTATTCAAGTTTAAAAGGCTGTGCCAGTCTTGAATAAAAGTTACTCTGTGTTAGGTTTCCTTATGGGAGCAAAACATACCCCACTTGTTTACTGTTTATCGTTTACTGTTCCCTACCTCATTTCATTTCCGATTTTAATTTCAGCATGTTTTGTGCTGCTGTCAATATCATTATTTTGACTTAAGTTTATGCAATTTATTCCATTCTACTATAATTACTATTGCAAAACAAAATCCCTGGCACAATACCACAGGGAATACAGCAGCTCTTCATAAATGGCTGACCAAACCTTACAACATGGCAAGCTCTTGCCCAACATCTAAATTTAAAATGACCATACAATAGCAGTCTAAAACAAATTTCTACGGCATGAAGAAAATGCTTGATAATATATTTAATGGGCTCTCACAGACTAATTTAGAGATTAATTAATGTCAACACCGACAAGGCTGGTACTGGCACTGTGGGATGGAATCAGACACTGATAAAATAACTGGCAACTTTTCACAACTTGAATTACATCAATTTGTGATCCTCCAAATTTCTTGCTTAATTAAACGTCCAGTAAAAATTTCAAATCAAAAGACTTCTGACAGTGAGTTAAGATGATGGATGACTTTTAAAACTTTCGTTACGGATGCATTCCACTAACTCCATGGTACTGGTGAGTAAGTTTCAAAATGAGCTTCGTGATAGTATACAAATGTATAAATTTAGCTTCATCCAGCAAAAAAAAACGGTCTTGAAAATTTCCTGTCACCAATGACTCGTGTAGATCTATCACTGACCTGAATCTTTTTGCAGAACTGTGTACAGGACAACTAAGTATTGCAGCGCCATGTGATTGTTGTGGAAGGATTGTGATGACTCTCTGCTTTCATTACAAAGTCACAGATTTTCTCATGATGAACCATGTGCACTCTGTGCGTGTGTATTGGTGTGGTGGTGGTGATGGTTGGTGATGGTGGTGTGGTGGTGGTGGCAGTGGCATGTATGTGACAGCATTTACTGACCCCACCCCGTTCTCATCAAAATGCATCATTGTATGCATCAGTGTGTGTGTGTGTGTGTGTGTGTGTGTGTGTGTGTGTGTGTGTGTGTGTGAGACAGTATGTGCGCGTGTGAGTGCGCAAAAACAAAGAAGTCTTGCTCGATCTCTATTGACCTGTTTGATTCAACCCGTTTCCCCTTCAGAAACATTTTTCCTCAATGTACAATGAACGCAGCATGCAGGGAGCCAACACTGGCAGTAAAGCAAAGAGACACCGTTCTTCTTCGGGTCCAGGGAACATGTATCAGGGTTCCCCAAATTAAATACCATTTCCCGTGACCCGGGGAAAGTAGAAAAACCACTCGGGTAAGCTAAAGTCCGTAAGATACTTTCCCGTGGGTAAGTGCAGAATCGAAGTGTGCTGTGACTAAAACGTTGTCTGCTCAAACCAAAAGAGTAGTTTCCCTTCCTACCGGCGATGCAATCTGTCGAAAGCTGCCATTGGTCGACTCTAGTGGGGTCAGTTTTGCGTGATCCTATTGGTCTATTGGAGAAATGGTCGTGCGTTTCTTAGAATTGTCTGCATCAGCGTGCGACACGATGGCATTGTTTGGCTTTGGTTTTACATCTTCTAAGAAAGATGGGAGTGCAGCGCCCACAAAAGACACCAAGCAAAAGAAGATTGAGATCGACGCAGAATACGAGAAGACCAAACGATCTCGTCGATTCCTTGACGAATGGAGAGACAAATTTCTGTGGTTAGAATTCGACAGTGCACGACAAGTTATGTTCTGCCGGCCTTGTCGAAAGTACCCACAGCTGACTTTTATTCAACTGCTGGTGCTTGTCATGTGTGGTTTTGTGGTCGAGAATGTAACTGGCTGTACATAGCGTTTCCTCAGCAAAAGTGTAACTGTTGTAACATTTACTTCAGAAGAGGAAGCCAAACCAACTGAAAAAAATGGACTTTTATTATTTTTTTTTCAACTGCTGGTGCTTGTGTGTGGTTTTGTGGTCAAGGGGTCTGGGAAAGTTGATTTTGTGCCGGGTAAGTTAAAACCTGTTTCTAACTTTCCCGTGGGTAAGTGAATTTTAAAAAAAATTGGGGGAACCCTATGTATTCTCACTTGTTTCAATTCCAAATCAAACAAAAGCTGATCATTCACAGATCTCTGAATTATTAATAATTAACTATGGTGTAATAGAAATGCACAGTTGACGACTTTTGTGGTTTCATATGAATTAATGAGAAAGACGAGGACCAAGTCCCACATCAGCAACATGCATGCAGCAGCCTGGCACATGAATATGGTATGCCATGCGCCATTTCAATATTTCACGTGAAAATGTTGCAGACATGCTGGTAATCTGAGGCCCAGATTTCTCTGTGTGTGCGCCACTGCATGTGAATGTGTGATTCACTATTATTGTATTAATAATAGGGTATTAGGAGGGAACAAAAAAAAAAGGGGGATTATGTTAACCTGATCCCATTTTTCTTCTGCCAATTGTTTTGACAACTGAAAAAAAAAATTATGGAAAAGAAAAACTGTAGTAACAAAACAGACAACCCCATTTTTCTTCTGTCAATTGGAAAAAAAAAAACTATGAAAAGAAAAACTGAAGTGTAGTAACACAACTGTCAACAGACAACAACCTCATCCTAACTTCAGTGTGTCATCATCATAACCTACAACAAAAGTAGTTTTCATGCGATCTCAAGTACTGAAAGCTGAAACGGCAAGACTGCATCTAGAATGCTGCACATATGACAAGTCAATGTGAATGGTAATGTGTAAATCACTTCACACAACCTATGCACATTTGAAGGGCTATTTCTTTCCACCAAGAAATTTAAAAATGAATCAGGTGAGCGGGGTGGAATCTGTGAATCTGATTAGTGCAAGCGACAAGTTCAATACCTTAGCTGTTAGCAAGTCTAATATCACAAGACCTAGTGTAAATCTTGTCGCCTGCCTACGCTGGATTGAAAAGTGAACCAGAACCAGATATTTGTAACAATGCACTATTTAGTATGTCAGTTTCAAAATTTTCCTGGGGCACTGACGGGAAAGATGTAGCTGTGGGTGTGTGTGTGTATGGGGGGGGGGGGGAGGGGGGGGGGGGGGGGGCAGTGGGGATGGATGATGTTTGCTTTTCCTTGGTAAAGTCTTGATTTGACAAAAAGACCCAGACACTAAAGTGAACATGGTGCATTATGGATTGTCAACAATATGTGTCGACCATTACTCTTTTTCTGTTGTTTTAGCCATGTCATCGCAACCACAATTATTTTTTCTTTGGCCCTCGATTTCTAATCACTATCAGGGTCTCTGTCTGACAGTGCGTCTCACCTCTACCTCATCATTCACTGTCAATTTTGTCAGCGTTACATTTGCGGAAATTCTCTTCAATGAGTGTGATATTTGTGGCACAGCATATCCGAGTGTCAGCACACGTGTGTATATACAGTATACAGATACAATAGAGTGGGGGGGAGGAGGGATAAATTTGTCTTGGTGCGTGTGCGTGTACAAGTATGTAGGTAGTAGTAGTAGTAGTAATAGGGACGGCGTTTTGATTACGCCTAGACCGCGAGGTCTAATATTTGTCCCTCCTGGTTTGGTCTGGTTATTTTTGGTTATTTTTATCTAGATTGGTTGTCTTCTTCTTCTTCTTCCTAAAATACTGGTTCACTCAAAAACGAGTAGGTCACCAGCCTAATGGGGTTTCTACTCGTCATAGCCATAAAATAGATCTTCTAGCTGGGCAGTTTGTCGATCAGGTTCTTGAACTCATTCACAGATTTTGCAATTTAACTGATGAAGGTAATGCATTCCATGGGTTAAACAACTCTAAAAGAAAATGAGATTTGCGTTTGTTAGTTCTGGCATGCATTACAAAGAGTTTTCCTGCAGAGTTCCTAGTAAATTCACAGGTGCATAGGAAAACAAGAGTGCAAGTCAACATCATCATATCATCTGGTGTAGTGTGAAGAGGTGAGGTGTGTGTGTGTGTGTTTTCACCTGTTCATGTAGGTTGTGTAATGCATGTGTGCGTGCATGTGTGCGAGGACATGTACCACAGTGTGCATAATGCAATGAAGCATGTCTCGTCGATTAGCCTGACTACAGCTGTACTACTAAAGTGAAGTAAAGTAAGTCTGTGCAAATGCTAGTTAACAGAATGGAAAACCAAAAGGGTCAGAATTGAAAACTTCAAAAACGCCGGCCATGTACTTTTTCATTTGTTCTTTCTTTATGCTTTACCCATAATTTGACAATACACCCTGTAGCTCAACGTCAAATTCCTGTCCTAAAACCATAAGGTAAACAAGGATATTATTTCTATTAGTATTAAAAATTGGGTGGACTAGTTGTTTGATGGAGTCAGGGACCGACCCATCGATTCGAACAGGAAAAGAGATCCAACATGCATGACTAAGCATTTCAATCGCAATCAATAAACTTGCACGATTTAACTTCAATCAGCATTTACAATTTGATAATAAATCTTCCAAAGCAGCACACCCTATATCGTAGTATATGATCACACTTGTTTTGTCACCGACAGCTTGCAAAATTTCTAGACACTGTCGGCTTTTCGGGTGTACTCACACTGTGTTCATGCTCGTCACAACCAGCCCGTAGTAATAATAAAGATAAGAGTAAAACAACTTTTGAAATATTCGTTAACATTTTGAGCAAGGTCTTAACACAGATCTACAAGAGTAACAATAGATGATCGTGATTTCACTCGACTGCAATTTGCAGTTAGCAACGAAAAATGGCTTCCTCCATTAGCCACGTATCATTCCACAAGAGGGCGCGAGCAAGGTAGGCCACTCTCATGAGCTGCGATTTGTTGTCAAGTACACGACGTCCCGGTTAAAAAAAACAAAAACGAAAGGGATTGCAAAATCATTATAATGGTGCTTGCTTTTTGAAATAGTGAATGCGAAATAAAACCAGGCGCCCTTTCTCTTGAAAAAAAATCTGTTTGCAGACCTTCATTTGTCGAACGTTGGAAGCGAAAGAAAAAGTGTTTTAATGTTCCGTTAAGTAGAATGGCGATTCATAATAGTGGTACTTTATTATACGTCTTTTCACAAAATTATGTGATGTAATGTGGAGAGAGAGAGAGAGAGAGAGAGAGAGAGAGAGAGAGAGAGAGAGAGAGAGAGGAGAGAGAGTGGTGTTTGTGTGTGTGTGTGTGTGTGTGTGTGTGTGTGTGTGTGTGTGTGTGTGTGTGTGTGTGTGTGTGTGTGCATGCGTGCACGCGTATGTGCTTGCGTATATGCGTGTATGTGTTTGCAGATGTATACATCTAATCACAAGATCAGAATCGGAGAAAAACATCAGTTACAGACATGCCTGATAAACTTGGTAGGCAGCCAATGTCTAAGGGGCACACATTCTAACAAAATATGATGTCTTAAGGCGATTCATAGAAATCCTGAAAATAACAATTTTCAACATAATAGGGAGGGGTTTGCACGTGGGAGACGAAGGAGAGAGTTTCACAATGTGTATGAGCCAAAAGGGAACAGCATATCTAATGTACCCACCACACTGACCTCTCTCTCTCTCTCTCTCTCTCTCTCTCTCTCTCTCTCTCTCTCTCTCTCTCTCTGCCATACTTTGTCATATTCATTTTACTGTCTGATTTTATACATGCTAATTATTGTACGTTTTAGTACATTTCCATTTCAAATTATTACATTTCATGCTGTTCCCCCTCTCCCTTCCATCCCCTCTCTTTCTCTCTCTCTTTCTTTTTTTTTTTTGTGTGTTGTGTGTGTTTTGGGTTGGTTTGTTGTGGTTTTTGTTGTTGTTTTTTTTTTTGCTCCCCCCCCCTCCCCTAGTTTCATCTCACTTTGCTTAATACCTTCTACAGTATTTTCATGCCTTACGAAAAATGATTACATGTTGTGCCTTGCTCTCTCTCTCTCTCTCTCTCCTCTCTCTCTCTCTCTCTCTCTCTCTCTCTCTCTCTCTCTCTCTCTCTCTCTCTCTCTCTATGCGTGCGGCGTGCGTGTATGTGCATGTTCAAAAATGTACGTACTTTGTCATATTCACTTCACTGTCTGTTTTCATACATGCCAATCTTGTACGTTGTAGTACATTTACATATGTTCCCCCAGCCCACCTCACTCCCTACCCCCACTCTCTCCTTCCTCTTCATTATTGTTATTTCATTTTTACTTTTATTTTTTATTATTTTTTTGTTTTTTTATTTTGTTTTCACTTCTCTTCTATTTTCATTTGATGTTCCTTTATGATTACATGACCGCGTTGATTGCTTCTTTGCTTTCTTACATTAATTGATTTCACTGCATGTTGTATCCCTACTCAGGGCGAGGACTGGATGTAAAAAGCACGTCCGTGCTTATCTTTTATCCTCGTAAATAAGAATTTTGTCTTGTCTTGTCTTGTCTTGTCTTGTCTTCTCTCTCTCTCTCCTCTCTCTCTCTCTCTCTCTCTCTCTCTCTCTCTCTCTCTCTCTCTCTCTCTCTCTCTCACCTACGACAAACGCGCTCAACCGCACATACGCACAGAAGTTTCAGTTTCCCTTTCTTCAAGGAGGTGTCACTGCGTGCAGACTCTTAATCCACGTAGGCCTACGCCACACCCATTCTAATGTCTCGAGACCACATTGCGCACCATTTATGGCTGATGGATAAATTTATTAATGACTAAGATGAGAGGATTTAAGACGGGGATCCAAGGATACGATTTAGCAGATTTTTTTTTTTTTTTTATTATTTTTTTAAAAAACTTTTTAAAAAATTTCATTTCAAACATTTACATGAACATAGGACAAACATAAGCAGTAAGAATTTTGGGGGGAAAAAAAGAAGAGAATTCAGCAGTCCCACAAGCAAGAAAAAAATTCAACATTTTTCATTTGAAAAAAAAAAAGAAAAAAAAAATTGAAAAGTAGGTTTTGCAGAAGAAGTGGAGGGAGGGGTAGAGAAAAAGAGAGAAGATGAGAAGAGAGACGAGAGAGAGAGAGAGAGAGAGAGAGAGAGAGAGAGAGAGAGAGAGAGGGGGGTGGGGGGTGGGACAGACAGAGAGAGACAGAAGAGAGGGACACGTTGGATGGATTACATTCAATCAATATGTTGACACAAGTTACTTTCACAAAGTAAATCACACTGGCCAGAAAACAAAAACATAACCATCAATAAAAGAGATAATAATGATGTCAGAACAGACATATGCACAGACTCATCTGCAACATTAGGTAGTCTGTGTGTACAGAGATCAGAAGAGCATAACAGGTTACTAAAAGTTGACAAAGCGTTTAAGTCTGTGAATGTGGGTCATAGGCTACAGATCGAGTGATGTTTAAATAAGCTTAGTTAATCATTCACAAATAATGGTTCGTACACTGACCATTTCACAGTGAAATCTGCATGGTTTAATTTTAAGTATGCGATGTGTTCTTCAATTTTATACGATTCTTTAGTTTCCTTAAAATGCACTTATTTGTGGTAAACTGTTTTGTACTTTACAAGTGTATATATATTAGTATTTTGCGAAAAGAATTATGAAATGAAAGATTACCTCACTAGAAATTGCTGCATCCTTACCAAATAGTATCAGTGACTCTGTTAGTCGCACATTTTGTGCATTCATACATCTTTCTTTCATTAAATCAGTGAGATTATTCCAGAATAATTGTACATAATGACACTTCCAGAACACATGATCATATACTACTACCTTTATACTCTCCACAAAAGTCACATCTATCATTATTTTTTACACCAATTTCCTTTAATATGATATTTGTACATAGACATCTATGTATTATTTTTAGCTGAAACCACTGGAGTTTTACATCCTGTATTTGTGTGCGTATAAAAAAACAAGATTTCCAGTCATGGGATGTTGAGAGCTTGGCATCCCATTTTTCGCAGCATTTAGGTGTTACGTTATTTGTAATCAATATATCATAGCAGATTTCTGATCTTCGCATTAGCTCAAAGCGCTGGCCAGACCCTTGGATACCATCATCTGCGCCATTGTCATCATTGTATGTTTGTGCCTGCGTGAGTGTACACGTGTGTACGTTTACATATGTGAGTGGGCACGGGCCCATGTGTGCGTCTGTGTGTGTGTGTGTGTGTGCGTGGTGGTGCGTGGTTGTGGGTGCGTTGCGTGTGTGTGTGTGTGTGTGTGTGGTGTGTGTGTGTGTGTGTGTGTGTGGTGTGTGTGTGTGTGTGTGTGTGCACGCGCGCGTGTGTGTTATTATTGATCAGTAGCAACAACAACTACGTTTCAGTTTCAGTTTCATCAAGGAAGCGTCACTGCGTGCAGATTAGTCCATGTACACTACACCACATCCGCTAAGTTTTTGAGACCACACTACGACATGATTTTAAGCTGTTGGATAAATGAATTAACAACTAAGATGAGAAAATTTGATGAAGAGGATCTCGTGGCTACGACTTAGCTAATGTCTGACCTACGCATTAGCCCATTGCACTGTCAGACCTTGAGTGTCTACCTAAGACCTTAAGTGCCTACCTAACAACAGCTTTTTTTTTTAATGTGTAGTGAATGTAAACATTGTGTATGATGTGTGGGCACGGACCCATTGTTACGTATGCGCATGTGTGTGTGTGTGTGTGTGTGTGTGTGTGTGTGTGTGTGTGGTGTGGTGTGTGTGTGTGTGTGTGTGTGTGTGACTGCATGTATTGTGTGCGTGTGCAGAAGTACATCTGTGTGTGCGCGCGCGCACGCGCGCGCGCGCGCGTGGTGTTGTGTGTGTGTGTGTGTGTGGGGGTGCGCACGCGTGTGCGTGCGTGCGTGCGTGTGTGTGTGTGTGTGTGTGTGTGTGTGTGTGTGTGTGTGTGTGTGTGTGGTGTGTGTGTGCGTGTGTGTGTGTGTGTGTGTGTGTGTGTGTGTGTGTGTGCGTGCGTGCGTGCGTGTGCGTGTGTGTTGTGTG
>CM031595.1:22254618-22257118 GCA_018398815.1 Conus ventricosus | reverse complement strand
TCATCTAACCTCTCCTTCAGGCTCTTCAGTTCGCTGGTCAGTGTCTCATACGTCTCCGCCGAGGGTTCACCGTGTTCAGACACAGGCCTCCTCTTGATGTTCTCTCGTCGCCTCTCCTTGAATTCCATCTCCAGCTCCATGTCACTCAGCTGAAGCCCAGGAGACATCAGACAGGAAAATGGTATCATGTTTTCAATCAACAGGAAAAACATATTTCAGATCCTACGGTAATGGTCATGTTCGATGTATATTGGAAGCGAGCACAGAAAAGAGAATCACAGAACGAGTCGAGAGTTACGTGCGTCAACCTTCATTGACGAACTGCTTGACCGGCCTTCATCTTTGAAGAAGAAGAAGAAGAAGAAGAAGAAGAAGAAGAAGTAGAAGAAAACTGAAAGGGTGAAGACTGCGTGTCACCAATACACTTATAAAAAAGAAAAACCCGACACATGGCGCGCAGTTTACTGACCTCATTCACCAGAGAGACCTCGTCGATCCGAAGACTTCCTCCTTCTCCCTCATGTTGCGCAGCTCCCTGGACAGTTTGGCGTGGTCCCCTTCCAGCTTGGTCACCGAGAACGTCAGGGTGTGGCACTTCTGACGTACCTCGCGCAGATCCTGTCAGCACAGGGTACCATGACGTTATGATACTATGACAAACAGGACAGATAGTTTTGACTTTAGCTGCGCCTGCGTCGTATATACATCAGGCAGTCAAGGTGCTTCACCATGCTGGGTTCTCAGCCAGTCATGAGGCAATCAAGGCACTTCACCATGCTGGGTTCTCAGCCAGTCATGAGGCAGTCAAGGCGTTCATCATGCTTGGTTCTCAGCCAGTCATGAGGCAGTCAAGGTGCCTCACCATGCTGGGTTCTCAGCCAGTCATGAGGCAGTCAAGGTGCCTCACCATGCTGGGTTCTCAGCCAGTCATGAGGCAGTCAAGGCACTTCACCATGCTGGGTTCTCAGCCAGTCATGAGGCAGTCAAGGCACTTCACCATGCTGGGTTCTCAGCCAGTCATGAGGCAGTCAAGGCACTTCACCATGCTGGGTTCTCAGCCAGTCATGAGGCAGTCAAGGTGCCTCACCATGCTTGGTTTCAGCCAGTCATGAGGCAGTCAAGCACCTCACCATGCTGGGTTCTCAGCCAGTCATGAGGCAGTCAAGGTGCCTCACCATGCTGGGTTCTCAGCCAGTCATGAGGCAGTCAAGGTGCCTCACCATGCTGGGTTCTCAGCCAGTCATGAGGCTGTCAAGGTGCTTCACCATGCTGGGTTCTCAGCCAGTCATGAGGCTGTCAAGGTGCCTCACCATGCTGGGTTCTCAGCCAGTCATGAGGCAGTCAAGGTGCCTCACCATGCTGGGTTCTCAGCCAGTCATGCGGCAGTCAAGGTGCTTCACCATGCTGGGTTCTCAGCCAGTCATGAGGCAGTCAAGGTGCTTCACCATGCTGGGTTCTCAGCCAGTCATGAGGCAGTCAAGGTGCCTCACCATGCTGGGTTCTCAGCCAGTCATGCGGCAGTCAATGTGCTTCACCATGCTGGGTTCTCAGCCAGTCATGAGGCAGTCAATGTGCTTCACCATGCTGGGTTCTCAGCCAGTCATGAGGCAGTCAAGGTGCCTCACCATGCTGGTTCTCAGCCAGTCATGCGGCAGTCAAGGCACTTCACCATGCTGGGTTTCAGCCAGTCACGAGGCAGTCAATGTGCTTCACCATGCTGGATTCTCAGCCAATCTCCTGACTGTCACTCCAGCTTCTACTGACCAGTCGGAGATTCCTCTCCATTCCCTAATGGCGGCTTCTCATGGGCGGCGGTCCTTTCTTTCTCTGGCCTCTCCTGTCAATATTCATTTCATGGTTTGATTTGCAGGTCTTGTTGTGGAAAGTCTTAAGATATGCCCCAACCAGCGGAGTCGCCTTCTGTAGACGATGGCTGACGTAGAAAGCTGTTGGGATCTGTCCATGACCTCTTCGTGTGACACGAAGTCCTTGCATTTGACATGTCCACGATGGTAGTAGGTATCTGTTTGTGTTAAGCGTCTGGATTTTTCTCCTGGGTGTTTTTTGCTGTTGTTGCCAGTGTTCGCTGGATTTGTAACCGTAGAGCAGCGGTCGTTATCACAGCGCAGATTTCATGATACAATTAAAGAATATACCAATATCGTAAGTCTCAGAAATCACAGATGTTGGCCTGCGTCTGGATTGTTAGAGAATGTAGTATGTATGTGTGTGTGTGTGTGTGTGTGTGTGTGTGTGTGTGTGTGTGTGTGTGTGTGTGTGTGTGTGTGTGTGTGACAGACAGACAGACAGACAGACAGACAGAAAGACAAACAGACATAGACAGAGACAGAGGGCTCTTCAAAATGTCAATGGCACCGAACCCACCAAAAAACATGTTACCCATTTCTGTCTCGTTTTCACCTATCCATACAATTACCACCACCACAATCCTTCCCAACCTCACCTTCATCTTCTCCTCCTTCAACTTCTCGAGCTCGGT
>CM031595.1:22247118-22252118 GCA_018398815.1 Conus ventricosus | reverse complement strand
CAATTGGACATAAGTTCCAAACTCAAACATTCTGGTTTCCAGGCAGACGACTTCATGTGTCGCGTCAGCCAATTAGGCACGGCGAAGAGGCTATTTTCTAGTCCTTCACGGAGACGGCACCGTCCCGCAGACAGACTGAGTGGCTTGACCGACGTCTCATAGGTCTGGCCAGACGGATCTCTACGTCTAGGTCAGACTGATACAGCTAATTTGCAAGACCAGTGCCCACAGTTAAGTCGGACGTCGCGTTTAAAGTAGGAAGGGGAGAGGTATTGTGTAGTGGGAGTGAAACCAAGTTAATTAATTAAATGACCCATTGACCACCACAGAGAGCAAGGCCGGTAGATGCGACTTTGACGATTTGCATGTCCAATGGAATTAGAGGGGAGGTAACCTCGGTACAAGGCGGGAAAAATACTGACCAATGGTACTCACCCTTTTGACACGTAGGAACAGGATAAGAAGCTAGGGGAGTGAAGGAGGAGAGAAAAGAAAAGAAGAGACAGAGAGAGAGGTTCTGGGAGTCGGCTCTGCACGAGAGAAAAGCAGAGAGAGATGAGGGAAGGAGTGAAGAGAACCGAGTTGAAGCATTAGCACGATATAGAGTCTGCAGGGGAAGGACTAAGGAGAGATGTTGAGAGAGAGAGTTGCTAATTGATGAAGAGAAAAAAAAAGAAAAAGAAAAAAAAAGCAACCATGTCCATTTGATAGAGCAGACCATGTACCAGAAGAGAGAGAGAGAGAGAGAGTGCAATGCGTTAGTGAAGGAAGGAAGAAAGGAGAACAGATCGATGCCTGGTAGTCACTGTTCAATTTGAACGGGGTTCGACCTCATACTGGCAGTGCCACTTTCATCAGACAGAACCACAGGCCAACGCCAGTAACCTGACCAGCGCCAGCGGTCTAACCTGACCAGTGCCAGCAGTCTAACCTGACCAGTGCCGGCGGTCCAACCTGACCAGTGCCAGCAATTGTGTCGTGACTGGTGTTTGTGAAAGTGACAGTGAAAAGAAAAAAAAGAAGAAAAGGAAAGACAGTGATTCGTAAATAGTTTAAGATCACCTGGCCAGGTAAAGTAAAAAAATCTATTTATACCCGGGTTAGTTATGATGATTTAGGTAAATGGTTTTGTGAAGATCAAGGAAAGAGAGAATGTTTTATTTTGTTTGACTCCATGCGCTTGATGTTTTCTTCCATGATTATGTGTAGTAAAGTTATAGACTTTACTAGTGGTTTGATTTGACGAATGCATGATATATGAATGAGATTGTAAGCAAGCTGTGAGTGTGTTTGGGCTGTGCGCTAGTCCTTCCTCCACTGACATACCCCGAGGTTGACAATTTATTGGCGAGCCTGCCAGGATATTCTGGCCCATTTATTTATAATTGTTCAACTTCTCAGAGAGGAAGCTGGGTGGGATTCAAGTATTGTAATCCTAAGACAAGGTAGTGTCTTACTGTATGTTTCCAAGATTAGTTAAACACTAGGCTTGGCATTGCTTCCAAGATAGTTAACACTAGCTTGGCATTTCAGCCCCAGAGTACTTATTTCGCACAGATTGCCTATAATTCGCTCTCATAGTTGGGTCAGGCGCTAGGCGTCTTATAAAAACTAATTACGTTGTCCCAAGCTAATATTATCATTCATAGGATTGTGCTATTACGTCACTCGTGTCGGTAACCACCAGTTTGGCTGTCGTAGTAATAAAATCTTGTTCAAAAGACAAAAAACAAAAGGATATAACGGCGGACGAAAAGAACACCCCTATTGAACAACTTGTGAGCGTCGCTCGTGATTTAGGCTACTCGGGAGAAGAGTTGCGAGCATTCGTTGAAACCCAACAAAAGATGGAAAGAGATGAGCGAGCGGAAAGACGCCGTGTCGCAGTAGAAATAGCAGAGCAGGAAAGGATTAAAGCTAGCGAAATGCAGGAAACAGAAAGATTAAGGATTCAGGCTAACGTAACGCAGGAAACAGAAAGATTAAGGATTCAATTAGAGTTAGAGAGAGTGAGAATACAGAGGGAGACCACCGATGATGGTAGTCCAGTTTCCAGTGACCCTGTGCGCAGTTATGCCCCCGACCAAAGTTGCCAAAATTCTCTGAAGGATCAGATTCGATTGATGCGTACATCAGTCGTTTTGAAACGTTTGCTACTAGTCAGGGTTGGCTTCAGAAGATGTGGGCAGTCATTTTGTCAGCGCTATTGACGGGTAAGGCATTACAGATTTTCACTGCGTTACCAGCAGACCAACAATCTGATTTTGGTGCTGTGAAGGAGTCTTTGATGAAGGGATTTGACTCACAGAGGAGGGGTTCAGAAATAAATTTCGATCAGCTAGATTACAAGCAGCTGAAACGTACACTCAGTTCGGTGCACGTTTAGATCACTATTTTGAGAAGTGGTTAGAGTTGAGTGGTACGAGAAAGGAGTTCGCTGAATTTATTGAAAGAGCTGGTTATGAAAGAACAGATTTTGTCAGGTTGCAGTCCAGAGTTAATTATACATTTGAAAGAGAGACAGCCAGAGACAGCAGGGAAGTTGCTGAAGTTCACGAGGTGTACAGGGAGGCACGTTTGGGCACTAAGGTGCAGGAGAAAACAGGTGCCAGGCACAGGTGAGAAGAGTGCAAGGAGACTAGGGGAGTTTTCTGCAAAGTCTGCAAACCCAGTGGTGGGGCAGAAAGGAGGACAAAGGGACAATAGGTGTTTCATTTGTCACAAGAAGGGACATGTGGCGAGGGAATGTCGCATGAGATTCCAGAAGGCAGCAGCCTTGCAAGAGGTTGATAAGGGTCGCAGGGGAACGACCTGCAGTGGAACCAAAAGAGATCCAATCTGAAGAGGGTTAGAGTGCGGCCTATGGCTCGTGCTGGACAGCAGTCAGTGTCAGGGATGGAGGGCACTAGGCTGAGTGGTTCGTTACCAGTGGAAGAGGGGTGGATTGGCCAGCAGAGGGTGAAAGTGTTACGGGACACTGGTTGTTCATGTGGTGTAGTAAGAACAACGC
This sequence comes from Conus ventricosus, assembly GCA_018398815.1. Lineage (NCBI taxonomy): Eukaryota > Metazoa > Mollusca > Gastropoda > Neogastropoda > Conidae > Conus > Conus ventricosus. The sequence continues at coordinate 22,249,108 of CM031595.1, read as the reverse complement.
TGGTCGAGAAAGGGGATTTGACAGGGCAAATCCAGACCTGTACTCTAATCGATGGCACTGTGAGGGAGTTCCAGTTGCCAAGATAGAAGTACATACCCCATACTTCTCAGGCGAGTTGTCTGCGCTGGTGATGGAGAAACCCCTTTATGATTTGATCATTGGAAATATTCCAGGTGCAAGGGATCCAGGGGATCCTGATTGTTGACTGCTACAGGGGCAGCAGTTCAAACACGGAGCAAGGAGGAGGAAAAGGCTGATAAACCGTTAGTCGTTCAGCAAGGAAGTCAGGCATAGATGTGTCGCCTGATGAGTTTAGGGCAGCGCAGGAACAAGACCCTTCGCTCGTGAAGTCTTGGGGAGTTGGCAAGAGGTGGAGAGAAACAGGTGGTTAGAGGAGGTGAGACAGAATTTCTGGTGAAAGGCGGGTTGTTGTACCGAGTGTTCACCAAGGGGAAGACAGGTAAGGTGACAACTCAGTTAGAGGTACCAGCATGTTATCGTGACACTGTCATGTCAGTGGGTCACGAGTCGCTCATGGCGGGTCATCTCGGCACCGGCAAAACAGCTGACCGAATCTTTGATGATTTTCACTGGCCAGGGGCAATGGCAGACATTAAAGCGTTTCTGCATGTCATGTGATGTGTGTCAAAGGTCAGCCACAAGAGGGTGAAGAGGAAGGCGCCTCTTAAACAGCCCCCTTTAATTGACCACACCATTCAGGAGAGTGGCTGTTGATCTGATTGGCCCAATCTCGCCCTGTTCCAAAGGTGGGCACAGGTATGAGACATGTAAGGTTGCAAGGGAAAGTTTGCAGGAGGCTAGGGTCGTGCAGAAGAAGCAATATGACAGGAAGGTGAGGAAGCAATCCCTCAAGGTGGGATGATCAAGTCCTGTTACTGCTTCCCACGGATCATAACAAGCTGCTGATGCATTGGAAAGGACCATTCACCATCATTGAAAAGGTAGATCAGGATTACCGAATTGATGTGAATGGGAAACCAAAACTTTTCCATGCGAATTTGCTCCGCAAATATATCAGCGTGAGACTCAGCACATAGGCGCAGCAGCAATCATTGATGGAGGTGAAGGAGACCAGCAGAAGAAGGGGAGATTTTGTTGCCTGAGTTTCCAGGAGAAGAGTCATACAGGGATGTGTCACTGTATGAAGGGCTAGACAGTAGGAGACAGGAGGAAGTTAGGGGGTTCCTAAACAGTATAGGGCGTCCCTGACTGATAAACCAAGCAGGACAACTCTAGAGACCTGTACGGAGGAGTTAACATCGCAAAAACACGTACATGTGAAAGCCTACCCGGTCCCGTACGCAACCAAACAAGTGATCGAGGAGGAGGTGGAAAAGATGTTGGACCTTGGGGTGATTGAACCGTCCAAATCATCGTACAGTGCACCATCGTCTTAGTGAGGAAAAAGTCAGGTGAGCATCGATTCTGTGTTGACTATAGACGTCTGAACAGTGTCACCAAGGTCGATGCAGAAGTCATACCGAACGTGGAGACCTGTTCGCTCAGATCGCCACAAGCAAGAGCAAGTATTTCACCAGGATAGATCTGAGCAAGGGTTATTGGCAAATAGCCTTGAGTGAGGACTCAAAGGAAGTCACAGCATTCTCCACTCCTATAGGGCTATACCAGTGGCGAGTACTTCCTTTTGGTATGGTCAACGCACCTGCAGTTTTCTCTCGGATGATGAGGAAGCTATTGACGGGTTTGGAAGGCGTAGTGAATTTCATGGATGATATTCTGATAGCATCTGAGACATGGGAGGAGCATATGAGGCAGCTAGTAGCAGTTTTAGAGAGGTTGAGACGAGCCAATCTCACAGCCAGACCAACAAAGTGCCAGATTGGTTTTCCAAGCCTGGGTTCCTAGGTTTTGTTGTTGGAGGCGACACAAAGCAGCCGAAAAGGGAAAGGTGGAGAAGATGATGAATTCAAAAGAAACCAAAGACCAAGACAGAAGTCAGGAGTCTGCT
>CM031595.1:22234618-22239618 GCA_018398815.1 Conus ventricosus | reverse complement strand
AGTGAGAATGACGCATTGTAAAAACGTAAACGAGGTCTACACGTGCTGGAAAGATGAAGCAGTCAGGAGGAAAAACTGACATCAGGAGGAGTGGACACTAAACAGGACACAAAGGGAAAACAGAAAGAGAGAACACGGGTAAAGGAGCAATGGGATTTCCTTCGACACGACGGCATTATAGCGTACAATAAAACTGTCAGAAATAATCCAAATATTTAAATCAATTGTGTCATGGTGAGATTCGGGTTAAGGCATAGAGGAGGCTGGGGTGTGGAGGGTAACGTGAGAGAGAGAGAGAGAGAGAGAGAGAGAGAGAGAGAGAGAACAGACAGAGAGAGAGACACAGAGAGAGAGAGGAGAGAGAGAGAGAGAGAGAGAGAGAGAGAGAGAGAGAGAGAGAGAGAGAGAGCAAAGCAAGGAGCACAAAACAGAGAAAGAGCACAGCACACTGGAGGACCTTACATCTGAGAGCACACTGCACAATGTCACGTTTCTGACAGTGTTCACAATTCCTCTCAAACTTCAGCCCTCGAACAACGAAATTCTTGCCGCATCTTCCGTTACCATTTGATCAAGATCAGCACAACGATAGCTGTCACTGCAAGACCTTGAAAACCGATCGCTCGAAGAACGATGAGCACATGAAGCTTTGCATTCACGTGTATATGTCTCCAAAACAGACAGGACTGCGTGCATTCAAAGACAGATGACCTGACGTAGCACTCAGTGACATGTAGCCAAAAGACGTGTCAAAGTATCCAAACAACTTACCTTTTCCCTAAGATCTTCAGTCACTAGCTCTTCTTTGTCCTTGGGGAAAAGCCTGGACCGGGGTGTGCCCCGCGGAGTGATGCTTTTGCCTCGAGGAGTGTTCTCCGGAGTAAGACCCTTCCCACGAGGCGTTCCATGAGGTGTTACACGAGGCGTATCACGTGGCGAAGCACCCAGTTTGGACAAGGGGGCCAGAAAGGGCACTTTGCTGGTTGATGGCCCCTTTCCCAGAAACCTCACTTTCTTTTCGCGCTTGAAGTCGATCATGTTGAAAGGCTGGGATGAGATGCTGAGTAGGATATACTCACGTGAAGGTCTGAATATAGACCACAACCAGGCAGTCTTTTGTCTTGTTGTATTAAAAAAGCTTGGAACGTCTCTGGAAAGCTTAAAGTTGTAATTCACAAATAGATGACCATCAAGGCACAAATGGACCAAACACTTTGCAATCGGCTCCTGGTTATCCTAGCAACAGTATGGCGTTTGAGGATTTAAAGAAGAGTAATCCATATTGTACAGGAAAAAAAATCTTTCTGACCACTTCAGCAGTTGTCAAAATACTGCGCAGATTCCAGACACAGATATTTGTCTCTCTCACGCACGGAAGTATCTGCACTTTTCGTTGGCGGAAATATAAACTTTTATACAGCTGGCAACTCGGTAATGATTTATGTTTCCGTCATTTTTTTAAAGCGAAACAGAAAACTGAGGAGCAGCTGTGTCTGACGACAATGATCAGTTTACATTGCTGGACGCAAAACAATCCACGATTCCAAAACCTAGGGTTCCAGAAAAGAAAATATGTCACACTTAGTCAAGGTAATGTTTTTGCCTCGACTGCACACATGTAGGAATCGTCGACCTGACAAAGACTGCGTCTCGGTCACTTTGTTGTGTTGAAAGCGCCAAGTTACCTGCACACTAAAACTGAATGTGAACTCCAGTAGCTTTTAGCTGAGCTCTCACTGCCCACTAAAACCTCCCACAGAGGTCCACGCTGCGTGGCCTGCCTCAACTAATCTCACACCTTGGACGTGGTTTTAGCCCCGCATTACCACCAACAAACTCCTGCTAATCCCACCTGAAAGTGAAGTGGAGCGTTGACGATTTCCGTTGAAACCGTTACAGTTGATCAAACAAAAGTCGATACCATCGGTGACTGCTTTGTCCGGGCCAAGCAGGAAAGCTTTGGTGAGATACTTGAGTAAAATACACGCTGGCACAGACTTAAGCCTTGTGCCATTGTGTTACAGCTTGTCATTATCCAGACTTTTTGCGAGTCCTCCGTTCCACGAACAATCAGTCGTATTAATTCTTGTCGGTTTTTGATGCATGCAAACGAAAAAAAGTGTGCCTACCGTGCACTGACAAAAAAAAGGGAAAAAGAACGGGTAGAAAATGATGAATTCCGTTTCTTTCTCTCATGCAATCGCCAACTCTGTCTCTATCCCTTACCCCTTACCCTCCCTCCGCGCGCTCCCCTTTTTCTCTCTCTCTCTCTCTCTCTCTCTCTCTCTCTCACCCAGTTACCCTCCTCTCTCTCTCTCCGTCCACTTGACTCACAGCTTGCTCACGTCTGCTTGTGTTCGAGTAGCCACAGTGTCGCACATACAGCTAATCGTCCAATATTAGTTTAGCCATACTTCTCCCTAATTCAGCCGAGACACATCTTCCTGATGTGTTGATGTATCTGCAGCACTGTGGACCCAGTCTGTAATTGCTTATGCGACGTTCACACTAGGCTGTAACCACGGTCTAACCAAATGGTTAGATCGCTCTGTAACTGACTGGAACCACGCAATTTTGGTTGCAGTGGGTTCCCATCGGTTAGACGATTTTTCGGGAAGACCGATTTGTGGTTCGATAGGTGGTTACATGGCCCCCAAAATATGACTGGGAAGATAAAATATTTTCAAGGTTACATCGCCCGATGTGACCAAATACGGTTACAAAGGCATTCACACTAGTCCCTGTCGGTTCCAATGAGTTAGAGCAGGAAATAGGCGGAGCCAAAACTCCGACGTCACAACAAAATAGCATGCCTTGCACGCACGCTGCAAATTGTCGGAGCCTAATGTTTAGACGCTTTCCATTCACACACGCTGTGTCAAAAATATACAGTTTGTCTCATCGCAGTTAGATCCCTCAATGTAACCACTTGGTTAGACCGTGGTTACAGCCTAGTGTGAACGTCGCATTAATGCACACCTCATGCCCACCTCATCGACTTGGCGATTTCGAGCCTGCGAATTACGACCCCCCCCCCCCCCCCCACCCCCCGCCCTTCTTTCAACCCCCCCCCCCCCCCTCCACACGCACACTCTGGAAGCATATAAAACCTCAATATAGCCCTCATTATATTAGTGCGATGACAAAAATAGACGCAGTAAACAAAAAAGTGCCAGTGAAAATACATAGGAGCGGCCCACGGAAACGAAAACGCAAATGCACGTGCTGTGCGCATTCCGTACCTTCGAATAGCATCGGGATCCGTTTTTTTTGTGTCTGCAGATGCCTGCGGATCGGATGGCCTGACACTTCACAGCTCTTGCTGATTGTTCTTCAGAATGTTAGGGACTGGGCACCGCAAGCAAGGGTAATTTGGGGTTATATGCATGCGTTGCACCATGGAGCAACATCATCTTAGTACATTACTTGTTGGTTGTCTCCCTGACATGCAGCAAAACGACGATGGAGACAAAAGCGTATCTACAAGCTCCTTTCCTGTGGAACTGTCGGCTTTCCATTGTATCGTTCTGATGTGGTCCATCGGGTGCCTACTCTGAACGACGGGATCCAGTTCTCCAAGCAACCAGCAGCTGCTTGAGGGCCCCTGGCACTAAACTCCAGTGACTTGACATGTCCAGCTCCACTGCCTGGTAAGCCGTGACTGGCGGCTGAGGCATGCTGTCTACTGCAGGAACAAATCATGAAACAAAACTCAACATTCAAATCTTTACAATACCACACAAGCATGTTAATGTCTTCAAATTTCGATCGCAGTTTAGTGTGTGGTTGATTTCCGCAGGCTAAAGTCATTTCCAGCCTGTCATACCCTGAATCAGTTTCGATTCGATCAGAGGCGGTCACCATCAAGTTACAAATTTCACACAACAAGCATGTTCACGTCTGAAATTGGGACAACAGTTCTTTCTGACTGACTTTTGAAGTCTAAACGTCAATTCAAAGCCTGTCATTACCGAATGTTTTGGTTCATGCATAAGCAGTCGTAACATTTTTCGTGGATTCTCCCGGGGGACTTTCCGCTCTTCGACCACACGGCTCAAAACGACTCATCCGATTTCGCTCGTGGAGCCATCTTTGCCGGAGAACCGCAGATTCAACGCACCGTGTGCCTCGGCCTTAAACGACGCTGAAACCCCACCACCGCCCCTCCACCCAAAAAAAAAACATTCGGGAAATCTGTCAAAACAACCGGCACGGAGCAGTCATTATGGCATTGCTGTGCACTGCATGAAAGTAGTTCTCTGTCTGTCTGTCTGTCTCTCTCTCTCTTTCTCCCCCTCACACACCACACACACACACACACACACACACACACACACACACACACACGCACACACACACACACACACACCACACACACAAACACAAACACACACACACACACACACACTCTCTCTCTCTCTCTCCCACATACACACACACACACCTCTCTCTCTCCTCTCTCTCCTCTCTCTCTCTCTCTCTCTCTCTCTCTCTCTCCTCTTGCAAATGCTACACAGTGGATATTGGGGTAACATTGAGAAACGTGGTCGCTTGATCCGAGCCACGACCCGTTAGGATTTCTGCACAGGGATTATCGATTACGTTTCTGCTGTATTAAACACGTGGTGGTTATACAACAATAGGTCTTGCGAAGTCAAGTTGTGGGACGGCTTAATTTAGCCCCGATTAATCGGCAGATACCAACGAGCCCAGAGATGTCCTGTGCGAGAACGACAGCTGTTCTTTGTAACCGGCTGCTGCTGGCTCTTTTTCTCTCCTAATCCATCACAGACAAGATCCTATAGAGGAGCGTGGGTGCAAAGCTTGACAGATTGCGGTTCCAGTTCACCAAGAGAAAGGCAGAAACGATTTTAGTCGGTCTGTTACCAAAAGGAAAATACAGACAAAATAAGGGAATGAAAACAACAGACAAGCAAACAAATAAAAACAAAAACCGGCACGTCATAGCCTACGCTTTATAAAAAACATTCGAACGGTTT
>CM031595.1:22199618-22229618 GCA_018398815.1 Conus ventricosus | reverse complement strand
GAGTGCGTGCAACCGGTTGGTTAGTGTGTGCGTGCTGTCGTGTGTGTGTGAGTGTGTGTGTGTGCTGTGTGTAGCGTCTGTGTGAGTGTGTGTGTGTGTGTGTGCTGTGTGGAGGTTTGTCCTGTGTCTGTGGGTGTGTGTGTGCTTGCGTGTGTGTGTGTGTGGTGGTGTGTGTGTGTGTGAGTGTCGTGTGTGTGTGCTGTGTGTGTGTATTGTACGTCTGCCGAACGCGCGTGCGCGCCCAAGGGAAGGAGCGAGAAACGGGGGATTGGGGTCTCTTTGGTTCTTATCAGGGAATGTGTGTGTGTCCCCTCCTGTGCCCATCTCCTCTCACTCCTCCTTGCTTCTCCCCTCCGCTACCCTACCCCTCCTTCACCTCCTGACTCTTTTTGCTTTTTTAAAACAACTATCTCCTCACGCTCTCTCCTCTCTCTCTCTATAATGCCCCCCATGCCCGCCCCCCATCCCCACCCCCCACCCCACTTCTGTCTGGTTCCTCTAGTACATATCTCGTTTTGTTTTCATTCTCGGGTATTATTACTATGCTCAGAATTTGACCATCTTTTTTTCTTTCTCTTTCTTTTCTTTTGGTCCCGGAGGGTTTAGATGTAAAACGAAAGCTGTTATGCATTACTCCACTTACCCGTCTGAAAATAAATTCGTTCCGTTTATTCGTTTTTCACACTGCTCTTCCATGTTTATGCTCCCCCCCGCAAGTCGCTTATTGCACCCTCCAATCTATGATAATGACACCAAGTTCATGGAGGCTCGACCCCGTATATTAGTCCACAAATCATCTAAAACGCAGGTGGGAATTACGAGACTCAAGACGATCACATGGTCACTGATCCGAGTCGTTCTCTTCTCTCTCTCTGTTGTTCCCTTGTTAGAATGTTCCAAGCCAACGCTATCACGGACAATAAAAAGCGTTTTGCAAAAGCTGTGTTTGTAGTGTGTGTGTGGTGTGTGAGCTAAATTTTTGATCAAAACACTGAAACAGTTGGAGAATAATAAGTACAAAAAAACAACATTCAGAATGGAAAGTGACATACTATAAACGGGTGTTTCGGAGCTGTGTCGCGCTGCGGCGCGGCGTATAGTGCATGTGTGCATGTGTGTGTGTGTGTGTGTGTGGTGTGTAGTGCTTGTTTGTGTGTCGTGTGTGTGTGTGAGTGTGTGTGTGTGTTCGTGCCCTGTGTGTGTGTGTGTGTTGTTGTGTGTGTGTGAGGTGAGAGGGGCTTGCGGGTGTGGGGGATTGTCGGGGAAGGAGCGGCGGAATGAGACGTCTGATCAAAATACTCAGCCATTTTCTTCCGAAATAACAGGACTCGTTTTTACTCTTAGGAAGCAACAAGAAAGAAACATCCCAAAATGTCTCTAAAACATCGGATTCTGCATCTGAAAGGCCATCAGTAAACAACAACAACAACACAACACACAAAACTTCATAAATGTATACACGGTCTGACTTCGGCATGATCACCTCGGCGTCTTTAGCCAGGGTACGACCAACAACACAACAAACAGCTGAGAATCCCAAAGCTGGTTCTGTGGCAAGGGGCAAATGCGAGTGCGGGGAAACCAACAATTCTCTGGCCAGCCAGAATTTGTTCAGATCGGACAAAGGTTTCTCGGCTGGGCGATGGATGGGTCCTCGTCTACGGGAATAAACTGTGGGTACCTCTTACCAGTCGACCACCATCCCATCCTTTCCCGCCATATCTCCTTCCCCCCTCCGCCCCCCCCCCCCCCCCCTCACCCACCCACCCGCGCCCGAACGACAGAGCTAGGGGTTATCAATTAAACAAATACTGCCTTTTCTGCTATACCCCCACCCCTTCATTAAGGTGGCTCTACTACGTTAGCCGGCTCGGCCCTGATAAGAGTTGGGGCGGTTGGGGGGGGGGGATGGATACACGGCAGGGGAAGACAAACGTGTGAGGGTGTCGCAGTCAGTAGTGATAATATGGAAGCACAAACTAGGGAAGATATTTTCCCCTCTACTGACAACACCAATATATGCTAAATTATTCCGGAGTAATTCCGAATTTTCATAACAGCCCGCCCCTTAACAGTAGTCCAAGAGATTTTTTTTCACACGAAATATGGAGTATACTACATCAAGATTTCAGATGGATTTATTATGAGTAATTTCGTTCCGTGCTAAACATTATTGAGTTATATTCATCGGTTTTTCAACTTTTAGAAACAGTCGATACCTTTTTTTCTACAAAGGAAATTGTGTATTCTAAACACTTCACGGCCCCTTGATCATTCAGATACACGCAGACAATCTTTTCAGATGGAGCCACACTATGGCCAAGTAAACCTGTAATGCAAGTGTACGTACTTGGTAAAGCAATATGCAAGTTTGTTATCTATATAACATGAACGTTCTCTATTTGTCATCCTAAGCATGTAAACTGTGTAAACTTATCTGTTTATGTACTGTGTCCCTTGGGAAAAAAATAAACTTCAACAACAATGTCACGGTCAAAAATAAACTCAACCCAAAAATAGTGGCGATCGCACCAGCCCGTTGGACTTAAGCTCTAACGCAAAAGATTTGGGCGGTCAGGCGGACGGCCGGCCCATGGTTCGGATCCAGGCAAAATAAAGCAAGGGGGAGGCTAATCCTCATCCTCACAGAGGACGGTTGTCAACCAGGCCGGGGACTAAATTAGCTGACCGACGCTTTCACCTGCTCGCCCTCAGCCAACTTAAAGGCTAATTTTTTTGCTCTCGTGGTGGAGACAGCACTGTCTGCTTGACGGGACCTAGCTGTCGGGCCTCAAGAAGTCTAGATTGGTCTGCCGGCCAACGTCTTGAGGCTACCGACCTCATCTAGCCACTGTAGAGTGCCAGAGTCACGAGTTAAGCCACGCACGGCGCCAGTAAAGTAGCGGAAGGGGGGAAGGTCGTGTTCTTTTGTGGGGCGACAGAGCACACTGAAATCTAGCTAACTCAATTAACATGACCAATTCTGACCACCACAGAGAGTAAGGTGTTGTAGGCGTGGCCTGTCATAGATTTGGACATATCAAGGAATTACGAGGGACGATAACCTCGGGGCTGTCAGGGGTAAAAATACTTGACCAATGGTACTCGCCCCTTCTTGTGACAGATCCGGAACACACATAAGAAGGATCGTGAGAGTGGAGCACGGCGAGGAACGAGAACGAGGGCGCAGAAAAGAAACAGAGAGACAGAGAGAGAGGCGAGGTCTGAGTGTAATCTCTGGAGGAGAGAAAAAGCAGCGAGAATGCGGGTGAGAGAGAAGAAGAGAACGAAGTTGAGAGATTAGCATGAGATAGTCTGCAGAAGGAACACGGACTGAGGGAGAGATGTGGACGAGAGACGAGAGTTTGCTAACTAATGAAGAAGAAAAGAAAGAAAAGAAAAAAGAAAGAAAAAGCAACCATGACATTTGATAAGAGCAGACTAGAAGACGAGAGAGAGAGAGAGTGCAATTCTGTTAATGCAGGAAGCAAAGCAAAGGAAGAACAGAACGAATGTTGATCAGTCACTGTTCTATCTTCATGCGGGTTCCGACCTCATACTTGGCCAGCGCAATATCATCGCAGTCCAGCCTGACCGGCCAGCAAGTCCGCATGACCGGTGGCAAGTAGACCAACACCGAGCCCGGCAGTTGTGTCGTGGAGTGAAAGTGGACATGTGAACAAGACAAAAGAAAGAGAAAAGAAAAGGACAGTGATTGTGAATAGTTAACCGATCACCTGGCCAGGTAAAGTGAAATCTATTTATACCGGGTTAGTTCTGATGTTTTCAGATCAACATCGATTTTGTGAAGTTCAGGAACAGAGAGAATCGTTATATATTCATTTGATTCCATATGCATTAGAATGTTTCGTCTATTGATCATGAGTAGTAAAGTTATAGCTTTACTATGGTTTGATGTTGACGCATGCATGATATATGAAATCGATTGTAAGCAAGCTGTGAGTGTGTTTGGCGCTTGTCGCGTAGTCCTTCCTCACTGAACATCACCCGAGGTTGGGACAATTTATTTGGCGAGCTCTGCCAGGATATTCTGGCCATTTATTATAATTGTTCAACTTCTCAGGAGAGGAAAGCTGGCGATGGATTCAAATATTGTAATCCTAAGACAAGGGTTGTCTTACTCGTATGTATCCCAAGATAGTTAAATAATAGGCTTGGCATTGCGTCAAGATAGTTAATACTAGGCTTGCATTTCACGCCCCAGATTCCTCATTTCGCACAGATTGCCTTACTTCGCTCTCATAGTTGGGTCAGGCGCTGGGCCGTCATTATAAAAAATAACTACGTTGTCCCAGCCTCCAATATTATCTTCATGGATTGTGCTATTACGTCCACTCGTGACGGCTGGTAACCAACAGTTTGCTGTCGTTTTTACAACATCTTGTTCAAAAAACAAACATAAAACAAAAAAACAAAAGCATATAAAGGCGGGAAGAACAAGAACACCCCTACTTGAAACAACTTTGTAAGTGATTGCCTCGTGATTTAGGTTCCGCAGGGACAGCAGTTGCCAGGCAATCGTTGAAAACCAGCAAAAGTGGAAGGAATTCCCCTCTCCGGACGCGCAGAAAGACGGCCGCTGTCGCCAGAAGAAGTCCGCAGGGAAACAGAAAGATTACAGGCGAAACGCAGGAAACAGAAAGAATGAAAGCAGGAATAGAAAGAATAACGCGGAGCGCAGGAAACAGAAAGAATGACAGCAGGAGGAAACAGAAAGGATAAAAGCAAGGGAACCGCAGGGAAACGGAAAGATTTAAAGGTTCCAATTAGAGCTAGAGAAAGTGGAATACCAGGGACGACCCCCGAGGATGGTCGTTCAGTTTCCAGTGACTCTGTGCGCCGCAGCTATGCCCCCGACCAAGTTGCCAAATTCTCGGAAGGGACGAATCGATTGGACGCATACTCAGTCGTTTCGAAACGTTTGCGACCAGTCAGGGTTGGCCTCAGAAGCCCGTGGGCAGTCATTTTGTCAGCGCTATTGACGGGTAAGGAATTGCAGCATTTTCACTGCGTTGCCAGCTAGAACAACAGTAGATTTCGGCGTGTGACAGGAGTCGTGATGATGGGATTTGACCCACCACGCCACACCAAACCCCACACCCCCCCACTCACAGAGGAGGGGTTCAGGAAGAGAAATTTCGTCAGCTACTTACAAACAGGTGAGGACGTACACTCAGTTTGGTGCACGTCTAGTTCAATATTTTGAGAACTGGTTAGAGATGAGTGGTACGAAAAAGGAGTTCGCTGAAACTTGAAAGAGCAAGTAATGACAGGAACAGGATATGGTCAGGTTGCGGCCCTTAAGTTAACCCATCCAATGAAAGAGAGACAAGCCAGACGCGACAGCAGGCGCGTTGGTTGATAGATTCGCAGAAGTGTTATAGAGCAGGACCACGTTTGGGCACTACAGAGTGCCGGAGAGAACAGGTGCCAGGCACTAGGTGCGCAAGCCGTGCAAGGCGGAACTAGGGGATTTTTCAGCAAAGTCTGCTAAACCCAGTGGTGGGGCAGAAGGAAGGGCAAGGGACCCCCCCCCCCCCCACCCCCATAGGTGTTTCATTTGTCACAACAAGGCGACATGTGGCGAGGGATTGGCGCATGACGGTTCCTGAAGGCAGCAGCCAAGCAAGAAGTGGATTCAAGGGTCGTCAAGCGGAAAACGACCTCAGTGGAACCAAAACGGGACGATTTCAGTATGACAGAGGGATGCGCACCGTGCCCAGCCTACTGGCTCCACCTGCACTGGACAGCAGTACAGTGTCAATGGGATGAGCCGGCACTAGGCTGAGTGGTTCGTTACCAGTACGGAACGAAGAAAGGGTGGATTGGCCAGCAGAGGGTTTTGAAACAGAGTTACGGACGACACTGAGTTGTTCATGCGGTTGTAAGTACGAACAACGCTGGACGATAAAGGGGATTTGACAGGGCAAATCCAGACCTAGTAACTCTAAATCGATGGCATGTGAGGAGTTTCCAGTTCGCTCGATAGACGAACGCTACCCTTACTTCTCAGGCGAGTTGTCTGCGTTGGCGGATGGAAGAACACCCCATCATGCATCTGCATCATTGGAAATATTTTCCAGGGAGCCAACGGGATCCAGGGGATCCTGAGTTGCTTGACTGCTTCAGGGCAGCAGTTCAACACGGAGCAAGAAGGAGGGAAAGGTTGATAAAAACCGATGTAAGTCGTACCAGCAAGGAAAGACAGGCATAGATGTGTTCGCCTGATGAGTTTAGGGCAGCGCACAGGAAACAAGTACCTTCCTCGTTGAAGTTTGGAGTTGGCCACAAGGTGGAGAGAAAAAGGACGAGGTAGACGGAGGTGAGACAGAGTATCTTGTGAAAGGCGGCGCTGTTGTACCGAGTGTCTCACCCAAGGGGAAGACAAGGTAAGGTTGACACTCAGTTAGAGGTACCAGCAGGTTACGTGCCACCACTGCTCATGTCAGTCGCCGGTCACGAGTCGCTCAGGGGGGTCATCTCGGCACCAGCAAAACCGCTGACCTGAACTCTTTGATGACCTTTCATTGGCCAGGAGCCAATGGCGCCATCAAGGTTTCTGCAGTCATGTGACCGTGTCTGTCAACCTGTCAGCCACCAAAGAGGGGTGACAGAGGCAAGGCGCTCTTAAACAGCTCCCTTTAATTGACACACAATCCAGGAGCGTTGGCTTGCTTGACCTGATTGGCCAATCGCGGCCCTGCTACCAGAGGTGGGCACAGGTAATGTGTTGACACTAGTGGACTACGACGACAAGATACCCAGAAGCGGTTGCATTGAAAGGGACCGTGATACGCAACCCTGGTCGCAGACGGGCAGGTAGACTCTTTTCTCCGCGTGGGTGTGCCGCCACAACATTCTCAGGCACGGGGCCGGGTCACCGTTCACCTCAGCGATGATGAGGGAGGGTCAACAGGCTAGCTAGGGAGCAAACGCTGCATCACTTACACCATACCATCCACAATGCGATGGCCTAGTCGTGGGACAGATTCAACGGTGTGCATGAAGGGCATCTTAAAGAAGCTCTGTGTGGGACAAGGCCAGCAGATCTGGGGGACCGCTACATCTCAGCAGGCACTGTTTGCCTACGGTGAAGCCCCTCACGGAAAGCACAGGCTTTTCGCCATTTAGAGCTAGCTGTATGGGAGGACAGTTCGGTGCCGGTGTGCATTCACAACGAGCTGTGGTCCGACGAGACAGGAGGTCAGAAGAAGTCAAAACCACATATCAGTATGTGTCGTAGGACTACGCATAGGCTCGAGGAGACATGTAAGGTCGCAAGGAGAGTTTGCCAGGAAGGCTAGGGGCCAGAAGCAGCAGTATGACGGAAGGTGAGGAAGCAATTCCTCAGGTGGGAGACCCAGTCCGGTTACTGCTCCCCGGATACAACAAGCTGCTGATGCATTGGACAATGGACCATATCACCATCATTGAAAAGGTAGATCAGGACTACCGCAATCGCATGCTGGAATGGCGAAAATCAACAACTTTCCATGGAAATTTACTCCGCAAATATATTCAGGTGCGACCGTCAGCACTAGGCGCAGCAGCAATCATTGTGGAGGAGAGGCGAGACCAGCAGAAGAAGGGGAGATTTTGTTGCCTGAGTTCCAGGGGACAGAGTCATCCGGGATGTGTCACAGTATGAAGGTCTAGACAGTAAGGAGACCGGAGGAAGTTAGGGGGCTCCTAGCACAGTATAGGGCGTCCCTGAAGATAAACCAGGCCAGGACACACTCTAGACCTACATGTACGGTGGCGTTGACATCACAGAAAAAAAACCAGTACTGTGAAAGGCTACCCTGAAACCCATATGCCACCAGCAAGTGATTCGAGGAGCGAGGTAGAACCCGAATCGCCTCTGGCCCACCCCCCCGTGGGGTGATTGAACCAGTCCAAATCATCAATAGGCACCCGTCGTTCTAGTTGAAGGAAAACGTCAGGTGAGCCTCGATTCTGTGTCGACTATAGACGTCCTGATCCAGTGTCACAAGGCTCGCTTCAGCAGGTCATACCCAAAACATGGAAGACACTGTTCGCCTCAGATCGCCACAAGCAAAGAGCCAGTATTGCACCAGGATAGATCTGAGCAAGATGGGTACTGGCAAATAGCCTCAGCGTGAGCGACTCAAAGCGAAGTCCAGCAATCTCCACTCCTATGGGGCTATACCAGCTGGCGAGATACTCCCTTTCCGGGATGGTCACGGCAACCTGCAGTCTTCTCTCGGATGATGAAGGAAGTTATTGACGGATTGACTGCCGTCTGTGAATTGCCATGGCTGACATTCTGATAGCATCCGAGTCATGGGAGGAGCATATGAGGCCGCTCTGGAGCCAGTTTTAGAGACGGTTGACGGAAAGCCAATCTCACAGCAGACCAACAAAAGAGCAGGTTGGTTTTCACGCCTGGAGTTCCTAGGTACTTGATTGTCGGAGGCGACACAAAAGCCAGCGGGAACAGAGGAAAAGGCTGGAGACCGATGATGACTTCAGAGCGACCATGACCCAAACAGAGACAGGACGTCTGCTAGGTTTTATTGGGTTCTCATAGGGTAGTTATAGTCCCAACTTTTGCTGCACACCGCGTCCTTCAGGGATTTGGTCAAAGGCTGGAAAAACCGGCCGTGGATCGAATGAGTCAGACCGCTGCAGAGCAAGCACTGCCGACGGCTGCTGGCAAAGACTAGGTTCCCGTCAACTTGAATCTAACCAGCTATTGTCCAACCATTTTTGTTGCGGACAGACGCAATCAGGCTGGTGGCGATAGGGCAGTAATGCAGCCGGAGCATGAAGAGGTCGACGTTCCTGTGAGATATCGCTAGCATGAAGTTGACAATCGTGTCGAAGAAGGGTACGCAACGGCTGGCTGAGAAGGAATGTTTGCTGTCGTGTGGGCCGTGCAGAAAGTTCCACCAAATACCTTGTATTGGAAAGAGTTCGTGATAGAGACATTCACCAAACCCACTCTCAAATTCCCTGCAGGAGGCACAGATGCAAAAACAGCAGGGTTCCTGCCGGTTGGGCAATGGCACTGCGCCCATACAGGTACCGTAGTGCAGTACATTCCGGACGACAGAATGTCGGAGCCTGAACTATTTAAGCAGGTCGTCTACGCAAGCTCGCCACTCAGAGGACCAGTCGTCATATCCACGGGTGGTTTGTTGAAAATATGTGTTGATTACAGTTATGTTGATTGGATACTGGCGTTTCTTCCCCAGATTGGCTATGGCTCATATTATTTTTGTATGTGAGACTTTGCTTCATATTTTCTTTGTGACGTTTGTCATGTATGTATAGTTATGCTTGGAGGCATACAGGCCCGCTTGTGTCCAGTAATGCATTATTTGCCATAAGTGAGGAAGGAGATTCCTCAGGGAAGTGCTCATGGATCGTGATCACTATTATATTGTGCTTTTCATAAGAATTGTGAAGAGTGAGCTATGGCAAATCCGCAGGTAGGGGGAATTGCATAAAGTCTCGCACAGAGGTCTGTTACTAAAATGAGTCGAAATAACGCAAGAGTGCACGTCAATGATAAACTCATTGGGAGTGGTTTCACTAATGATATATATTTCAAAATTTGTAAACCGGTTGTTGTAAAGATATTTTACACACTTTGACGTCTGTGCTGTGGGTCACAAATTCGTACGTTGTCCTTTTTGTACCGTAGTTTTGAGACAAATGCGGCGCATGGTCTTTTGCAAGGGCGGAAGGGCACAATTGTCACGGTCAAAAATAACTCAACCAAATCGTGGTCGATCGCCACCCTGCCCAGTTGGAACTTAAGCTCTCTATCTAACTCAAATATTTGGGTCGACAGGCGGACGGGCCATTGTTCGGATCCAGGCAATTTAGCAAAGGGGGAGGCTAATCCCTCAACTCCTCCACAGCAGCAGGTCTGTCCAGCAGCCGGCCTAAATCAGCTGACACGGCATTCACTTTCGCCTCAGCCAATAAAGGCTATTTTTTAGCTACGTGGAGGGACAGCACTGTCTGCTAGACGGACTAAGCTGTCTGGCCGACTGTCTGACAAGGTTGACGGCCACGTCTTGGAGCTACCAAGACTCATCTAGCCACTTTAGACGTGCCAGTGTCCACGAGATAAGCCCACACGGCCGCCTGTTACGGAGGAAAGGGGCGGAAGGTCGTGTGAGGGGGGGTGTGAATTAGCTAATCAATTAAATGACAATTGACCCAACACAGAAGAGTAAGAGAGTAGGCGTGACTGTCATGATTTGAATATCCAATGGAAAGAGGGAGATAAACCTCGGGGTGTCAGGGTAAAAATACTGCCAATGGTACTCGCCCTTCTTGACAGATCGGAAACACAATAAGCAAGGTGTGAGAGTGAGAGAACGGGTCGAGAGAACCGAGGGGAGAACGAACAGAGAGACAGAGAGAGAGCGGTATTGTGATGGTGTAATCTCTGAGGCGAGAAAAGCAGCACGAGATGAAGGGGAGGACGAGAAGAGGAAACCAAGTTGAGAGATTAGCATCGAGATAGTCTGCAGAGGATGGATCCTGAGGAGAGATGTGGGAGAGGAGTGAGAGTTGCCTAACTAATGATAGAGAAAAGAAAGAAAAGAAAAAAGAAAAAGGAAAAGCCAAACCATGTCCATGTGACTAAGAGCAGGACTAGAAAGAGAGAGAGAGAGAGAGCTGCAATTGCTTTCAATGCAGGAAGCAATGAAAGCGAGACAGATCGATGTGTAGTCCACTTTTCTATCTTCACTGGGGTCCGACCCTCATACTTGGGCCAGCGCCACTTTCATCTGCCGTCCACGCTGCCCGGTGCCAGCAGATCATCCACGCTTGACGGTCTTGCAAGATAGACCAATCAACCAGTGCCCCGGCCAGCAGTAGTGTCGTGGTGTGAACCTGAAAGTGACAAGTGACAGAAAAAGAAAAAGCAAAGAAAAGACAGTGATTCGTGAATAAGTTAAGATCACCTGGCCAGGTAACAGTAGAAAATCTATTTATACCCGGGGTGTTAGTTAATGATGTATGAGATAATGATTCTTGTGAACGTCTCAGGAAACCGAGAAGTTTTATCTTCATTTGATTCCATATGCCATTGATGTTTCGTTCTATGATCCATGTTGTAGTAAAGTTATAGACTCTTTACCTACGTGGTTTGATGAGTCGAATGCATGATATATGAAGGAGATTTGTAAGCAAGCTGTGAGTGTGTTTGGGCTCGTGCGTCAGTCCTTCCTCCCTGACATTCCCCCCGTGGTGACACAACAACAACAACAACAACCAACCACCGATAACAACAAAGAAACAACCCGGAATCTGCGTGGAAAACATTACCACGTTGATGTCTTACTGGTCATCCTTAGCCGGGAGGACCAGTGGTTCAGCACGTAGAAGTAGTAGTAGTTGTGGTTAGAAGATGTTAGCACACAGTCCAAGTCTAGTAGCAACACTAGCGGGTAGACAGTAGATAACACAGTAGCAGTATAGTAGCTAGTACGTCGTATTTACTGCAAGTCGTAGTAATAGTAGTAGAAGTAGCTCCGCAGCAGGAGCAATACCACAACGGCAGCGGCATTCACTCCTGTTATTAGCTGTGGTCGATTCTAAATAATAGAACCTGTAACAGCAACCAAAGGTAAATAATGCGCCGTTGGGTTTAGTGTTACAGGGAGTAGAAGTACCATAACCGCTGTAGCGAAAGGGAAACAATAATCTTAACAGTTGTTTTTATAATAGTACAGTAGCCCGCCCCAAGTAGTGGCGTAAAAGCAACAGAAGCGGCGTTTGCACAGTAAAATATTGGCTACGGCAATAACCAGCGCACAGAAGCAGTAGCTGTGATTATATATATTCCTACATCAGTAGCAGCAAGCAGAAGCAGCAAGCGCCTGATGATAAAAGCTAAGTGATGGCAGGCGCAGTTTCGAGAACCGTGTCCTGGAGAAGACGAAAAAAGCGACAGGGGAGCACACGGGAGTCTGACTCTCGCTTCAACTCCAAAACTACCTTGACTCTTCAGTTTCAATATCAAAACAGGATAATATAAAATGACACGCCGGGACCACCAGCGCCTTTCTCATGAACAAAAGTCCTGTCCTTACAAACAACAAAAACACCCACACCCAAAAACATATCTATACGTAACAGGAACCATCTCACAACATGGACAAACTAATCTATAACCTTATCTTTATGGCTAATAAAAGATTAGGCCATGCAGAAGCACACCAGGTAATTCCCCTTCTCATGCATTCACCCCAAGACTGAAAAATGGATTAAACACATTAACGATGAACACAACCAGTTCCCCTTAACAATGATAGAAAAGATACCCCCTGTGCAAACAGCCACTGCGGAAATAGACGACTGTGATCGCTCTTCCGTGGGACAGTTGTACAATTTGCAACACTTGGCACAAAACGCAAACCAACAATCTGGCATGCAAAACATTCTTGAAAAAGACGAGAGAGAGAGGGAACGCAGAGAGAGAGAGAGAGAGAGAGAGCAGAGTGAGAGAGAGGCGAGGAGAGACGAGAACCGAGAGACGACACGATGGAGAGAGACGACTGAGAGGAGAGTCTGCGACGAGAGTCACAGAGACCACGACCGAGAGTATGAGAGCAGGAGAGAGACGAGAGCAGAGAGACCAGGACCAGACAGGGACAGACCGGAGAGAGAGAGAGAGAGAGAAGTGTTATGTGTGTGTGTGTGTGTGTGTGTGTGTGTGTTGTGTGTGTGTGTGTCGTGCCGAGAGAGAAGACGAGAGAGAGAGAGAGAGAGAGAGAGAGAGAGAGAGAGAGAGAGAGAAAGAGAGAGACACACCGACGACAGAGGTACAGCTGATCAGAGACAGAAAAGAGCGATGGGGAAGGGGGGAGAGGCGGGAGGAGCAGAGAGAAGAAAGGGGGAGGATAACCGGATGATGGAGAGAGACAGAGAAAGAGAGAGCCCGAGAGAGAGAGAGAGAGAGGGAGCGGGGGGGCGAGCGACAGAGAGAGAGAGAGGGGCGAGACTGAGACTGAGCTTGGGAGGGGAGAGGCGGGAGTGAAAGGAGTAGGGAGAGAGTGGGATGGTGGAAGAAGAGAGAGAGAGAGCGAGAGAACGGACGAGTAGAGCTCGACTGCGAGCGAACGACGAGCAGAGAGAGGGCGGGAGGGAGGGAGTGGGAGGACGAGAGTGCGAGCACAGACAGGGCAGACCGACAAGAGGAAACAGACCGACCAGAGGGGAGAGAGCAGACAGAGCGACAGACAGAGAGACAGAAGAGAGACAGACAGCCGACAAAGCAGACAGAAACAGAGCAAGGACCGAACAGAAGGAAATCGAGACGAGACGAAGACACACACGACAGAGATACTGAGCCTTTCTCACATTAATTATCAATCCAACGTCCCCTGTTTTCCCACCGAGGGCCAACACCCCCAGACACCAAACAGACAACACACACCCACGCTCGCAGCATCGGTTGCACGAACACAACAACGGGCGGTTCCCACCTGTTATGACTACAACTCCGGAGGTAAACGTGGAACGAACAGATAACCACAAATCTCTGTACTTTCAACCAGGAAATTCGATCTCTGAAACCGTTTGCCAAACCTTTGACCAGCCCAAACCACACGCGGCCACCCCACCAAACACCAACAGATCAATCCCCCTCTCCACTGCCGGGCTTGGTCATAAATGGCAAGAGGACAAGACAGAGAGACAGCCATTCAAGACAAACCAGACGCATGACAGGATACAAAAACATAAATCTCATTGTGCACGTGAGAGAGACGAGAGAGAGCGGAGGAACGAGAGAGATACGATGAGAGAGCAGAGAAGAAGAGAGGGAGGGAGGGCGCGCGAGGGAAGAAGAGAGAGAGAGAGATGAGCCCCCTCCGAGAGAGACCCCGAGAGAGAGCACCGCGAGAGAGAGAAATTGAAGAGTCAAACCAAGAGTAGAGAGAGAGAGACGAGACGAGAGAGACGAGAGAGAGCCCCGACGACGAGGAGAGAGTGAGAAGAGAGAGAGAGACGATGTGGCATCATTTCACTCTCAAATTAAAAACACAGGGGGGTTTCTGGCACGCCATTGAGGTGCCAAGTGCACGGCACACTGAAATACTCTGCAAATGCTAACAATGCATGTTTCAGCTAACACAACAGCACACGCATGGTCTTTTGATCATAACTTTTTCTCTATAGTCTCCCTGTAACATCTTTAGGCCAAGTATGAAGAACGACAGGCGTCAGAGCACAAGTCCATTTCTGTCTGCCTATTCGTTTGGTTGTTTGTTTTTTTCCTATTTTATCAAATGCTGGTTTAATCATTCAATGTTTACCCTTCCATTACGTGTATAAGTTACGCACGACGAACTCCTTACTCTGTAATATTGAATGCTTCCCACCAGAGAAAAAAAAGTGTCGCTTCACTCTTTCGACGCTCTACTCTTATTGTTATCTCTTCTCTATAAGAAAAAAAAAACAACGGAGAGAGGAGAGAGAGACGACCGAGAGAGGAGAGAGATAGAACAATCATGAATGTGAGAGACGGTGAGAGAGAGAGCGCAGAGAGAAGAGAGAGAGGAGGAACACTCATGTATGTGTGTGAGAGAGAGAGAGAAAGGACGCAGAGAGGGGAGCGAGACCGAGAGAGGAGGCAGAGAGAGACTGACGACGAACGAGAAGAGGAGAGAGAGAGACCGACTGAGAGATAGAGAGAGGCAGAGAAGAAGAAGAAGAAGAAGAAGAAGAAGCAAAGAAGAAGACAGACAGAAGAAGAGCGAGCACGCGAGAGAGAGAGAGGACGAGAGAGAGAGACGCGAGGACGAGACCCACACCCGACGAGAGAGAAGACGAGATGAGAGCGAGAGAGAAGAGGACAGGACAGCCAGACGACTCAGACAGGACAGCCAGGACAGAGCCAAAAGGGGCCCCCCGAGCGCGGGCGTCAGCGTGTTCATGTCTTCACAAAAAGACACCATATAAGAAGTCCAAAGAGCAGCCGTTAAAACGTACCTAAAAAATGTCCCCTGCCATTAAACCTGGAAATATGCTGATTAATTGAGACGAAATAGACAGCTCCAGGACCCCACTTTCTCAAGAATTAACTCGGATCTTTACATCACCCACTCCAGAGAGCATCGACCAATGAAACATCAAGACTTCGATTACAATCCAGAGCTGATCTTTCTCGATCAAAGCTCTTTCAAAGAAATCGTCATGGACGACTGTTATGAGGGACCAAGGGCAGACAAGAGAGGACGCAAGACACTAGGGGGTTAAGGCGAAGGGCGGGAGCGAGAGACGAGAGAGTGTGAGACGAGAGAGAGAGCTGAGAGAGAGCGAGAGAGAGACGATTCGCGACGGGCAGAGAGAGGAGAGAGAGAGAGGAAGAGAGACGAGAGACCGAGAGCAGCAGAGAGGACCGAGAGAGAGCCGGACAGACAAATGGACAGCTGGAAGACATACAGGACGAGAGAGGAGAGAGAGAGCAACAGCGAGAGACACGCAGGAAGAACGAGAGAGAGAGAGCAGATAGGAGAGAAAGAAGAGAGAGACGACGAGAGAGAGAGAGGACGAGAAGGAGAGAGAGACTGCACAGCACAGCGACACGAGTGAAGAGAGAGAGAGAGGCAGCGCAGACGACCGAGAGAGGACGACGAACGAGAGAGACGAGCAAGAGAGAGGAGAGATCGAGAGACCGAGCAGGAGAGGCAGTGCGGACAAAGTGGCAGTAAGATCTAGGTGCTATAAAGACACAAGAGTCCGTCCTTTGTGTGCAGCTCACTTGGATATTATCCAAAAATGAGAGCGACAGAAAAAATAATGAAACTTAATTTTCAATTAACAGAGATACATGACTCCCCATGCAGCATGAAAATACTCTGAACGCTAGTGTTATAAAGACTACGGTATATCATTAAACCGTCTGTTGCACTAGAAATTGGACTACCTTAGAATCGTTGTGGTATAAACTCGGAGTGCAAAACAGAACCGAAAGACCTATCCTCTGAGGCCGAAAAAAGCACACATGGCTCGTTAACGTAGTTAAACAGACTTGTGATTGTTAATATCCTAGGTTGTCTTGCTAATATGTACACAAATGTCCCTTACTTACATCGACGTTTTAACAATCTAAATGTAATGCCCCCACCCCCGCCATTGGCCTTAAAACAGACTGCGTTCAGGGGCGGAAATCACTCAACCGGAGGACCACACTTTCATTCAGCTGAGTTTATTGACTTTTTCTTTACAGTAATATGTAACAATCTCGAATAAGTCCAAACCAACAATACTAGTATATGGTGACAAGGGACTGTCTTCACTAGACCTGTATCGCAAAAGGTAGAATGCTACTTCCTGTTTTAAGTTAGCTGACCCGCCGATTTTTTTTTTTTTTTTGCTGTCCCAACCTCATGCGCCACCTCAGAGGTGGAGTGCACCCACGCAGCTAATTCCGCACACCCCGTCCCAGCCCACAGCCCGGTCGGGCCCCGCCGCAGCTCCGGCACCGGTATCCACAGAAAGCAATCAATGTCAAATCGTTAAACGATCGGCAACCAACCGGAGGAGACACTGCACTGCTCCGACTCCTTGTCGGTCGGAGTTCAGGGCGCCTCCCCTTCTGCATATAAACCATTCCGCAGGACACCACCCTACTAGCCCCCTAATGACGCAATAATTGCTAGTCGCGGAGCCAGGAGCGAAGTGGAGCCTCTCCCTCCGGAGGGCGCCACCACGCCCGTCACCGACAGCTCCCCAGGAACGCCGATAACAGGTGACCCCCGATCGGAACACCCAAGTCACAGCTGTGGACCACGAGAGGACATCGAAATTGAAGGTCACCATGAGAGCAGGGCCATGAAAGGCCACAGAAATTGAGACATTTTTTTAATGATGATCCGATGAGACCGAGATAGATTAAGCTGATGCTACAGATTCCATCTGCGGTCTGAGACAGCATGGTCCGGGCTCGTACTCTACGCTTCATTTCATACATAGATCCGGCGTCAACCAGGCCCGAGATACCAGACACCTCAGTGTTGGTCAGGTAAATGTGAGGCAACACTCTCAGAACGCAACCCCTTAACGTGAGATGAAACTCGACTGTGTGGTCCCAGTATTCCAACAGAGTCCGCAGGCCAACCTCACTCTGGGTAGGAGCCCGGTCGGGGCAGAAAAAGCCCACATATGCCTCTGATGGATTCGAACACACGACTACAGCCGGGAGTCCGCGACGCTAACACTTCGCCCGGCGGTGGTTAAGTTAGTGAGAATTCAAAAAAGTTAATAAGTGTTCCTGGTCTGTGTTAATGATTAATATATAATAAAATTCGTAAGATCACAATTAGGTCTAGTTTCGATGAACAATAGAAAAAAAGCAGAATGCTTTCACCAGCAAGTTTGAATTAACTTTTGCAGAAAATGGTGTTAAAGATGAATATAGCGATGTTTCAAAGACCAGTGTATCAACAAAGGGAATGACTAATATCAACAGAAAACAAAATCATGTCAACATAATCCATTTACTGTTTAAGAATGTGTTCCCTACAGCATGGCGTTCCATCCAGAAAAACTATTGCATTGTAAAGCCACAAAAGTCGCCGTTGACCATTTTGGCTATTTCGGAGTACTGAATCGTAGCATACCGATCCAAAAAAGCCGATTTCTGTATATATCAAGGAAAAGAACGATTTGTCATTTGTATAATTGTCAGAGCTGGGAGATCAATTTCCCTACGCTTTTGAAACTGTGATTTTTCCCTTTCACAGGAATATCTTGATCCTTTGCTATCCACAGAAACAAACCCCAACAAGTGCAAAGTTCTAGCGAATGTTTGGTTGGTAAGAAACAGATCTACTAACAAAAAAACGTTGCCCTTGTGCGACGTATAATCTGAACAATATGGTAGATCTTACCCAAATGAGAAAGTTACCAGAAAATTCAACTGTAAGCAGCCTCTTGTGAATGTGCCTTCCTTTCTCGACCGTGAATAGTGGATGACAACTTGTGTACTGGAAACTCCAGCAAGTTATATTTTAATGTGAATATTCATGTACCTTACTCGGGTTTTTCTATGGACGGGAAAATATCGTGGATACTTTACCTCTAACTGTTTCAGCGACGGTTTTGCGTATATGCGGCCACGCGGCACACATACACACAAGCAAAACGACACTCGGTATACCACACAACACACCACACACACACACACACACCACACACAAACACACACACACCACACCACATAACACCAACACACACAACACAAACAAAAACACCACACACACACACACACACACACACGAACCACCCACACCAACACACCCACACAACACACACACACACACACACCCACACAAACACACACACACCCCCACCCCACCCGCCAACTGACGTCGGATCACACATCCGGCTACTCTCCGTTAGATCGACGGTCTCCCACTCTGTCGGACAGTTACGGCGATGAAAGGCCAATCACACCCCATCAGTGCTTCAGACCTCTCACCTTTCAATAGCACCGCACCCCCTCCCCTAGGGCGCTGGGGGCGAAGTTCATGACAACAGGGGGGGAGCACGTGGAGCAGAGAAAAAACGATAGCCTACTATCACTCACACACAGAAAACCATTCCAGCATGTCGTTTCTGCAGACTTAAAAAAGGGAATTTGTAACTTGAGCCGAGTGAAGAGAGAGAGGAAGAGAGAACGAGAGAGGCGAGAGAGAGAGAGAGAGGAGAGGAGAGCAGAGAGAGGCAGAGGCAGAGCAGCGAGAGAGAGAGAGAGCAGAGCGAGCAGAGGATAGGGTTAGACTCTGACCAAAATACACTGCAATTACTTAAAGATCGGAAGCACGAGAAACGATTGCAGAAGAAGAAAGTTAATCAATGAAACATCAGTGTCCGTCTATCGACAATCATAATTCACCTTCTTAAAATAAAATACGTTACCCCCCCCCCCTCTGACGTGCGCGTCCGCGCCAGTGCACGCGTCCATGGCACAAACGCCGCACGGACGGACCAGCTTGGGCGGAGAGAGAGAGAGTGACTAGAGAGAGAGAGACGAGCAGACGAGAGCAGAGAGTAGGATGAGACCGATGACGAGAGATACCCCCACGAGAAGGAGAGATGAGAGAGAGAGAGAGAGAGAGAGAGTGGCATACAAAGAGTAGCACCTATTAGCAAAAATAACCATTACACATTTGGTGGGTCGCCTTCTTGTGCGCCCTTCAGGGCGAATGAATTGCATGCAAGGTGTATGTAGGTATACTACGTGTTCCAGCGTGTACGTTCACGTCGCGCAAGCGCGCCGCGCGTGTTCGTGTGTGTGTGTATTAGGTGTGTGTGCCGTGCGAGCGTGAGTGCGTGACGCGCGCGCTGCGTGTGTGTGTGTGTGTTGCTGTGGTGTGTGTGGGTGTGTGTGTGCTGTGTGGTGTGTGATGGGTGTGTTAACTGTGCCGCGGGGCGCGCACCCGTGTGTGTGTGATGTGGGGGGGCGTGGGGGGAGGGGGGACGCGCGCTGTTAGAGTATGTCGTAAATGCGACCCTAACGTTCTAACACAGACTCTCTATAAAAATGGTTTTTAAAATGCCAAATACTTCTATGCAATGATTGTCCACAGCTCTCTGCAGTCCTCAGACACGCATCTACTGCAGTGTTTTCGTGATTACAATAGCGGCGCTATTGCTTCTCTGCTCCATTTGGAATCTGCCTTCTCACTGTCGGAAACCACGAGACGGGGCCCCTAAGCACTGTACATAACCGGGTAAAACACGCCTCGTTGGCCTGACGGGTACATCCATGCGGCCGAAAGTCGACCCTAGGCAAGCTGACACGAATGGTTCATAATACAGGATTCTATGGTTTCCCCAACCTGTCGGCGAACGGGCTAAATATTAACACTCACTTCATCATTCCTTCGCCGACTACGCCGCTCTGTCCCCCCCCCCCACCCCCCCCTCCCTCCCTCCACACTTATCTCAAACAGACCTTTGCTAAATCCTTGTCCAATGCGCATGCGCACACACCACACAACACCCACACACACTCACACACACCCCTCACACACACACTTGCGACCACTCTCACAAGTGGCCCATGCCCACACATCTCATAACACACACGTGTACATTCCATTACACACACATAAAAAAAACATGGAGTAAGGCACTCAAGGTCTCACCCAGCGCGTTGGGCTAATGCGTAGGTCAGACTCCGCTGAGTCGTAGCCACGAGACTCTCATCATCAATGCTCTCATCTTGTTGTTAATCCCAAACTTTATCCGACAGCTAAAAATCATTGCGTAGTCGTCCGGTCTCAAACTTTGCGGATGTAATGTAGGTATATGTAATAAGACTAGTCCGCCGCAACGTTCGCCCTCTTTGATAAACTGACACATGTCAATGACGACGGAATTGTTTGCTTATAGTTGCTGTCCCTTCCTTCCCCCAACCCTCCCCGTAAACATCTACTTAAGCGGTAAAAAAAAAAAAAAAGAAGTACATCCCACACACACATGTACGCACACACATACCACATACGCATGCACGCACCCGAGTACAGAACAGCTTCCCTTAACATACAATTCGCCCTCCCCCCCCCCCCCCCCAACACTCCCCCCCCCCCCCCCCTAGGCCAAAGTCAGTGCTGTACGTGACTTAGGGACACGCGGTACCCAGCGCAGCAATAAATGACCCGAGTTGAACAATAATTTCGGGATAATAACGATTTTCTTTTTAAGTTTTAACTGATTTGATTGCGCGGTTCACTCACGACAGAGTGATTTTTAGGAAAAATGACACGGCTTCTGTTCGAATAAAAAAGCATCTCTGCAACTCTAAAAAGATTCTACACGTGTTTTCAGAGTCACCGGGGTGAAGTTGAAATAAAATGGAGGAAGTCATCAGTTGTTTTCCACTGCTATGAAAGATATGTGCGGGGTCTCTCTGGGAGGGTACGCTCATGGCGACTTGACAATTGATTGGTCCTGTGAACAGTACCGGTACGGACTGCACGCGGTGCAAAGCCATGCGTGTAGCTGTATTAGGGGAAGCCTGATTGGCAGGGGAGTATATACAACGAGGGGTCTGAAGATTTTTTAAAAAAAGAAACCAAAAAGGGGGGGGGGGGGGGGGGGTAGAGAAGATACGAGAGAGAAAAGGAACAAATTCATCGACACCCGGGTCGTACCCGAGTTCTCTTCAGAGGGGAACGTTAAAACCTCATAGCGAAATTTCTACCTTTTATTATATTCCTGGGGGCAAAACACCCCCGGTTCAGGTATTCTTTTGGGGGCTTTCTTTAGGCGAGAAAAAAAGGGTGGGGGTGGGTTGTCCCTCTCACCACTCTCCCCCCCACCCCCCCACCCCCCCCCCACCCCCCCCCCCCCCCCCCCCGCCGAATACTCACCACCATCTACTCACCTATCCCGCACACAGCTTCGTCTGAGCGAAAGCGAAACCGGGAAGGTGAGAGCAAAAAAATATTCAGATAATGTACTCGGTGTTTGCTTTATGTTTCTCTTCTTGCTACGCATTATACTTCCATGGCCATCTTCAGTGTTGAAGTTGTTCCATGGCCTGGAGTCCACCGCCAGCATGTTCTCTGAATCGTTGACGGCCCTGGGCGCGGTGGTGTTGCTATAGAGAAGCAGTAGGACAGAGACTTGCTCACTGACAGACGTGCCTCCGCTTGCCAGTTCGCCGGGTTCAAATCTCCTCAAACAATCCAGGACAGGATGTCTTTTGTCATAGGTGGACCACCAACAAAGTGCGATAGTTTTAAACCACAGTTATCTGACCCCCCCCCTCCTCTGCCCCCTACCCCCCCGCCCCCCCCCCCCCCCCCCCCCCACCCCCATAGTGACCTTAATTAATCATTTGCCGTCGCTTCGATTCTGAAAGTTGCTCACAAGTCTTGAAATATTTAAAACTAGCTGTTCGCCTGTTTCCATGCGTAGATATACGCAGCACAAGCGCGCCTGCACGTATTCTCGAGACGAGAGCGCGAGTAAGAGCGAGAGAGAGAGAGAGCGACGTTGCCCCTGTGGGATTAGGGGGCTTTGAAAATTATTGGCCAGAAAACGAAGCGAACCAGTCTAGCAGCAACAACAACAACATCACCTGACCAAGAAGAACGCCAACACGCAATACAGGCATTTATCACTCACGAGTTATAAAACACGTTATTCACATAACATAAATCTCATCCCTATTGTTCAGGGAACTATTTGTCGGTGTCAGTTCCATCTTTTCTGGGAAGACAACCGACCCTCCACCCTCATTACTCTTCTACTCACTGTCAAAGCGTCCTTTATCCAGACACGATCAGTTATATAGCGGGTTACCCCAAACCAAGTTTGAACTGTAACGCAAAGCCTCTCCTCTCAACACAGCAGATTCAAAGTCCAGAATTGTAATCTGACAATTCATGAAGATGATCTCCCGCCATTTTTACTGGCCACAAACAGCTCTGACTATATCCCTTCCCACTCCCCCAACTGTCTCCCGCTTCTCCCTCTACCTCCACTTCCTGTTGCAATACCCAATATAGAAAAAGAAACTAGAGAAGAAGGATGGATAGGGGCTGGTGGGAAGGGTGTGTGGTTGTCAGGGCACGTGTGCGTTGTGTCGCTCGTGTAGTGTGTGTGTGTGTGTGTGTGTGTGCGTGTGTGTGTGTGTTGTGTCGCGCGTCGCAGGTGTGTGCCTGTGTGTGTGTGTGTGTGTGTGTGTGAGTTGTGTGACCCCCTGTGCACGCCGCGCGCAGGTCTGTGTGTGCATTGTGTGTTGTGTGAGGTGCTGTGTGTCGTGTTGTGTGTGTGTGTGTGTGTGTACGCCGCGCGCAGGTGTCGTGTGTGTGTGTGTGGGTGTGTGTGTGTGTGTGTGTGTCGTTTGTGTGCGTGCGCGCGCGCGCGCTGCGCGGCACGAGCACGCATGCGTTGTGTGTGTGTGCGAGTCGCGCGCGCTCGAGCGCGCATGCGTGTACGTGTGCGGTGGACGAGACTAGAGGATCCAACCAAAGCTACTGACCTACAAAATTGTCAGACCCAGTGTACCCCCAACGCGCATGTCAAGTAACGGGGCGAATAAATGGTACCGAGCCGCGTCGGCACCATAAATTGATCACATCACAGCAGTAAGAAACAAGTGTGCGGATTAATTCATGTTTTATCTAGGAGGAGATTCTGTGTATTTCACACTGTTTATCAATTCTACAAATTTAACAAAAAAGCCCCCCCCCCCCCCCCCCCCCCCCCCCCTGCTCACTAGTCTTGCTCCCCGACTCTCATCTTTAAAACGAAAAGTATCTTTCGATCGAAGCAAGTAATATCATGACAAAAGGGAAAACTAGTTACTTAAATTCCGGGCTCACATGTTGCTTGTTGTAAATTCTTTTTCTCAATCCTTGAAACCACCGGGACCTGGTAAATTTGCAAGAGATGCTGCAAGCCGATTTTCACCTACGTGCGTGGCACCATTTAAACACACGCGCTGTTGCGCGCGTCTGCTGCGGCGGAACCCACACACAGAGATTGTGTGTGTGTGAGATGTGAGTGTCGTGTGTAAAGAGACTAGCGAGTGCGCCGTGAGAGAACGAGAGAGAGAGAAGAGACGAGCCGAGAGCGAGAGAATAGAGAAGCAGAGAGAGGTAAAGTGAGAGAAGGGGAAGAGAGAGCAGATAGAAGGACGCCACGAGAGAGAGCGGAGAGAGGATTCAAGAGAGAGAGAGAGAGAGAGCGACGAGGGGGGGGGGGGGAGAAGAAGAGACTGGGCAGACAGACAGCAGATGAGACAGACAGGAAGACAGGCAGGCACACTGACAGGACAGAGAGAGCAGAGAGCGAGAGAGACGTGAGAGAAGAGACGAGCACGCAGAGAGAGGGGGGGGGGAGAGACATAAGAAGGTGGTGGATAGAAGCAACACCCCTAGCCACGCTTTGTATTTCTCCAAATGTGTAGCGCACATAGGCAATCCCGCACACCTTATACCATTATATACACGAGCAACGAGAGACGGGCTGAGGAGAGAGAGTGAGAGAGAGAGAGAGGACCGAAAGAACCAGAAAAGACGAGGAGAGAGAGAGAGAGAGAGACGAGTCACAGACAGAGACCACAGACAGAGAGACAGACAGACAGCCAGAGAGATGGGGGTGAGCGCGGGGCGGGGCGGGGCGATGAGGCAAGAGATTCAAAAAGTTTGGGAAGCGGGCGGCAGAAGAAGGAGGAGAGGGATCGAATCTTGAACCCTGCACACCTTTGCAGGTAATTGCACACGATATTTTATAATGAAGTGTCTTTGAGTACTTGGGTCAACGCAGCCGCGGAAGCATAGTCACCGGAGAACATGATAGTATACTCGGCCAAAGTTGCAATGATTATTGAAAAATGCGCGGGGAGCTAGGACACGTGTGCCTACAGGGCTGAGAGAGAGAGAGAGAGAGATCGCGGCGAGAGAGAAGAGCGAGAGAGAGCGAGCAAACATTCCTAATTACTAATCATGCAAAATTATACAACCAACCCCACCAAGCCATTCGGCTGTTCAGTCCTGGCTTTCCATTTCTCTTTGTTGTCTAGTGTGTGTTGTTGTTCTCTTCTCTACACAACAACACACACACACACACGCACACACACAACACAAACACACACCAGCACACACCCAAACCTCACCCAGGCGCGGTACACAAAGCAAACGTAAGATTATAACATAAATTGATCTTAACCAGTTCAAAAGGCGAAACTTTAAGTTTTTTGCAAAGTTTTGTCATCCTCTCTGTTATGTTCCACTTAGATAACGACTACACAACATTAGACCTAATGACTGGCACTATTGTATTAAGGGGTGGGGTTGCTTATTTTTAAAAACACTCCGCCATGTCATTCTACATCACACACTCAGCGTCCACATCACAAACATACCTCATCCCTATATCATACTTGAGGATAACAATGTGCGCCTGTTCCTCTCACTTTGGTATATAATTTGTCTACTTAACTTCCTCCCTTTTCTGTTTTTCCAGCCTTGTTGAATGTAACCATGAAGCAAAGCACGCGCGTTGGGCCCCCCCTGGTGTGGGTGGTGGGTGTGTCGTGTGTGTCGTGTGTGTCGTGTCAGTGTGTGTGTTAGTGTATAACAGACAGACAGAAGACATGGTAAACGGCCAGAAGAGAGCGAGAAGAGAGAGGAGATGAGAGAGAGAGCGGAGTAGGGAGCAGGAAGGGTGAAGAGGAGCGAGAGAGAGAGGAGAGAGATAGAGAGAGCGAGAGAAGGGAGAGGCGCCGAGATGAGAGCCGAAGAGAGAGATGAGAGAGGAGGAGCGGACAGAGAGAGAGAGACAGAGACAGATGCGAGAGAGCGGGAAGAAACTCTGAACTTTAATGATTATAGGCAACAGACCACTCTCTGGGGGCGGAACACAAAAATTATACCTAACTTCATAAGACCTACAAACAGGAAGCTTCAAATCATACACACACAAAATCCAGGAGAGCAGCTGAGGCGCGAGAGGAGAGAGAGAGAGGAGAGAGAGAGAGAGAGAGGCAGAGCGAGAGAGAGGAGAATCCAAAAATTAACACTTTACGGATACCTCCCTCCTTACCGCATGTATAATAGTATCTTCAACGGTTTCTTCTGAGATAACGTCATAAGGTCGATTCAGTCCCTTTTTTGGAAATTCGTGACAACATATGCTCTATTACCCCCGCGGTTTGCATTCGACAGAATTGACATCCATTATTTAACAAAATCTTCCGTTTGCCCACAAAAAGAAAACCTCCTAAGGTCAAGAACTCTGTAAAAAATTTTTCGTACATTTTCTCCACAAAGGAGAGTGGGTATCAGCAGACAGATTGTCTTCCAATTATTCTTCAGGGTCTCCATGTTTGTAACGATAAGCATCCGATTAATATTTAACCCATGTTATGACCGTTGTCTAAGTTATAATCGGAAATACGCACGGTAAAAATATCTCCCGTTACAGGCACCCTGCACCAGATCCCCGATGTGTCTGCTGGGTTCCCTCGGCGTCGATTAACAAGGCTTGTCTCTGATGTCAGGAGATGTCGAGCTAGCTAAAGGCTTCTTCAGGGGCACCGTGGTGCCTGTTTTACATGATAAGAGTCTGTGGTAGGCCCTGTGGCGCGGTTCGGCTGTGTTTTGGTTTTCTTCGATAGAGAGCGGAAGATGATTGAGTTTGATCAGAGGCGATTTCTTCTTGATTACGCCTCTGCTCAGACGAGTTCTTCTCTATTCTCTCCTTCTCTCTTCTCTTTCTCTCTTTCCTCTTCTCTTCTCTCCTGTCCCCCGTTCTTTTTCACCCTATTCCTCTTCTGTTTCACACTCTCCTCTTCTTTTAGTTTTACTCTCTCTCTTTTTCTTCTCTCTTCTCTCTTCTCTCTCTCTCTCTCTCTCTCTCTTCATCTTATTCTCACGTGTATTGAATAAGATTTAGCATCCTTTCTTTTCTTCTGCCTGCCTGCATGCGCCTGTCTGTCTGTTGTCTCTTGTCTGTCTGTCTGTTCTGTTGTTGTTTTCTTCTCTTCTCTCTTCTCACTTTCTCTCTCTACTCTCTCTCTCCATCTCCTGTCCTGTTGTCTGTCTAATGTTGTCTCGTCTCACTCATAGTGGACTTAGGTCGATATGGAGATGACCTTCAGAGATTATCAAACACAATACTAATTTTATATGTAAAGTAACTTGAAGCATTGATTAGTTTGAATAGTTTGAGAACGCTGTTTCTATTTTTTTTCTGTATTTTCTGAGTTTCTTCAACTACGTAGGGCTAAACTAGTTGATCATTTATCCATGATTGCAAACAGGCAAGATGGTGAACAATATTTGGCCCAACCGTGGTTACAAATATATATCAAAACCAGCCGACCTGACCCACCCCCCAACCCAAAACACAACAAAACAAAAAAAACCACACACCAACCACCAACAGCCAAACCAACCCCAACATCAAAAATATTTGGCACACTCTCTCTACTTGTTTCACATAATTATACGATCAAAAAAAAAAACCAAGAAGACAAGGAGAAACCGACCCCCCCCCCCCCTCCAGACCAGCCAACCAAACAACAACCAAACAGCAACCAACCACAAACAACAACAACATCAACCACAACAACGCCCATTTCGCTTTATAGATATAAAGTTGGGTCAGTTTTCATACTATGACAAGAGCAAAAGTTACATATCATAGCCTGTGTTATAACCGAACCCATGGGGTGGTTTCAAATAAATCAGTCACACCACGACACATTTTGGACGCGGCCCCTTCCTACTACTGGGCTAGGGAAACGGTGTCATGCGTGGCATGGTTGCCAGACTGCACCCCGGTCCCTATCACTTCGTCGTGGAAACCGTCATTGTCAGAGAGTTTCACGCCTAACTGGAACTGAAGTGGATCCACTTTTCTCTTCAACAATGGAAACCTTATCAACGTACCAGAGTAGACAGAGTTTGTTCACAGCTCGAAAGGCAGGCTATGTAGGTGATTATATAAACACGTCCAGAGTAATCCACCCAGGAATGCTAAATATTGTATCTCTCGCCACTCCTGAGCGATGTTCCTGGCTGTTGCCAATGCTGGTTTGGAAAATGGTCTTGAAGATGCTAAAAAACGTGTTCCCCCCCCCCCCCCCATGCTTTTGTTGTTTTAACTGAAAAAAATACGGGTTTATTTGATGTGCGTGAGAGAACGATTGATACTCAGCACTATTAGCGAATGCTGCACATAGTAATATTCATGTCCGTTCTACCAAATGAGTTATGCAAGAAAAGAATGTGTATAAGCCTTTTATATCCTAAGACCCGATTGAAGTTTTTTTTTTTCCCTCTATGAATCTTCTTCTCTGTCAAAAGCCACTTCTATGGCACTTGGGCAGGGTGCAAGGGGAGAAATCAGTAGAGGCAGGAAACTATTAAACCACGGCCGCCACGCCTTACTAAATGAGGGGAGGATAGTACATCCTACCCTTTCCTAAACAGCTCAACAAGCCAAAGACATCAGCCTATAATTCATTTAACATATTTGACCCACCTATACGACAATTCCATGGTAAGTGATCTACATTTTTCATTTTTGTTTGGATGTGAGAATGTGAAAATTATACAGTTTTAAGTGTTCATATGTAATTTATAGCATGTCTCTTAAAAACAACAACAACAACCAGTATATCACAAGTTAGGGCCTAACACAAGCACAGGTAAATAATAATTATTCTTCCGTGCGCTTGTTCGATTTTGTTTTTGTTTGTCCTACTGAAGACCCCAGGTCAAAACGTGGAGTGTTGCATTGATCTGTGTTCATGTTGATTGTTAAGGACTTCGGGATCGATAGGTTTAGAATCTCACCTTGATCTCTGCCCTGCCTGTTTAAGTGCTCAAGTTCGAAAGGTGTGGAGCCAATATTGTTCTCTGCTAATCTTTGCCTCAGGATCGAGAAGAGTAGAGTCCTGTGTTGCTGAGTTGAGTAAAGGCCCATGCTGTTTTGTGTTTGTTTGTCTTGCCTGTTGGAGACCTCAGGAATGAAAGATATAGAATCCTCTACTGTTTTATGTTTGTCTTGCTGGATGAAGTCCTGAGGGCTGAAACGAAAAGATTGAACTTGTCTGTTTGACCTGCCTGAGGATGATCTTAGGGTTAAGATGAGTAGAGCGCTGCATTGTTCGATGGTCGTCTCGCCCGACGAAGTCCCGAGGTGAAAGTGTGCAGTGCCCTCTTGCCAGTTGAAGCCCTCAGGGTTGAAAGGTGTGGACTCCTGTAGGGTTCCATCTTTGTCTTGCCCGTTCAAGACCTTGGGACGGAAACGTGTTTTGTCTTTGGTCTTGCCTTTCAAGACAGGTCGGGTTTCAAATGTGATGAGTCCTGCATTGTTCTGTGTTTGTCTTGCCTGTGGAGGACCGCTTGGTGGAAACGGGTGGCTACCTGTATTGTTCTCTGCTTGTGTTGCCTGTGGAGGACCGCGTGGTGGAAACGTGTGGCTACCTGTATTGTTCTCTGCTTGTGTTGCCTGTGGAAGACCCCAGCGTCCTAACATGCAGAGTCGTGTATAGCTCTCTGTCTTGTCTCTTGAAGACATCAGGGTCGAAACATGCAAAGCACTGTGCTGTTCTCTAGTTTTGCCTGTTGCAGGCCTTGGAGTCAGCCCATGTAGTGTCCTGTGGCGCTTTCTCTTGATGTAGTCTCTTGGATAGCTCAGGATGGAAAAAAAAATAACGTCCTCCATTGCAGATTGCTGTGTTACCTGTTGAAGACATCTACGTACGTCGTGTTCTGTACTGTTCTTTCTCTGTCTTGCTTGTTGATCACCGTGGAGTCAAAATAAGTAGAGCTCTGTATTGTTCTGTATTTGTCTTGTTTTGTTGTACGGGGGAGGGGGAGGAGGGTGGGGCAGTAACCCGCAATCAGTCTCCTCTTCCTCCTCTTCTTACTGCCAAACCGCTGTTTGGGAGTCTGGGGGAGACACAGACGTCAAGCCATTTGTATTGCATACAGTTTCCATGACATCCCATCACAGCGTATAGCATTACAGCATAACAGCAATGCAATAGCACACCACAGAGTAGCAAATCACAGAGCTTTCTACTCTTCCTTCTTCTGCTCTTTTCCACAGAAAACATCACCACGCGACACCACACTATACTCTGCTGCACAAGATAACAAACCATACTTCACGACAGGTAACACCACACTACACCACATCACACACACCACACCACACCACACCACACCACACACACACCACACCACACCACACCACACCACACTCTACTTTGCTCTGCTCTGTTCCATTGTGCTGTGCTGTTGTATCACTATACTATACGATAGTATGCAACATCATACTCTACTATATTATACTATAGTGCACTATACTATGTTATATTGTACTATACTATAATTATGATATCATACTATACTATATACTATACTATACTATACTATACTATACTATACTATACTATACTATACTATACTATACTATACTACACCATACCATAGCACACAGTACCAT
>CM031595.1:22167118-22197118 GCA_018398815.1 Conus ventricosus | reverse complement strand
AGCTAAGTTGTGTGAAGTTCATCTTTCTTTTTTGATTTTTGTGTGAAACTCATCTTTGTTCTTTGATCTTTGCGTAAAGTTCATTTTTTTGTTTTTTTATCTCAGTATTTCATACATGTTAAGATATACGTTTCGGCTAGCGATTCGTCCAGATTTGTAATTAAAAATCGCATTTGAGACGCACCACCTGCGACATACACTTGTGAATGGAGGGAGGTGGGAGGGGATATAGGCGATGATTAGGGTAGGAGCAGAGAGGGTGGGGGTAGGATGTATGATCGATTAGGAGCTACTCCCAGTGTGATGGTCAAGTCTGCAATAAAAGAGTTAAATCTGGCTTTCTGGTGCTCCCGCATCTATGCCATTTTGTCTGATGTCAAGTCATGAATGATAAAGAAAAGATTTTGTTTCTTGTGCTCTCCTATTTATGCTGTTTTGGTGTTTTTTTTGTTTTGATGTTGTGACCTTTCTTATTTACGTTTGAACAGTAAACTGTATCTTAAGACATATACAGAAACAGTTAAATCTGTTCAAAATCTAAGTCTGGCAGGCATACATCGCTTGATATACTTCTGCTCCGAAAGTGGTTGTGTTTCTAATTCATTTGTTAAAAAAGTAGATTTAAACGAAAAAAAAAGAAAAAAAGAGGGGGGGGGGGGGGGGGGGGGGGGGGGGGGGGAAGGAGAGAGGTAGCTATAAGAAGAAAAAAGAAGATTCGAGTTCAATCACTCGCTTACAACGCACCGAACTGCACTCAGAAAAAAGTAATAAACAGACTTCTCCAAACCGGTTCCTCACCTTTTTCGGATCTATGTTCACGTAAAATGCAGCAAATAACAAGACGTAATCGTTTAGAGAATGCATTTTCTTTTTAAAAATCTCTCAGGCGAATCATCTTTCACTTCTTTGGTAATATCCTTTCTGAAATGAATACGGATCAAGAGATAGAGGAAACGTGCCTCTCTCTCCGCTCAGTAGTATTATATGTCTCGGGTGCAATGGCCAAACCTCTTTGGGCATGTCAATCAGCCACACGTGGAATGAAGCAGACCGGTATGGATAGACATGGACAGTGGCAAAGGAAGTCTTTTTGATGTTTATTTAGATTGTCCGAAAAAACCCGCAACTTCCACTCTTGATTTTTTTTTCTTCTTGCGTGTTGATTTCATGAACTTGAATAAGGGACACGCATTTGTATAAGGACACACACACCACACAACACACAAAAACCCCCACACACACACACACCCCAACCCGCGGCGCGCGCATGCACCAGACATTCACGTCGGGGTGCAACGCATGACACCACACACACACCACACCACAACACACAACACACACACACACAACCACACCCCCACACACCCCCCAGAGAGAAGAGAGGAGAAGAGAGAGAGAAGAGAGAGAGAGAGAGAGAGAGATGCCCAAAGCGCAACAAAGGGGGGACTCTTTACAATTAGTCTTATGCCATCTCTCTCTTCCCTTCCTCTCTCTCTCTCTCTCTCTCCCCCTTCTCTTTTCTCTCTCTCTCTCTCTTTTCTCTTCCGCCTTTCCCCCTCTCTAATTAATTCTGTCCACGACAATTTTTTTGAAAACCTTTGGGTGAAAAGATCAACTCTTGATTAAACAAAGTTTTCTTTCATTCATGTTTTTGTGGGGCAGTAAAGACCCGATTAATTTTTTGGGAAGTGGATTAAGCTGCTATTTCCATCAAAAATCCAAAATTTTAGGATTTAATGGGCGGGAAAGTGTTTGGTAATCTTAACGCTCGTTTGGGGAGTCTTTGTGTTAAATTCTATTGTGTTTCATAGACGTCCCCCCCCTTTCTCTCTCTCTCTTCTCTCTCTTCTTCTCTCCCTTTTCTTCTCTCTTTCCCCCTTTCTCTCCCCCTCCTCTCTCTCTCTCCCCCTCTCCTTCCCCAATTAACTATGAAGAAAAATGGGGTTTAAAGAATTTGCAGATGGAAAAGCACATACTTTTGCGATTAAACGGTTTCTAATTTTTCCCATTGCATTTATAAAATAAATGGCACGGGTTTTTCTGAAGAACCCTTTTCATTCGATCTTTGGGAAATGGTTAAATATTTTTAAAACTACCCAACTACCTACAAGCAATTTTTTAGAAACATCGATATTTTCTACGGCATTTTGATTTTAGGAAAGCAGAACGGGGTTGTTACTATAAAGAGGTTTGCATTTAAAGGGTTTTGGGGGTTTAGACCCCCATCAGGGATTTGGGCAATAAAAAGAACATTTATTTTGGGAATTTTAAAAGCCCGTCTCATGCATTTTAAAAAAAAAAAATGGCATTCCAAGTGATAGTGATATAGTATTCCGGGTTCCACTTTTTAAAAATATCTTAAACCTAAAATTTTTGACTGTAGAACCAAAAAGGGGCACAGGGATATGCTTTACTAGTTTAAAGTAGGACATTTGGGGACAAAAATGCAAGCAAAAGTGGTTTAATTTAAAGGGCCCTTTAGACATTTGTTGAAAGGGGTTACTGTGGTACAAAAAAATGAGATCCTTATTTCTATTGTGCGCTTATAACGAATCAGCGAAGTTCAACTTCTCAATATTATTGCGACAAAAAATCAAAACCCTGTAAGTTTTTTTGCCCCTTAAAATATGGATAATAACTTATGTAAGTTGTTGCGAACCATCAAATTTGGGGAAAAAAATGCTAGGTAATAATTCTAAGTTTGAGTTTTTTTGCTTTTATGCATCCGCAAGCTGATGACCCTTTTTAAAAATGGTTTTGTTTTCTTTTACTAGTTAGCTAATGATGAAGCGGGCGGGGAGAAGATGTACGGCAGGGAAAAATTTTTTAAAAAAGTGGATATGTGGCCCCGGGGGAGGGATTGTGGTATGCATGTACTTAAAAAAAAACAACAAAACATTTCATTTTGAGTACAAAAAAAACACGTATTATTTTTTTTTCTTCACATGCTTTGGCCCCATCATTAAATTTTGTAATCCTTTTCAATTATGTTTCTTTGCATTATAAAACTTGTTTTTTTGGCCTGAAATTTAGTGTAATCCCTTGACAAAAGGTATGTAGCCCATTTTCAATAAAAAAAACGTACTGAAGCTCTCTTTTCCTCTTCTCTCTCCTCTCTCACACACACACAAAAACAACACACACCACACACACACACAAAACACACACAGAGAAAAGGGGGGTGTTTTTAAAAAGCTTTGTCCTAAAAGTTCTCTCCGTTTCTGACCCCTTAACCCTTTCATTGGAAATTACAAAAAAAGTGAGTTCGGGAAACCAAAACGTCCCTTTATGCACCACAGCAAGGACATCACACTTAGAAAATTTTTTTTTTTCTCTGGGTTTATGGGAAAAAAAAGACTAAGACATTTGGAATTTTCAATACACAAAATTTTCATTCATTAACAGGAACATCTTGGCGGAAAAGTTTGAAGATTTTAAAATGAGTGCCCGTGTTTATTTATCTGGTGATGGGATTCGAGAGAGTTGGGATAAGGTTTTTAAACTTTGAAAAAAAAAATAAGCGTTATCTTGTAAGGTAGTGTCTTCAAATCGCGAAGTTCTTTTTACCTTGCCGAAGAGAAAATGTTTTTAATATTTTTCGTTTTTTTTTTCCTGTCTTCGCTACATCGCGCGCACCGCACACAAACAACACACACCCCCCACAAACACACACACACACCACACCCCCAAACCCCCCCCCCCCCCCCCCACACACACAAACCAAGACTTACTGCTGAACCCCTTTTTTTTACTCCCGTTTTATGAAAGGATACTTTCAATGGGAACGAAGAAATGCTTTGTGTGTCTGTCTTCTACTCTGTCTCTGTGGGGTTCTGTCATGGTCAAAATGTGTCCACTCGCTCAGACAAAACTTTTGGGGCCATCTTTTTCTGAAATTGGTAGGGATGTTCATTATGGTCAGGATGATGCCCCTTTTTATTTTTCCCGAATAGCCCTTTTAACGGGTATAACGGGCCCCCAAAGGTTTTTCTTCTTTAGGGATTCTCATGACGAAATACATTTTGACCATGTTTGATTGTGACGTCAAAAACATATTCATTTGATTGTGAGTTTTTTAGGGAAAATAAAAAAAAGGGAGTACGTTTATACTTTGCCCTTTTTTTCTTACAATTTTTTGGAAAGACAAAATGTGGCCCCGTACACTTTACATTTTTTAACGGGTTTTGGTCAAAAGGGGATCTATAATCCTTCACAAGACTTACAAAGTTTTCATTGAACATAAAACTTTAAAGTTTTGTTTTCGAATCGTTTAACCCTAAATATGTATTTTCTAACAGAAAATTTCTCTTGTTATATGTTAAATTTCTATATTACATAAATTTTTAAAAAAAAGGACCCCTTTTTGTCCAACATCGTTATTCCCTTCAAAAACCCAAAAAAATGTTTTTATCATGATCATCACGGGGGTTTATCCCGGGGTCTTTTACCCTTGGGGGAGATCGGGGACTCCCCGAGTGGCTTTTAGATTTGTTTGTTTGTTTGTTTTTGTGTCTGTTTATGCACTATAACTAATAAAATCCAGGGATTGATTCAAACTGTGCATATTTTCTACTCTAGTTTTTCGCTTTTTCTTTCTTTTTTTCTTTTTGCAAAGTCGGAAAGATATTCCCTGTCTAAGCATTTGTGACTGATAATACACTGTTTTCCCAAAGTCTACGATGTAGGTTTCTCGCCTTCAAACTTATAGTTCAAGAGAGCGTTTTGCTTCAAATTTGTAAAAAAGATTTTTTTTTTTTCCTTTTTGATGCTTATGCACATTCCAGGTCGCTTTTCTTTGTGATAGAAACTGTAAAGTTGTCCACAGTTTCAGAGAGCTGCAAATTGCATGTGATGAATTATTTTTCTCCTGGGCTTATATTCATGGACAACCCGCTGTTAACCTCCGGTTAAGTCTATTCATGAATATAGGCCCTGTTGACAATCATGCAATCTCAGACCAAACTAGAACATCATTGTATCATCTTCATTATCCTCATTTTTACTGACCAGCATAACACAAGTCTCACATTTTGAGACCCTTCATGCCCTGCT
This sequence comes from Conus ventricosus, assembly GCA_018398815.1. Lineage (NCBI taxonomy): Eukaryota > Metazoa > Mollusca > Gastropoda > Neogastropoda > Conidae > Conus > Conus ventricosus. The sequence goes on along the minus strand of CM031595.1, from coordinate 22,192,066 downwards.
CTCAGAATGATCTTAGTTTCGATTTCCTCTACATTCTATATGACCTTGGTGAATCGTGTGTAGGTCGCCTGTCCCAGCGAATTTATAGGATCTGTCGTGGGACGAACGTAGTGGCGTCCTTCGAAGATGTACGCGACAAAAGAATGACTGTCGTCAGTATGTTCTTTAGTAGAGGGGCCCATTGTCAAATGGTAACTGCGTTTGCCTGCGGAACTGACGTTGCGTGTTGGAATCACACGTGGAATCGGATATGTCAGCTTGAAAACCCTCGGCCGGAATGAGCGACGTGGGTGCTGTGAACCACTGAGATGGCACAGAGGATGGGAAAGAAAAGCAGAAAAGAAAGAAATCAGGCAAGCTGAAAAGTGCCAGCTAGTGAAAAATATGCTAGACTCTGCAGAAGATTTTTTTTTTTTTAATTAAAGAATTATGTACATAATTGCAGTTTGGGTGCTTAGAGTATTAGCAGAAGCTCTGACGCTATACATTCTCCATTTTTCGTGTGGTGATATCTCTCAGTGTTGCGCGTGTGGTGGACTCTCTCTCTCTCTCTCTCTACCTCTCTCTCTCTCTCTCTCTCATCTCTCTCTCTCTCTCTCTCTCTCTCTCTCTGTGAGTGAGAGAGAGAGAGAGAGAGAGAGAGAGAGTGGTTGTGTGTGAATGTGTGTGTGTGTGTGAATGAGTGTGTGAATGTGTGTGTGTGTGAATGTATGAATGTGTGTGTGTGTGTGTGTGGTGTGTGTGTGTGTGTGTGTGTGTGTGTGTGTGTGTGTGTGTGTGGTGTGAATGAAAGTGGCTGGAAATCTAAACACACCAGAATGTTTCAGGAGGCATTTCTTCGTAGAAACTGAAGAAACTGTCTCCCCCCCCCCCCCCCCCCCCCCTCCCGCAAACAATGGATGAAATAAAACATAAATATCTTATTGAAAATCTATAACCAAGAGATACTAAGAATTCTGAGACACACGAGCCATAATGTTACGGCTATCTGCGTCTTCGATTCAACTGAACGCTCAATTCACTGGTGCATTTTCAGGCTCGTCACGGTATTTCAGTGGGCAGTGGGCAATGCTTGATTAATTCCATCTCATCTTCAAGAATCCTGGTGCGCAATGGATACTTGTGTGTTTCCAAAACCCCTCCAACCGACGGCATGGATGACAGGATATTTCATATGCCTGCAGGATACTTTGCACACAAACGCGGATCAGTCACTAGAAGACTTCCACATATGCTGACCAGGAGGTCGTAAAAATTCTGCTCCGAACTTCACCCACCATATGAAAAGCAGAATGGAGCAAACTCATATTTACGAGACTTAAAAGTATGTCGTATAGCCAAGTAGTTTCAGGGAGTCTGGCTTTCAAGCCGAAGTCATTGCCATCGAAGCTGCAGCCCTGGGGGGTTTTTAAGGTCATCAGCCTATGATCTCATGAAACATCTCGGAGATTCTGGTTAGAAGAGAGGACTAGAACCGTTAAGGCAGTGGCAGAGGGAGCTGAAAAGAGTTCCAGCTGGATCTGGTCGAAGAGAATCAAAGGTGAACTCCATAAACCTTAAATTCTCAACACAGGACGGGTGTCCGATAGCCATGTGGGTAAGACATCCGTTTATAAAGGCAACGCCTGCAAAAGATGCTGGTTCGAACTCCAGCAACGCCAGAAAAGAAAGGAGAAATCGTCAGCAGAAAGGCACCAAGGGCGGGTGGGATCCTTGACTCAAGACCTTTTAAACTGTCCTTATCAGGGTTTCTTCTTAGTCTGCGCGTGTGCTGAGGGTTAAATTATACTCCACACTTCACCCGCGAAGAGCCGCGTTTTTGTTTGTTTGTTTTTTTAACACGTGACACCTAGATAGTGAAACAAAACTGCCATTGTGCGGGTATCTATATAATCTAAGATCTAAGACATAAGAGCAAGCTTTGTTTATAATTGTATATATATATATATATATATATATATATATACACCAAGGGGTTGAGCGCTTTTAGAATCGTTTTAGGCTGTGCAACTACATTGATCGGCGACGTGTTTTGATTCTGTCCTGTTGATGGCAAAATGCTACGAGTATAAGTGCATCAGAAGACAGAAAACTGAAACGTTAGTGTGAAGTAAACCGCCAAAATGACGTCAGAGCAGTTCATAACTGGTTGAATGACGTATTTCATTCTCATAACATCCACAAAAAACGCTGAGTGATGTACTTTTCTCTCATATCACCCACAGAGCAGTCATCGATCTGCACACAGACAGACAGACAGACAGACAGACGGCAAAGAGAGAGAGAGAGAGAGAGAGAAGAGAGAGAGAGAGAGAGAGAGAGAGAGAGAGGAGAGAGAGGGGGGGGGGGGAGAAGAGGTGGGGCCAGACGGGGTAGAATGAAGAAGCAGGGATGGGGGTGGGGGTGGGGTGTCGAGCAGAAGCGAGATGGGGGGAACGGAGAAAAGGAAAAAAAAAGAATGCCATTCATGATCTTAGCTTAAATCTCCAAAGGATGGAACAAAAGTTGGTGGATCGTGGAAGGGAGGGGGGGGGGGATTCTTGGAAAGGGAAGGACAATAGATAAGAAGGAAATACAATCACAGGAGTGTGCTATCACAATATTACACGAATCTTATCTCCCTTGGCATCTTATGGCTTTTGCGAACAAGGGAGGTAATCATCGAAATACTCACATGCTTGCCTGGGTTACTTCCCTGATTTGTATTCTTTTTTCCGGCCGTTGCTGCCATAATCAACACACACACACACACACACACACACACACACACACATATATATTAAAAGAAAATGTGTGCTTTGTATTCAATGGAAGTACATATCATGCGTTGAACATTACATGCTTACATACCCCTATGCCACGATGCGTGTTTATTTATATCATGGACATATGTGACTTGAGTGCTTGTATAATAGTGCGTGTATGCGCCTTGAACGTCCTGTCAGACTGGTACATTAGAAATAAATGAAGTCCCCTGATCAAAATTTTTCTCGCATGGGGGCGGGGCGCGGGCCGTTTGGGTGCTTTACTCGCCCCGGGGCGCGGGTTTTTTGGGGTGTGTGTGTGTGTGTGTGTGGTGCGTGCGTGGGGCGCGCGCCTTTTGTGTGTGTGTGCTTTGTTTTTTTTTAAAAGAGAGAGGGAGAGGAAAAGAGGTGAAAGGAGAGAGGGAGGGGGGGGAGGGGGGGAAAGGAATTAGAGAAAAAGAGAGGAGGGGAGAAGGGGGAGACAGAGGAAAACAGGGGGTAGGGGAGAGAGGGGAGAGAGAGAGGGGAGAGGAGAGAGGGAAAAAGGCAAAAAAACCCCCCACCAGCGGGAAATGCCCGTTTAACCCAGATAAAGTGGAGGTATCTTTTCCAAGGGGGGTGAAAAACCCGAGGGCCGGGAAAATTACCCCAGGGGGAGTCCCCCCTTGATACCCGGGAATCCCTTTCCCCCCCGATAAAAGATGGACACCCGCATGCCAACATCAAGGGTGACTTTTTTTTAGAGGTCAAAAAAACTGAATCCATCAAAAGAAAATGTTTTAATTGACGGGGGGGGGGGTTCGGGGGGGGGGGGGGGGGGGGGGGGGGGGGGGGGGGGGGGGGGGGGCGCGCCCAGCACCCTGGAATACAAAAGGGAAATAAGCAAAAAAAACAGTTATTTTTCGGGGGGGAAAAATTTGGGGGCCCCCAAAATTACTATAAAAAAAACCTATGTGTTTGGGGACAAGGGCCGTTTGGATGTTTAATAACACACCACAGGGAACCACGCACGCACCCCCACCCCCCCACGCACGCACACGCACTCGCACACGCCACCCCCCAACACACACCCACACCCCCACAAAACACAAACCCCAACCCCACAAAAACACACCCAAAAAACCCCACCCTTTACAAACAAAAATTTCGGCTACCCTAAAAACCCCCAAGAAGCAAAAAAACACAGCAAATAAATAGTTTTTTTTGGGAGGAAAGTGGTAGCCTGGGGAAATTTTTGGGGGGGGGAAAAAATGGCATGTGTTCGTTGAAAGTGAGTTCCCGGAACACAGGTACAACAAAAAAATAACTTGCGCTTGGGGGAAAAAGGCCAGCCTGAAATGCTTTCAAAACAAAACAAAAAAACCATGGGTTTTGGGTGAAAAAAAGTCGGCTGGCTGGGACACTTAACGAAACAAAAAAAAAACAACTTTTGGGGCTTGGTAAAAAGTCGGCTGGGGGGGCCCCTTTAAAACGAAACGTAAACAAACCCCAAAAAAACAACATTTTGCTGGGTAAAAGGTGGGGGCGGGTTTGGGGAACTTATCATCAATAAAAAAAAAATTACAGCTTGGGGAAAGGGGTTACCCAAAGCCGGGAAAAAACATATTTAAAAAAAAAAATAATGTGGTTAAACTTAAAAAAAAAATTAAAAAAAAGGAAAAATCCCAAAAAATTTAAAAAATTTGGGGGAAAAAATTCCCAAACGACAAAAACTTTGATAAAAAAAAATTCCCTTAACGTTTTGGACCCCTTTCCCATTTTAAAAAGTTTTGCTGGCTTTTGTCTTTTGCTATCTCGTGCTTTCAATTTTTTTTATACAACGATACATTGATTATTTGTATTTGAAAAAAAAAGAAGAAAAGCCCGTCTTTTTTTAAATGAGCCCCCCGGGAGGTATTCATTCTCTTTTTTGTCCTTTTTAATTTTACTATTCTTATATTTTCCCCTTTAAAAATTATTGTTGTTATTTATTATTATCATTTTTTTTTTTACCCTTTACTTTATTATTTTATTATTACGGGAAAAGTCCCTGGTATCAGTTTTGCACCGGATCCCCATCCCCTATCAAAGCGCTTTCGCATGGTATTAAAACCATTTATACCCAAAAATTACTGTCCTTCGGGCGCCCCAAGGTTTGGCTTTTGCTGTAACTGAGTCTTAGGGACGGGACGCCCCTTTGTAGCGGTTTCCCTGCCCTATTTGTATTGTAAGTCAGTGAAACCTCTTCGGGCTTGTTTATGCGAAAAAAAAAGCCATGTTAACTGAATAGGGCCAAAAGAAACAAAACAACCTTCCCAATACAAACTCACTCAAAACCCAAATTCCGGGGGGGGTTTCCCAAGAAAGACTTCCCTTTTTAAATTGATCTGCGAGGGGGAATGGCCCCGACTGGAACTTTTCTAGAAAACCATGTTAAAATGAAAAAAAAAAAAAAAAAAACCAAAAAAAAAAAACCTTTAAAACCCATGCGGGCTTTAAAAGTAGGATGTCTGTAGGCGGATAAGAAAACCCCAAGCCCCAAAAAAAGAAAAATCCGGGGGCCCCCGGGAAAAAAGGGAAAAAAAGGGCCCCAAAAAACAAACAAAGCTTTTCCGCCCTATTTGGGGTCTTCTCCCGGCGGGGCCCAAATGTTTTTCCCCAAAACGAAAAACAAAAAGGCCAAACATTTCCCCCATCTTTTCGGCGGGGGGGAAAAAAAAAGCGGGTTGGGGTGGGGGGGTGAACGTTTAAAAATGCGGGCGGAACGGGAAAAAGGGAAAAGGGGTTTCGGGGGGGAAAGGGGAAATACAGTTTAGATAAATAAAAATAAAGGGGATGATAATTAGAACAAAATAATGGTTAAATTTAAAAAAAGAAAACGTGTAATGATAACTACGATAATGATGAAAATAACAACAACAAAAAATGATGTTTAAAAAGGGTGGTGTAATATTTTTAGTGTAGCAGAAAGTAATTGAAATTTGGTGGTGGTGAGGGTGGTGGTGGCGACAAAAAACAAAAGGGAAAAAACTAACGATGATGTGAGGGGTTATTGTGAGGGATGATGATGATGATGTGATGATGATGAGTGTAAACGAAATGTGAGATGATGTGATGATGATGATGTTTGAGGATGTTGTTTGGAAAAAACCCAAAGACGGGGAACATTTTTGATAAAACCCAAAAAATATGCAAGTTATAGTGATCCTCCCCCTCCTCCCCCCTCCTCTTCCTCCCCCCTCTCCTCCTCCCCCCTCCCCCTTTCCTCTCCCCCTCATCATCATCTTCACCCTCACATAAAATCATTTTCATAAAAAAAATTTAATGAAAATTTTTTACGGAAAAAATGAACGAAAGGGGGAAGGATAATAATAAAAAAAAAAAAATCTATGCAAAACAAAAGTCAAAGTACCGCTTGAGGACAAGTGAGCTTGGGGAAAAACCCAGTTTGTTTAAAGAAAGCTCGCCCCCAAAACAATACACCCCCAAAGGGGTGGCTGCGGGGAAAAATCACAGACCCCAAGACAAGAGACCCCCCTTGCTGGAAAACCACCCGGCATGAGGATCAAATTTTCCCCTGTCGACGGGCCTTTCTGCAAAACTTTGGTTGTTTATCTGTGTCTGTTGTTGTGAGGGTTAAAGAAGGCATGTTTTTTTAAAAACCCGTCGTCTGCTTTGTTTTCTGAATAAAAGGGATCCCGCCAATTTTAAAAAAAAACCAACTATTTTTGGTGGGGTTTTTTTTGGGTCTTTGCGTACTTTGGGCTGGTTTTTTGCCATTTTTTTACCCTTTGCTGCTTTGACAAAAAAAAGCAAAGTAGAGAAAAAAAAAAAGTCCATCGTCGGGGGCCCAAAACGGGAAAAATACCTTCCCCCCTCTTCACCCCCCCCCCCCCCCCCCCCCCCCCCCCCCCCCCCCCCCCCCCCCCCCCCCACACTCCATCGCCCCGGATGGACGAACACAGCAACAAAAACTGTGTCTCGCAGCGTGTGACGGCTTTAACACAAGTGAATGGGCTTCTCCCCCTTAGATATCACAGATACTGTCATCCTGCCTCGTGCCCCCTTGCGGCGGCTTTTGCGGCACACCCCACCACACAAAAAACCCACACCACACCCCCAAACACACCCCAACACACACACACACAAAATTAAAATATTTATATATATATATATATATATATATTTTATATATATATATATATATTTTATATAAAAATATATAAAATCAAAAAAAAACAAGGGTGATTTCGGCGGTGTTTTGATTCTGTCTTTTGAGGGCAAAATGCTCGATATAAGTGCATCAAAGACAGAAAACTGAAACGTAAAGTGGGGAAGGGAAAACCGCAAAAATGACGTCAGACCCTTTCAAAAGGGGGTTTGGGAATGACGTATTTCATTCCCCCCCACAGAGCGTCATCGATCTGCACACGACAGCCAGACCGCGCCCCCCCGAGGCGAGAGAGAGGGGAAGAGGAGAGAGAGAGCGAGAGAGGAAGAGGAGGGGAGAGAGAGAGAGAGAGAGAATGAGAGAATGGGGAACCCTTTTAAATCCCTATAGGCCATGGGCATTTTGAAACAAGGGTTTAGGGGTTTATGGGGTGGGGGGGGAAAGGGAGTGGGGGGGGGGATTGGCGGGGGAAAACAACAGCACGCACTACAAAATCACCCCCTTATGTATAAATACACTTTCAAATTTAAAAACCTTAGCTCAGTTTTATGATTCCCTCATTAAACCCAAAATTCCTGGAAAAAAGTTTGCCCCAAAAACCCCGAAATGAGCTTTTCGGTTTTGGAAGAAAAAAAGACACACATTCTAAAAAAATGATTTTTTACAAAAGCTATATCTGACTAAAGGCCTATTACATATTTCAAAGGCGGGTTAAAACCTGTTGCTAGTCTACGTTAAGTGAGTGAAAAATGTATTTGCTATGACGAGATTTTTGTTTATTAAAACCATTTTAAAAAAATTTGTTAAAGGGGAAAATTTTAAAATGAGACCAAAAAAACTGTCTCTTAAATCAGTAAAAAAAGGGGCCTACAAAAAAAAGACAAGATGTTTTTCATCTCATTTACATTCAAAAAATATGGGGAAAATTTTTTGGGCGGGGTTTTCACAAAATTTTTCAGTTTGGGTTTTTATAGGTATTAACCCCCAAATCTTGTCTGTTTTCAAAACCACTCTCCCCCAAAAAGATGTCTAGAAACTCAAAATAAAGGTAATTCCGAAAACCCCCACCCGTAAAGATTGGACAAGGAAAAACTGTTTTTATCCCTAATTTATGCCGACCATTCTTGAACATTTCTGTCAACTGCCCTTTTTTTTGGGAAAAATTTGGTTTAAAAAAAGTTCGTTTTCCCCCCTTGCCCTAGCCCTACATAAATTTAAATCCCCGGGGCCCTAGAATTTCTCTGCTAATTTACCCCCCTCAGGCCCCGTTTTACCAAGTTGAATTTCATAAGATAAGCCTGTTTAGGTCCTCTTTCAAGCCCCTACTAATATCTAAACCAAATTTCAAGCTTTATGTATGAATTTATGTATAAAGGGGTGCCCGCTTAATTCTGAAAATACAAGGTTTTTTAGGTGTTTTAAGTGGAACCAAGGAATCTTTTGCGGCTAATAAGTGTACTTTCTCAATGTGCCTAAAAAGTTGCAAAACCCCCCCTTTCGTGGTCCCCCAAAATTTATGGATTTTGGAAATTTAAAGATTTTTAAAAAATACTCCCGAGAATTTTCTTTGCAATTGTTAAAGCCGGCACAGAAAATAAAGTGTTTCTTTGCCTTTGTTTTCCTGTGCTCTATTCTAAGATTTTACTAAACTGGTAGAATTTCCACCCCAAGAACAGTAGTGTTGACGTCTCGATTTCCCTTTACCTCATGATACCTTTTTTCGTCTGGGCCCAAATAGCCTCCCCTTTCCCGAACACATGGGCTTTAGTCTTAGATTTTTTTAAAAAATCTAATCTTAAAAATACAACAACATGTTTTCAGTGAGTTTAGTTGTTTTTGTAGAAAAATGGTATGGGAGAAATTAAAGCTCCCTCATCGGCAAAGGAGCAAAAAGAAAAATTCAAAAAAAACTAGGAAGCAGTTGCACTCCCTGGGCCCCCGTATCATTAATGTGGTTTGGGCCCGGGTTGGGTTTAAAGAAAAAGTGAAAACAGTGTTGGGGCTCAGTCCCATCCCTTTTCTTACACCCAAAAGGGCAATAAAAAAAAAACCGAAAAATCTCCAAAAGAAACGTCCCCGTACTGAAAGAGAGAAACATAATGGATTCAGGCAACATAAAATTTCCCTGTATCCCTCATTAACGGGTTTTTAGTTTTTTTGTCCCTGGGAACCCGAATCAAATGTTTTCTGAAAACCACAAGGCAAACCCTAAAAATTTTCGACCCTTTTTAACATTTAAAAATTTGGAAATGTTTTATAAATTGGGAAAATTTGGTCAACGGGTTTAATAATTGGTTCTAAAACCCCGTTTATTTTCAACAATGATATTATTTTCCTTAGCCCCGGGAAAACAGTTCTGGTTCAGAATTGGAAAGTAAAACAAATTTCAAGTGACAGTAATCAAAAATCACCTCTATAATTATGGGTCGGGCTATATTTCCCCCCTTTTAAAAAAAGGGGACTACAAAGGCTTTTGACCATTTTATGTGGTTTAAAGCCATTTTCAAAAAATTTTTTTTAATTTAAAACAGTGGAAAAAAGTTAACCCCCAGTTTGACCCCCTGTTTTTTGCATTTCTCCAAAAATACCCTCTGTGGCCCCTTGCTTTTCCACATTTTTTTAATTTTTTTTTTAAATGCCTTTTTTTTACTTCGTGGTGCGTAATGACCCTTCAGCGGTGCTCCCGTCCCTCTTTTTTTATCTGTTGGGGGTAAGTTTTGGGTTTACTGTATAAAATTTCCTTTAAAAAAAAGTTTTTTTTGAAAATGTTCAAAACCAAAATTTGGGGTTGTTATAGAACCCCCTCATTCTCATTTCATTTCCTTTAGTCCCAAACATTTTAGGGCGGTTCAGAAAAAAAGCTGAAAATTTTTTGTTAACACTTAGTTTTTCAGCGTTTGCCCACGGGAAACCCCGTTTTTTTTAAAGTCAGTAGTTTCCCGTGTATTTTTCTGCTTTCGAAAAGGACAAAATTTATTTCTTTAATTTCATTTTTTGGGTTTGATATCCTTAATTTTGTTGTAACCCTCAAATTTTTCCCCTTTTTATTTACATTTTCCCCCCCCGTTTGAACTTTCGGGGTACTCGTAAGCGTCTTGTTTTAAATTTCCCGTTTAAAACCCTTTTTTCGCTCCTCATCAAACCCCTTCGATTTTGAGATTGTTCTTAAATTGACCGGGTTTTTTGCATTTCACTTTTCCCCCCCCTAAGCAGCTATTGCGTAAAAAAAAAATCCATTGCTGAATTTTACATTTTTCCCTCAATCAGTTCCCCTTGCTTCCTTTAAAATAGTTATCCCCTTGTAATCTTTAAGGGCAAACTTTTTATTTTTTCGTTGTCCACATTCCCCACTATTTTTTCTTACCCCTGCTTTTGGCAAAATTGCCCTTCCCGATAGTTTCCTATTTTTGAAAATTTTTTTTGTACAATGTTAGTTTTCCCGGGGGGTGTCTGAGTTGATCAACCCTTTTTCAATTAATCGTATGTCGAGGATGAGAGGGAAAATTAATGGGTTTAAAAAGTAATTCCCATAACGCTTGCCCCTTTTTTGGGCACGTAAGTAAAAAGAGTCACAATTCCCTTTTGAGGGACCCTTTCCAAAAAAAAGTCTGCATTTTTCACAATTTTAATAGCCGGTCCCCAAAAAGATTCATTTCCATACATCAGACTTTCTGGCAAAAGTTTTATGTCGGTTTTTCAGCACTGTGACCCTCTGCTCCCCAAAAAACGTAAAGTAATCAAAATTTCTATCTTCGGGGGGAGATTTAAAACCCCACATAAAAAGAATAAAAAAATGTTCGAATTTCCCCATACCCAAAAAAAATAAAAACATTCATCAAGTACTTCTTCCATATCCATCCAAAATTGCTTCTCCCGTAACTGGGAAACATATGGTCGGGTAAAAGGTTTGACATGAAAAAATAAATTTATAATCACAACCAAAAAGCTTTTTGAAATTTTTTTGCACAACTACATCATTTTTTAAATTGTATTTGGGGGTTTTAATTTTGGAAAACCCCTTTTGACACAAACCAAAAAACCTCCCGAATATTTTCCCCCGCTTTGACAGTTTTTGAGCTTTGGAAATAAAAAACATCATAATCTGAAAAAACCCAATTGGAAAACAAAAATTTTTGAAATAAAAATTTCGGTTTAAAAGTGAATTAATGTCGGTGTTGGTTTTCCCCTTTTCGCTGTTTTTAATTTTTGGGGATTGTGGGGTAAGCTGTTACTGAGGTTAGGGAGTGTAAATTCATCATTTGCTCCTCTGACTAAAAGCCAGTCCTATCTGAAACCGATTGCACCCCTCCTCCCTTAACGAAGAAGTCTTTATTTTGTCCAGTAGTTTTTTTGAAAAGGGAAAAATGTTTTTTCCCCCGATGATAATTTGACAGCAGTTTTTTAGTCAGGGTCGGTGCTATTTCCCAAATGCAACCGAAGAAAAGGAAATTTCCCTTTTAAAAAGCCTGTTTTTTCCCTTTAGTTTTTAAAAACCCCCGTGCTATTCCCCCGCGACACTGTCAACCATTTTTAACACCTTCCTGTTCACCACCAAGGACACATCAGTATCTTAAAACCCAAACAGTGCAAGTTGTAATTTACAGCAACCTATCCGAAGGGTTTTAGCTTACTCCAAGAAAACCCCTTCTTCATTTAATTTATTGGTTTAAAAATTTAAAGAAGCCAAAATTTGCCCTTTATCTTGATGAATTTATTCAGAAAGGTTTCCCCAAAACCCCCTTCCCCCCTTTAAATTCCCATGCAAAAGATTTCGGGCGATAACACATCCTAAAATGTTAAAACCTCATTTTTTAAAAGGCCCTCACAAATCGTGCTGATCGTTGATCTTTCGCCCAGAGAGAGGGGAGAGGGGAGAAGAGGTGGGGCCGGCGGGGGTAGAAATTAAGAAGCAGGGGTTTAAAGGGGGGGGGTTTGGGGGGTCGGGGGAACGGATGGGGGGGGGAAAAAAAGGAAAAAAAAAAAAAGAATGCCCTTATGATTTAGTTTAAAATTTCCCCAAGGTTTGGGAAAAAAAGTTGGTGGGATGTGGAAAGGGGGGGGGGGGGGGGGGGGGGGGGGGGGGGAGAGTTCGTGGAAAAGGGGAAGGGGGAAAAGATTTAAAAAAGGAAATACAATAAAAGGGTGTGCTATCCAATATTTCAAAGATCCTTTTCTCCCCTTTGGCCCAAAATTTTTTTTATTGGGGTTTTGGAAAAAAGGGAGGAATATCGAAATACTACTTGCTTTCCCGGGTTACCCTTTCCCCGATTTGATTCCTTTTCCTTTCGTGCTTTAAACAAACACACCAAAACACACAAAACACCGCACGCCGCACGCACGCACGCACCAGCCGCACACCCCCAACACAAAACACACCACACAAACACCCCTATATTAAAAGAAAAAGGGTGCTTTGTTTTTAATGGAAGTACATGTATATCATGCGCTGAACATTACATGCATACATACCCCTATGCACGATGCGTGTTTATTTATATCATGGACATATGTGACTTGAGTGCTTGTATAATAGTGCGTGCATGCGCTTGAAGTCCTGTCAGACTGGTACATTAGAAATAAATGACGTCATCATGATCATAATTATCATCAGCGTGTGGGCGGGCGCGTAAGCGCGCTTGCGTGCGTACTCGCACGCGCGCAGGTGTGTGTGTGTGTGTGTGTGGTGTGTGTGTGTGTGTGTGTGTGTGTGTGTGTGTGTGTGTGTGTGTGTGTGTGTGTTAGAGAGAGAGAGAGAGAGAGAGAGAGAGAGAGAGAGAGAGAGAGAGGATGAGAGAGAGAGAGAGAGAGAGAGAGAGGAGCAAAGAAACTCACCAGCAGAGCAGGACTAATGTCCGATTTTAAGCCAGATAAAGTGGAGGTCATCTTTCAAGGGGTGATAACGATGACCAGGAATAGCCAGAGAGTCAGCCCTGATAGCCTGAATACCTCTCCCCCGATGGAGATGGACATCGCGCGGGCGGGGGGGGGGGGGGGGGGGCCGCGCGGGGGGGGGGGGGGGGGGGGGGGGGCCCGCGACCAGGTAGCTGGAATACATAAGAAATAAGCAACAGTGTGTTCTGGGGGAGGAAACTGGCTGGCCAGAACACCTATGAAAAAAACAGTATGTGTTTGGGGACAGTCGGCCAGCCTGGATGTGTAATAACACACGCACGCAACACGCACGCACGCACGCACGCGCGCACGCACGCAGCGCGCACGCACGCGCACGCACGCACGCACGCACGCACGCACGCACGCACGCACGCACGCACGCACGCACGCACACACACACACACCACCACACACACACACACACACACACACACCCAGCATGTACTAACAGAAAGTCGGCCTAACCTAGAACACCCAAGAAGCGAAACACAACAATAAATAGTATATGTTTGAGGAAAGTAGGCTAGCCTGAGGAATTGGTTACAGTAGGATGTCTGTAGGCGGATAAGAAAACAAGACCAAACAAGAGAATCACTGGGCCACCGAACGAAGGAACAAAGCGCAAAAAACAAACACAACGCGTTTCGACCTACTAGGTCTTCTACAGGCAGGACCAAATGATTTTCAAAACGAATAACACAAAGGCCAAACAGTCACCATCTTTTCGAGCCGGGTGGAAAAGCTGGTCTAGGGTGAACGATAAAATGACGGGCTGGAACTGAGAAGGGAAAGCGGGTCGAGGGGGAGAGAATACAGATTAGATGAATAATAATGATATGGATGATAATTAGAAAAAAATAATGGTATGAATTAAAAGAAAACGTGTAATGATAACTACGATAATGATGATAATAACAACAACAATAATGATGATAGAAGTGGTGGTAGTAATAGTTTTAGTAGTAGCAGTAGTAATAGTAGTGGTGGTGGTGATGGTGGTGGTGGTGACAATAACAGAAGAAGAACATAACTGATGATGATGATGATGATGATGATGATGATGATGATGATGATGATGATAAGAACAGAATATGATGATGATGATGATGATGATGATGATGATGATGATGATGATGATGATGATATAAACAAAGACGGGGAACATAGTTTGATAAAATCCAAGAAATATGCGAGTTATAGTGATCCTCCTCCTCCTCCTCCTCTTCCTCTCCTCCTCCTCTCCTCTCCTCCTCCTCCTCCTCTCTCCTCCTCCATCATCATCATCATCATTTTCATAACAAAATAATGAAAGATTACGAGAATAATGAACAGAAAATGGGAAGGATAATACATAAAAGAAAAAAATCTATGCAAAACATAAGTCAAAGTACCGCTTGACGTACAAGTGAGCTTAGGACAAAACAGTATGTCTTCTAAAGAAAGACTCGCCACAAAACAATACACTCCAAAGGCTGGCTGCGAGAAAATCACAGACATCCAAGACACAGAGACTACCACTTGCTGGATAACCATCAGCATGAGGATCAATGTCTCCTGTCGACAGCCGTCTGCAAACACTTAGATGTTTATCTGTGTCTGTTGTTGTGATGTCTAAAGAAGGCATGTTTGTTGAAAGCGCTCGTCTGCTTTGTTTTCTGAATAAAAGAAGCGTCAACTTAAAAAAAAAAAACTTGTTTGTGCGCGGTATTTGTATGTTCATGAGATTACTTTGGGCTGGATTTGACATGTTTTAGCTTTGCTGCTTCCTGACACAACACAGCGAAGTAGAGAGAAAAAAAGTCACATCGTCGGTGGCAAAACAGGAAATACCATAACCCCTCTTCACCCCCCCCCCCCCCCCCCCCCCCCACACACTCCATCGCCCCCTGGATGGTACGAACACAGCAACACAACTGTGTCTCGCAGCGAGTGACTGCGTACACAAGTGAATGGGCATCTCTCCTCCTAGATATCACAGATACTGTCATCCTGCCTCGTGCCACCTTGCAGGCTGCAATGCAGGTACAGCAGCCCCAACAGGGGCAGACTGAACAAACCCTGGTGGACGAGGTAAAAGGTGGAGGCTGGATCCGATCCCTCTGCCCTGCCGCGCATGATCATGAACAGAGATCTAATGAAATGCCTAGCAGAGTCTGACCAGCGCGTTGGGCTAATGCATAGGTCAGACATGCGCTGAGTCGTAGCCACGAGACCCTCTTCTTCAATTCTCTCATCTTAGTTGTTAATTCATTTATCCATTAGCTTAAAATCATGCGTAGTGTGGTCTCAAAACTTAGCGGATGTGGTGTAGCGTTTATGGATTAGTCCGCACGCAGTGACGCCTCCTTGATGAAACTGAAACTGAAACTGGCCACCTATGTGTCTTTACGTCACAAGTGAGGCTTGTGAACCAGGATGTACAGTAACAGGGTTGACCGAACCGGCCGCCACAATACAGGCTGGAAGACTGGGGGACAAATCCCGAGAGGCACATAGAACACTGATTTTCTTTGTGGAATTTTTCGGCCCCAATCAACTCCTACTCAGAGTTGAGTGGACGATGAGATCAGCTGGCACGACAGGAACCATACAGTCATGTTCCTACCACTTTCATGGAAGCGTCTCTAAAAGCGTTGTTCAGATATCCTGGCCAAAGCTGCAGGTGTCTGTATTTTCAGGCCTGGTCGACGCCAGAATATGGTTATTGTAAAAGAAAGTGTAGAGTTTAAGCCTGTCAGGTTGTCTTAGACCAGATGGGAGTCCGTAGCATCATCTTATCATCCTCAACCTTTGGATCTTCATCATCCTCAACCTTTTGGATCTTCATCATCCTCAACCCTTTGGATCTTCATCATCCTCAACCTTTTGGATCTTCATCATCCTTAACCTTTTGGATCTTCATCCTCCTCAACCTTTTGGATCTTCATCATCCTCAACCTTTTGGATCTTCATCATCCTCAACCTTTTGGATAGTCATTCAAAGGGTCTCCAACTCCGTATCCCCTCATGACCTGCTCACTTGATGACATTTGTGTTGATTTCCTCTCGAGATATTTTTTTTTGTGGCAAAGTCAAAGAGGCTATTATGTATAGATAATGAGCTGATATGAAAAGAACATGGACAAATCGATGATGATGATGATGATGATGATGATGATGATGATGATGATGATGATGATGATGATGACGATGATCATCAACATCAACATTAACAACAACAACACAACAACAACAACACAAGAAGAAGTAGAAGAAGACAAACAAACATGGCTTGACCGTCTGTCGTATTCACTATACTGAGCTGGGAATCGCCGAATATAGACAGCTGATAACTGAAGGATTCTCTGGGTGAATCTGTCTCCTGCTGCCAAATCTACCACCCAAGTCTTTGTCTTCCTGCTAGCACCCTTCTGTTCTCCGGAAGTATTACCAGTTGAGAGGCCTTCCCGCCACCGGACATTGTACTTGCCATTCAGTCAACATGATAATGTGATCATGCACATGACGGCCGGAAATATTCTGTGTATGGGACTGATATGGTCCAGTCTTCTCCGCTTAAACCCTTCCCAAGCACTTCAAAAGTGTCCCATACTTGTCGAATTTAGAAACACTTTGATGCCAAAATAGCTCCATAGTTTAAATTTGCCTCGAGTGTTGACTGGACCAAGTAGGCATCCCTGTTTTCTGACCTCTTCGCTTTGTCTCCTTCCTGTCTGTATATAAATGGCGGTAACAATGCGGGGGTGCATTCTCCGACTTCAAGTCGTAGCCTGCGTTACGCCGACCGAGCCGTAGAAAATTCCACACTTGTGCTTCTTATGATAACATAGTCTGAAAGGTATATTCAGTCTGCCTTTGTGTATTCCGATTTTGACAGCTTCTGAAAATGATGCTGGAAGTCGTATTGACAAGCTTGGCGGTGGTGATGCTTGTTCTGCTGATTATATACTGGTATGTCTCTGTTTTTTTTCTTGTTTGTATTTGCTAGTTTGCTTGGTACTGGTATAACTGTATTTTAGTTAGTTTGTTTGGAATTTGTTTTGTATTTGCTTGTTTGTATATTTTTAATGTTGTATATCTCTGGCTTGCCCCTCCAAAAACACACACACACACACTACACACACACACACACACACACACAACACACACACACCACACACACACACACACACACACACACCCCTCCGGGGGTTGCGACCTTGTCGTGGTCGGAGGGCTTGCGTGGTCCAGTGATCCCTTAGGCTTTGCTGGCGGGGGCATCAATACTTAAAGATAGGCTGGTTTTTTCCCAAAATGCTTCTAGGTCCGAAAAGCCAAGATGCTGTCTGGCCTAAGCATAACGTGGTAAGGAGTTGATGCCCCTGGTAGGGCTTCCCATGTCAGATAGGCTAAGGGTGAGGATCCTGACTAAGAGTAACCCCGCCTTTCTCTTTTCTTGTTTTCTGCCTTCTTATTTGGCCCTTTTCTATCTTCGTCCCCCCTTCAAGTCTTCTTTTTCACACTCCTTTCTCTCTGTGGTCTCCTTAAGATCCGCCGCGTTTGCCGTGCGGTGCGACTGTGTCGGAGGGGAATGAGATCCTGGTGATTGAGAGGGCCAGCGCTCTCAACACATCACTTTGGCTCGGACCTCTCCTAGACAGGGAGTACACTTTGGCCCGGGTGTACTAATCGGCTCCCCTTCTTGGGGCTGGGTCAAGACAGACAGTCCCCCTACTGGCCAAGTAAACCCCTGCAGTGCTCAGCTCTCTGTTCCCGGGAGTTGAGCATGATCAGGGGGGATAGGGGTAGTAGTGTTCTGTTTGTCGTATGTCTCTCCTGAAACCTGGAAGGGGTCAAGACAGTGATTCTTGGCCCTGGCCCCTTAGTTGGACTCCAAGGTGGGTGGGTAAGGGAGGGATGAATCACAATAAACTAAATATGGCACTTTCAAAAAATATCCCCCCCAAAAAGAAAAGGAAGGCAGCATCCCTATTTCAGGGGATTTCAATTCTGACAGTGATTCAGATACTGAGGTACGACAGAAGACAGGATTCTGGGCTTCCTGGCTCGTCATGGAAGGGACGGAGCAGGAAAGACCCCTTTCAGCTCTGAGCCCTTTTGCTATTCAAAAGGGCTTTCAGGTCTCCATCAAGAGGTTGAGGAATGGTTCGTTTCTTATTCAATGTAAATCACAAAAACAATCTGAACAGCATGCTGAAGGCAACGAACTTGTGGACAGGGAGATCAGGGTAACTCCCCACAAACAATTGAATTCATCGAAAGGCGTGATTCGCTGCCGGGATTTATTGGTGTATCAGAGGCAGAAATTAAGACGGAGCTGGCGTCCAGGGTGTGACGGAGGTGCGCAGGGTGACGGTTTAAAGAAAGGTTCAGAGAGAGTGGCCACCAACACCCTCTTTCTGACCTTCTGCAACCCTGTGCTGCCTCCGGTCATCAAAGTTGGTTACTTGAATGTTCGTGTTCAGCTGTATGTGCCGTCCCATTGAGGTGCTTCAGGTGCAGAGGTTTGGCCATGTCAGGGACCGCTGTTCTGGGCAGGAGGTGTGTGGTATTTGCTGCAAGGAAAACCCATGATGGGCCGTGTCATGATCCGGCACATTGTGCTAACTGCGGTGGCGACCATCCCTCCTCTTCACGAAACTGTCCTCTTTGGATTCAAGAATCTGCTATACAACGCATCAAAACGGAAAAAGAAGATCTCGTTTTTTGAAGCCGGAAACAGGTTGTGGGCAGTCAGACGCCGACAGCTTCTTCTATGCTTCGGCTGTAAAAAAAGTTCCCACAGTCCCTACTCGGTCAGTCTGCTGCCAGACTGATGATTCATTTTTTTAAAAGGGACATTGCAAGTAAGATCTGTCAATTCTGGTGGTAGCAAGTCCACCACCTCCCAACCCAAAGTGAATGCCCTGGTGGAGGCAAAAATCCGCCACCCTCAGACTGCCAGCAGTCTACAACATCTGCTGCTGGGCAGATTAAAAAACCAGCAATCCCGCCTCGAACTCCTCTGTCCAGTGCCCGTGCGGGCAAGGGAGTTCAACCAGTGTAGAGATGGTGGAGATGAGGAAGAAACCCCCACCATCTCCAAACCCAGACCTTCTTCACCTGTTGGCAAGTCTGCCAGCAGGTCTGAAGACCAGCATAGTCCAGTGAAACTAAAAAATAAATTCGCTCCATTGGAAGAGAGGTTGATGTGGGATGACTAATCTCTCTCCTTTTCGCCCTCTGCACCATGGATAGTACAATATTCCATTGGAATATCCGTGGTCTAAATTCCAACTTCGAGGAGCTGCAGCTTTTGTGCCAATCTATAAAACCTTCCGTCGTGGCTCTTCAGGAAACTAAAATTCAAAGCCAGAAGACCTTTACTCTTTCTGGCTTTATTTTCTTTCAAAACCTGCACAACCATCCACGTTGGGACTGTCGGGCGGTGTTGCCTTCTCCTACACAAACTCTGTTGTATAGTCCTGTCGCTCTGTCTACCTCCCTTCAGGCTGTAGCTGCGAGAGTCACTCTCTACAAGACTGTGACAATCTGTTCCCTTTATCTCCCACCTTCTGTCCCGGTTTGTCGTCAGGACCTTGTCAGTCTGATATAGAGAACTTCCTCGACTTTTTTGCTGTTGGGTGACTTTAACGGTCACAATCCTCTTTGGGGTTAGTGTCAGTACGTCATCCAGAGGTCTGCTAATTGAGGATGTCCTTTCGGATTTAGATTTGTGTTGTCTGAAACGACGGATCTGCAACTTACCTCCACTCTTCCACAGGTTCACTTTCGTGTTTAGATTGTCGGTTTGTGACCCTCGCTGGTCCTGGATTATGAGTGGTCTGTCCATGACGATCTGCACGGAAGTGACCATTTCCCTGTCCTTCTACAACCTGTAATAACTGACACGTCTCTGTCTCTCAACATCTAAATTATAAGAAAGCAAACTGGGATCTATTTGCAGCCACTATTTCTAAAGAATTCCAGGACACTGACTTTCTTCACAGTCCGGACCCAGCTGAATCTCTGACTAACACTGTTATCAAATGTGCTAAAGCCTGTTTTCCCAGTGTCTTCCCGATAAACTTCAAATGCCAAAAAACCCTGGTTCGATTCAGGCTCCCAACAAGTTTCCAAAATTCGAAAACGGGCTCAGCGTCGGGTATACCAACGACCTTCGGGTCCAACGCTCGAGCCATCAGAAACTCCGTGCTAAGTCGAGATACACTTTTAAAATCATTTAAACGTCGGTCCTGGAGAAGCTTCTGCCCCAGGCTGACATCTAAAACTTCCAGAAGAAAGTGTGGAACATCATTAAGAAAATCAATGGGAAGAACACCTGTCCCACTGTGAACCATCTCAAGTTTTCGGATTCTTTAATAATGAGAAGAAAGCAGTTGCTAATCTGCTTGCTTCAACCATTGAAAAGAATTCCTCCTCTTCTAACAAATCAGCCACTTTTGTCAAAAACAAGGCCCTAAAAGAAAATCACCCTGCAACTTTTCGTCCGACAACATGGAAGACTACAATCTTCCTTTCACATTAAACGAGCTGAAATCTGCCTTACTTTCTTGCAGCGATTCCTCTCCAGGTATAGATGAAATTCATTATCAACTATTGAAACATCTTCCGCAAGAAGGTCTGAACATACTGCTACAGGTATACAACCATGTGTGGACTACAGGTTTCTTTCCACCCTCTTGGCGGAAAGCCCTCATTATTCCATCCCCAAACCTGGAAAGATCTTTCTAATCCATCAAACTACCGTCCCATAGCTTTGACCAGCTGTGTCTGCAAATTGATGGAGAAAATGGTCAATGCTAGGCTCATGTGGGAAACTCGAAACCGATGGCCTTTTGGCGAAAGAACAGTGTGGTTTCCGCAAACATCGGTCTACAGTTGACCATTTGATTCGTCTGGAATCTACACTTCGGAACGCTTTTTTTAACAGACAGCATGCCCGTGGCAATTTTTTTTGACTTAGAGAAGGCCTACGATTACCACCTGGAAGTCGGGGATACTTCATGATCTCCACGATCTGGGTTTTCGAGGTCATCTTCCGCTTTTTATTCAAAATTTTTTGGCAGAAACGACAGTTTCAGGTCCGGGTTGGCACCACTCTCTCTGATGTCCACGAGCAGGGTTGGGTGTTCCACAGGGGAGCATTTCTGTCTCCTGCCTCTTTAGTATTAAAATCAACAACATTGTGAAATCAGTTCAGCAGGGTTCAGACTGCTCATTGTTTGTGGATGATTTTGCTGTCTACGCAACTGGAAGCCTGTACCCGAGTGTCCAGCGCAGGCTCCAGCTTTGCGTAGATAAAATCCATCGGTGGGCAGATGAAAACGGTTTTCACCTTTTCTCCAACAAAGACGCAGTGTATTCACTTCCATAATTTCCGTCAGTTTTTTTCCAGATCCTGAACTTCAAGTAGCGAAATCTCCATTCAGCTGTTTAAGAGGCCAAATTTCTGGGGTGTCATTTTTGACCAAAAATTAACTTTCTCAGCCATATTAAAAACCTCAAAACTGCTTGCCAGAAAGCACTGAATATTCTGCGGGTCGTAGCGCACACCGACTGGGCGCGCTGATAAGAAAACTTTGTTGCACCTCTACAGAGCCCTGGTCCATTCCCAAATGGACTACGGTTGTGCTTATTACGGCTCCGCACGATCTTCTTACCTCAACTCTTGGACCCCATCACCATCAAGGGCTTCGTCTCTGTCTTGGAGCGTTCCGCACCACCCCTGTCTACAGCCTGTACGCAGAGGCGGGTGAAACCTTCACTGTCCAACCGCAGGCTGGAAACTGTCTTTGAATTATTACATCAGACTGTTCTCGGAACCAGAAAACCCTGCCTATGACTGTGTCTTTGACCCTCCGTTCCAAAGTAAGTTTGAAAACAACCCTAAATGTATTCCGCCGTTTGGTCTTCGTATGCAGCCTCACGTGCGGAATGCAGGTCTAGACCTAGGTGTAGTATCTGATTTTTCCAAGTTTCCGGATCAACCACCGTGGACCTTCTTCACACCAGAGATTCGTTTTGATCTTGCAGCTTTTCGCAAAGAGTCTACCAGCTCTCTGGCGTACAAGGCATTGTATGCTGAGCTCTGTTTGAAATTCCCATCTGTCAAAAAGTTTTTACTGACGGTTCCCAAATCTGAAGATGGAGTGGCCTGTGCAGCCTATTGCCCTGGGGCTCCTTCTCAGATACTGTTGGACATATTCATTCAGATGCTTCTGTCTATTCTGCTGAACTTACTGCTCTGGTTTTGGCTTTGAAGATAATCTCACATTCTTCAAAGAGGGACTTTTGGTTCTGTCGGATTCGCTGTCAGCTTTGGAGGCCATAGCTTGCCGCAACCTTCAGCATCCAGAACATTTACTTTTTTTTGAACTTTTTAGTAAGTTGAAGGCGGACGGTTACAACATTACTCTTGCTTGGGTTCCTGGTCATGTTGGCATCGGCGGGAACGAAATGGTTGATCGTTTTAGCCCTGCTCAGATGTGAAACCCAAAATTAACGATTATGTGAGAGACCTCTGGCAGGAGGATTGGAACACACAGACGAATAACAAACTCTTTCAGATCCGTCCAAACCTTAAGGACTTCCTCCCATCTACGTCGGGAGGTCGTAAAGACGAAACGGTTCTGTACCGGCTGCACACCCGGCCATTCGTATTTTACCCATTCTTACCTTTTAAAGAGTGAAGAAGCTCCGTGGTGTATTCCATGTCATGCGACACTCACAATGAAACATGTTCTTTTAGAGTGTTGGGATTTGCACGATGTGAGACACAAACATTTTACAGCGGAGTCATGAAGATCTTGTTCAGGGATGTCCGCCAGACGTGATCTTGAGTTTTTGAGAGAGATTAACATTTTTTCATTGATTTAAAATTTTACGGAAAAAAAGATTTTTAACAAAGTTTCTGGTGCGTTTCTAGATATCATTTAAAAAGATGTGTGAAAGGTTGTTTTTTTTTTTTTTTTTTTTTTTTTTTTTTTTTTTTACTGGTGAGTTGATTTTAACGTGGTGACAACCCTGATGTGGCCCTTTGCGGTCGGCTGGGCTATAAGCAACATTATCTTATCTTATCTTATCTCACACACACACACACACACACACACACACACACACACACACACAACACACACACACACACACGCACGCACGCACGCACGCACGCACACACACACACACACACACACACTCACACACACGCACACAGGCACGCACGCACGCACCCACGCACCCCCCCCCCCCCCCCCCCCACCACACACACACACGACTGTTTACAGTCAAAATGCACACAGGCTACTTTTTTTGCTGTATGTCAGGTAAGTAATAATATATCTTCTTTGCAGTATCACAAAAGATCACAGATGTCACCCCTGACATTTTACAACATGTATCTGCCTGCTGCATTTAATTTCCCTTTCATTGTAAAGTGACTATGTTTACACTAACTGGCTTTATCAATAACCACCACTTATTTTTCTTCTTCTTGCAGTCACCTGAAGCATCATTTCTCTATCTTTGAACGACTGTCGGTCCCCGGTCCCAAACCGTCTCTGCTAGTGGGCAACCTGAGAGAGATTATGGAGAAGGTGGGCGGCCGCCATTGTGACGTCTGTCCATTGTATGGGTGGGGGAGGGGTGGGGTGGGGGGTAAGGTGGGGTGGGGGTGTGAATGCATGGGTGTATGGGTGAAGATTTCACCTACCTATTTTTACCTTGGTTTTCCCGCGCGCCCCCTGCGTTTGTTTTTATTTTTATGTTGATGCTTCATGTGGATTTGTTTTGATGATATGTATGCTTTGAGTTTTTCGTTTTGATTCTTGAAAATCTATGTTTTCGTTTTCTGCCAAAATACAAAAACCTATATTTTGTTTAAAACCAGCAGAATTTTGTACTGTAGACTTAATCTTCCAGAGCCAGGATAGTGTGGTGTAGAATTAATACTTCATAGTCCTTTCATTCACTGTTACTGTGACACTGCGTGTCCTGTAATGAAAAAAAAAAGAGGGTCAAATAACCCTTTGCCACTGTGTGTGTTGTGCCAGGCCACCTCCAAGCTTAATATTCCAGAGCCCCTCCATTCATTGTTGCTGGTACATTGCGTGTTATGTAATTAAAGCAACACACACTGTGTGTGTCTTGCAGGGCCAGTTCCAAACCACAATGGAGTGGGGAGAAAAGTACGGGAGAGTGTTCGGCTACTTTGAGGGCTACACTCCGGTTCTCAGTATCAGCGACCCTGACCTTCTGCGCGAGATTCTCGTCAAAGACGCGAACAACTTCAACCACCGGAAGCCCTTTCCTTTGGCGCCGCGCAAGAGTCTGGGACTGTTCCTGGAGAATGGTGCCCAGTGGCATCGTAGTCGGTCACTGCTCACGCCAGCGTTTTCGGCTGGGAAGTTGAAGCAGGTATAGAGAATGTGTGTGTGTGTGTGTGTGTGTGTGTGTGACGTGTGTGTGTGTGTGTGTGTGTGTGTGTGTGTGTGTGTGTGAGAGAGAGAGAGAGAGAGAGAGAGAGAGAGAGAGAGAGAGAGAGAGAGTGTGTGTGTGTGTGTGTGTGGTGTGTGTGTGTGTGTGTGTGTGTGTGTGTGTGTGTGTGTGTGTGAAAAGCCAATATATATGTTTTGTGCAAAGTCAAAGAGGCTGTTATGTATAGATAATGATCTGATATGAAAAAGAACATGGCCAAATCAAAGACAAAAGAAAATGATGCATTTTAAGTAAATAATTACAAAAAAAACCCGCATGATATCCACTTGTCGTCCATCAAGACGAAATACAGAGAATTGCAAATGTTGATAATGATAGAAAAGCAGTTAAAAAGGAAATGAAATCAGTTCATCAATTTAAACCAAACGAGGAACTTAAAACAAGAAAAATGTGAGAATTCAATAAAATAATAGTATGCATCGCAAAAAGATGTAACAAAACAGAGTAAATGAAAAACGGAAGATAGATTACTGATAAAAACTGTACATGAAAATATAACAGCACAAATCAACGAATAACACAATTCTTTTTTCTAAAAAGTACAATACAACGAAAAACCCACTTTTCTTTAAGAGCACAGATCAACATTAACTCAATTCTTCTTCATCTCTGCCCAGATGTTGCCCATCATGAAGTCCTCAGCCGACGTCCTCGTTCAGGAGCTGTCGG
>CM031595.1:22145590-22149309 GCA_018398815.1 Conus ventricosus | reverse complement strand
ACACACACACACACACACACACACACACACACACACAACACAAGATCTCTGTTTGTCCCCACAGAATCATCCACCTCTCTTCCCGAGATCAGAATTGTTTTGTCTTCCTTTCTCCTTTGGATCATTCTTTCTAAAATCCTTTCGTATTAAGCCCCCCAACCCGACCCCCCCCCCCCCCCCCCCCCCCCCTTCCTTTCTCACCGCCCCTGGCCGCTTGTCCAAGCTGGAGCTAGCTGGAAACCTAGGTGAACCCTAGTACCCTTGCTGTAAGGGGGATCCTTCCTCCAAATCCTCCTCTCTCTCTCTCGCAATACTAGATGTTTCAGTGGTACATTCTGGTATTAGTGATCACTGTCCAGTCTTCTGCACGTGGTCCTTAAAGCTCCCAGAACCACCACCCAAAGGTCACACGACCATCCAATACCGCTCTTTCAAAAAGTTTAATGAAGCAGCATACCTCTATGACTTAAACATTTCCCCATTTCACTTAACTTATAATTACTCAGACGTCGATGATGCACTGTCCTTCTGGTACCAAACATTCCTCACCATCATAAATAAACACGCGCCGTTACATCAAAAAAGAGTTAGGCATCCGCAGATGAACCCGTGGTTAACTCCAGAATTGCTGCAAGAAATGGTACTACGTGACCAACTCAAGGCAGCAAATTTGTTTGACGAATACAAAGAGCAGAGAAACTTTGTTTTCAAAACGAAGTGAAAAAGCCAAACGAGATTACTTCAGTCAAATGATAACGGATGCAAAATCCACAGCGCCAATGTGGAGGGCAATAAAACACTATTGTACGCAACAAGCGTACAAATTCACAAACTTCAAGCACCAACATCACCCCGGACAAATTTAATACCCACTTTCTGTCATTATCAGTATACCCTTACTCAAGCTTCACAGACTATAAGAGCACCAAATGAATATACATGCCCGACTTCCTAATATCATTTGCAAACAAAAACTTTGATCCAGTAACTCAATTAAAAATTCCCCTTCTGCTGTACATGAAGTAGGTATGCACATAGCGCAATTAAAGAATAAAAAATCCATGGGTCCTGATAACTACCCACATTTCTTCTCAAACTCGCTCTACCTTACATTGTTGAGTCTCTTACATACATATATAATCTATCCATTGAAACTAATGTTTTTCCCTCAGGCGTTCAAAAACGCCAAAGTAATTCCCCTTCCAAAATCAAATGATTTGTCGGATCCAAATAATTCAGACCTATATCCTTACTATCGATTCTATCCAAACCCCTTGAAAGACACATACACACACACGTATCTCAGTTCATGGAGAAAAACAGACTATTTTCACCCACTCCAATCTGGATTCCGATCTAATCATTCCTGCCACACAGCATTATCACGAATGTGTGACTCATGGCTTTCAAATAGAACCATCACAAATGACAGGGGTTGTCTTTCTTGACTTCAAAAAGGCGTTTGATCTTGTTGATCATTCCATTCTTCTAAAGAAACTATCTGTCTACTTGAACCAATACCCCGACAATCTCATTGTTCCAATCATACTTGAAACGATAGGACTCAGTATGTGGCGCTTTAATGGGAAAACATCCACTTCAGACTTCGTCAGACATGGAGTCCCACAGGCTCTGTACTAGGCCCCCTACTATTCTGCATCTTCATCAATGATTTACCATTGTCCGTATCAGATGAAAAGGTCACGACAGATTATTTGCTGATAACTCGTCGCTCCAAACGAATGGTAGGATCTACAGACAATAGAAACTTCTCTCCAGGAAAGTCAAAAACGACGTGTCAGACTGGTGTCATTCAAACTCAATGGTCATACACCCAGCCAAAACCAAATCTATGATTATAGCTACCCGCCAAAAACACCAGTTGACTCCTCTTTGCCTAAAACTTCAGTTGAATGGCACTTCTATCGAGCAGGTAGATGAGCATCGTGTTTTAGGGTTAACGATAGATAAAGAATTGGAATGGCAATCTCATCTAAATAACGTATGCAAGGTAGTCTCAAAACACCTTTTCCTGTTATCTCATTAAGCGCTACGTCAACAGTAATGTGCTTAAACTTTTCTTCAATGCACACATAATGTCACGTATAAATTACGCTCAACAGTGTGGGACGGCAGTAGTGACGTCCACAAAAAAAGGCTGAATTCTCTCCATAGACGTGCAGCAAAGCTACTCCATCCAGCTGTATCTCTAACAACAGACGAAAAACTAAAAGCGCTGAACATACTTCCTTTGAATAGGCAATTGGAATTCAACAAGGCATCATTTATGTTTACAATCTTGACAGATACTATGCCATTTTATATCAATGCCCTTTTTACAAGATCGAACAGCTTTTCTGGCTCGACGAAATTCCTTCTTCCCTACCCACGCATTGATCTATACAAAAACAAGCCTAGCTTACTCTGGACCGTATGTCTGGAACTCACTTCCACCGAATCTACAAAACATGAATACTTTAAAACCTTTCAAAGGAACATTTGCATAAACATTTTATGTCTCAGTAGTTTAAATTATTCGATTACAATGATTATCGTCCATTCGCTAAGTCTTCTGTGAACCATACTTTGGATAAATCGTCTCAACATAAAACCTAACTCCGTTAAAATCGCTCATTCCCACTCCCACTCTGTCTACATCCCTTTTCTCCTCCCCCTACCTACCATTCTCTCTTCCCCACCCTCCTCTGACCTCTCTCTCTCTCTGTAGTTTTTGTTTGTTTGTTTGCTTGTAAGTTTCCTTTTGTTTTACCATCCCCCATCTCATTAGTGCTTTTATGAGCAGTTTGCTTATCATTGTAGAATTAGATTATCATGTTGCTAAGTTGAATTGTCTGTATGAATGATATGTGCTGAAATAATGTATGCATGACAAGGACAGATTGTAAGACCCTATATAGGCTTTGGCCTAAAATCTTCATCCTTGGGTATTAAAGATCAATCAATCAATCAATCAATCAATCTCCTCTCTCTCCTCTCTCTCTTCTCTCTCTCTCTCTCCTCTCTCTCTCTCCTCTCTCTCTCTCTCTCTCTCTCTTCTCTTTCTCTCCATACCACACAACACAACATAGTATATGCACACGAACTCTCTCTCTCTCTCTCTCTCCCCTCTCTCTCTCCCACCCTCCACATGTTGACTGACAGGAGCAATATCAATCAGTTGAACAGTATCGATTAGGTGCCGCACCAGCAGAGTGAATCCAGAGGCTGCACAACAGCCAGGTGGTGGAGCAGGGCAGGCAGGGCTTCACCGCACTGCACTACACTGCACTGCACTACACTACACTACACTACACTACACTACACTACACTACACTACACTACACTACACTGCACTGCACTGCACTACACTACACTACACTGCACTGCACTACACTACACTGCACTACACTGCACTGCACTGCACTACACTGCACTGCACTGCACTGCACTACACTACACTACACTACACTATACTACACTACACTACACTACACTGCACTACACTAACACTGCAACTACACTACACTACACTGCACTACACTACACTACACTACACTACACTACACTACACTACACTACACTACACTACACTATGCACTACACTACAGTGCACTACACTGCACTGCACTGCACTACACTACACTACACTGCACTACACTACACTACACTACACTACACTGCACTGCACTGCACTACACTGCACTACACTGCACTACACT
>CM031595.1:22130590-22135590 GCA_018398815.1 Conus ventricosus | reverse complement strand
GAGAGAGAGAGAGAGAAGAGAGAGAGGCATGCGTTCCTGCATGACCACGTGGTGTGTGTACTTTGCCTGTTCACACAACTGACCTATGAAACCTCTCCTCCCTCCAAACCCAACCAGCTGAATCCCAACCCTCCAAGGTAAAGCGATAGGCTAGTTTCGTACACCACAGCACACCACAACACACACACCACACACACCACAGACGTACACACACACACACACACACACAGAGGAGGGGACAACACGACATCCTGACTGAAGTGGGGCAGGAATTCCCTCGTGTGCCGCCTGTTTTATAACCAACCAAGCGTCTAGTGTCGTTGCCCAGCTTAAGTCTGGACATTCAACCCAAAACTTTCCAGTTGTTCCCTTTCATTGTCACGAAGGTATGGCCAATTTTTCAAAGGGGGACTGGAAGTATTTAATCTTTTGTATACGGAGAGATTAAGGTGTGATTGAGTTCATGGTGTCAGTCACGTCGCGTTCGAAAACGTTTTCACAATTTTAGCGCGCGCGCTAGGCGCTTGTTGACTGTCGCATTCATTTGTAAGAGCGCTGAGAGAAGGGTCGTGTTTTTTTCTCTCTCGTTCGTTATAAACAGTGTGTGTGGGCTTTTATCGAACAAATAAGGCTGCCAAAACTGTGAATCTGTCACAATAATAATGATAAAACGGGGGAAGAGGTTGTAGTGGTGTCCATTTGCTTGAAATTGCGCTGCAAATTACAACTCTCAAAATCTCGTCCGCTTTAATGATTTCTTGTTTCCTTGTTACACAACTTTTGAATTCATCATGATAGCGCCCGGGTTTTGGCTTGTGTAAGCTCATCATTTCAATATTTCACAACACGACTACTGTTTGATCGGTCACGGTTTGACAACATCTGGCAAAATGCACGTGCGCTTTAATAAGATCTTCTTGTTTCCCTTGTATAAAAAACCAAAGCTTTTGAATGTATCCATGACAGAGTAGTTATTCGTTTTGGTAAGCTTCAACATTCTAATAATTCACGACTACTGAAAACGAATTTTTCAGTTCGTTCGTCACTGAAACTCTCTCTCTCTCTCTCTCATCTCTCCTCTCCCTCACTCTCCACTCTCCTCTCCTCTCTCCTCTCTCTCTCTCTCTCTCTCTATCTATCTATAAGCCTATATGTGTGTGTGTGTGTGAGGGGGGGGGGGGGGGTATTTTAGAATGCCGTTGTTTATTGGTGAGATGTACGTGAAAATCTGTTAAAAAATTATTAGTATTGTTTATTATATGTCAATCAAATCAATCTGTATCTATCTGACTGGTCTAATCTACCTACCTACCAATCTGCCTACCTACCTACCTTACGGACCACCTACCTAAATGTATTTGCCGACAAACCACCCCCCCCAAACCCTACCTACTATCTAACTTCCCACCATACCTACATACTTACCTTCCTACCTGACATTACCCACCTATCTACCTGCCTACAGACCTACCCACATTACCTTCTACCTACCTACAGCTGAAGTAAATTTGTACCGACACTATACCCAATACCACCGGGCCGGGCCGTCTCAATGCCAAGCGTGTGTGTGTGTCCGTGGCGTACATACACGTACGGTTATCATCCGGCTCTTAAATGTTTGTAGCCTGGATCTAGCAACAGCACACAGACCTTGGGATTGATAGTACTTGTACACAGGTACACTGTGATTGTTGTCCTGTACTCGCCACACGGAATATTGATAGTACGTGTACACAGTTATACGTTGATGTGTTCCTCGGTTTAGGCAGTTCTATAGCCTAGTAAGAACAAAACTCCATGTTGTTTACGTTTGAATGTAGGACCTTGTTTGAACAGAAAACCAAAAAAAAAAAAGGTGCACCCAGTTTTGTTAGTAGGTCGACGTTGGTGGGTCTATTTCAAAGGGTGATTTAAATGTGTTAATAATGTCTACCCGTGTGTTTTTGCGTCCCGTCTTAGTCACCCAGAATGGATCTAGCAGGGGGTAGTGTGTAATCAAGTCTTGAGTGGAAATAAATGGGCAAGGGGAAAGTGTGCTAGTTTCAGGCTGATGATTCGTAACTGTGGGGTACAGTTAGGTCGCTAAAGACAGTTTGGGCTGACAAAAGGTTTATGTGTCTTGATCACTCTCATTCTCTTCCTCGCCTCCCTCGTCTCCTCCCTTCCGTCTTTTTACAATCTTGTGCTTTCGCTTGTCGTCTGTCACGTCTCATCAGGTATAACTCTGTTTCTGTTAAAGCATGTCTTGCATTAGTTTCTGTCTCTGTCCTTCTCTCGGCTCTGCTCTCTCTCCTGTCTGTCTGTCTCTCTCTCTCTCTCGCTCCTCTCTCTTCCTCTCTCTCTCTCATCACCCTCCTCTCTCTCTCTCTCTCTCTCTCCTCTCTCTCGCCGGGGGGTAGTCTGTGCATGCATGCTTGAGTGTTTGTGCGTAGCCAGAATTTGGTGGGTTTGTATTACGGCCATCCAGTGGGTCAGTGCTCGCTCTCTCCTCTCTCTCTCTCATCTCTCCCCCTCCTCCCCTCTCTCTCCTCGTCTTCTCTTCTCTCTCACTCTCTCTCTCTCTCTCTTCTCGCTCTCTCTGCGTGCTGCATGCGTGAGTGTGTGAGAGAGTAGCCTGATTTTTGTGTGTTTCGTATACGCCAGTCTCTGTGGTTCAGTGCACTCTCTCTCCTTCTCTCTCCGCTCTCTTCTCTCTCTCTCTCTCCTCCTCTCTCTCCCTCTCTCTCTCTCTCTCTCTCTCTCTCTCTTCTCCCACCACCAAAGTACACACAACACAACACACACACAACACACACACACACACACACACACACACACACACACACACATCGCGCGCGTGCGCACGCACGCATCACACCACACACACACACACACAACACACACACACACACACACACACACACACACACACACACCGCGCACACAACACACACACCAACCACACACACACACACACACATATATATATATATATAAATAATATATATATATATATAATATATATTATATATAAACAACACACACTTAACAGACTGACAGACAGACAGACGAACAACCAGACCACACACACACCACGCACCACGCACGCACGCACGCAACGCACGCACGCACGCACACACACACACACATACACCCCCACAATCACCACACACATACTCATACCTAGCGGCTTGCGTACGCCTGTTTACACTCCCTTGTGACCTCCTCGTGTCAGTGCTCACTAAAAACATTTCCTGAGAAAAACAAAACCATGATGCAAAAACTAGTGTCGAGAAAGACAAGGGCCTACCCCCATGAATCAAAAGATAGAAAGAATTCTGAGACGCCGAGTGACGCATCAACAAAGTATGACAACCCCCGTGAATCAAAAGACCCAGTCTCTTAAGACAAGCAGCGAGCGCCGTCAGGACAAAGACCATTGTGTGTGTGTCACGTGTGTCTATGGGGAAGGAGTGGGGATGGGGGGTGGGGTGGTGGATGGTGTGTGGGGGGGGGGGGGGTGCAAGCGCCCATTCCTCCGTTCGCATCAACTTGAATGCTGGTGATTTAGACAGATTTAACTTGTTGTAGAGGCCGATTGATCATGGAAGGGTGGTGTGGGTTGAAGTGTTTGTGTGTGGTGTGTGTGTGTGTGTGGGTGTGTGTGTGTGTGTGTGTGTGTGTGTTTTGGGTTTGTGAGTGTGTGTGTGTGTGTGTGTGTGTTGTTGTGTGTGTGTGTGTTGGGTGTGAGTGTTTTGTGTGTGTGAGGGTGTGTGTGTGTGGGTGTGAGTGTGTGATGTTGTGTGTGTGTGTTGTGTGTGTGTGTGGTGTGTGTGTTGCGGAAGGACGTGGCAAAAATCTCAGAAATACGGTAAAGTAATTTTGAGGTAGTGCTGATTTTCGTCAATATCCTGTTTTGACATTATAGGCAGGGTTTCTATTTCTTTCTAAAATATGTCTATACGATACTTTTACGTTACAGATGTATAAGTTGCAGCAGCTTGGAACTAAAGCCGGGTGAGATAAAACACACTGCAAACTGGTTTCCTCACATTCTATATCACATCTTTCATCTCTCTTCTCTGTGCTATGGTCCTCTTGTCTGCCTGCCTCCTGTCTGCCCATGCCTGTCTGTCAGTCTCGTCGTCCTTGTCTGCAGTCCTCCTGTCTGTCTTCTAGTCAGTCCCTGTCTGTCTGTCTGTCTGTATTCTACCTCTGCCGTTTGCCTCTCTGTCTGTCGTCTCTGTCGTCTCTGTCTGTCTGTCAGTCTGTCTGTCCTGCCCGTCTGTCTCGCTGTGGCAATCTCTCTTTCTCTCTCTCCTTTTTACTTCCCTCACTGTTTGGCTGTCTGTCTCACCGGTTGTTCCTGTCTGTATCTCTGTCAGTCTGCCTCTGTCTGTCTGTCGTCAGTCTCTCTCTCTCTCTCTCTTTTCTCTCTCTCTCTCCCTCTCCTCTCTCTCTCTTCTCTCTCTCTCTCTCTCTCTCTCTCCTCTCCTCTCTCAGTGACAGAATTCACCATACGACCCACCCAACCATTAAATTATGTACAATCATTTCCAACCAGGAAAGCGCTTAGGCAAAGGACGTCACCAAATCGGTGCAGATGTCGGTCCGGTTTGACTCGGCTGGGTCAATAGATCAACCGCGTTCACACTGCAGTGTGGTTCGAATCCCGCAACACCTTACATCACAACTCTCTCCCGCCGTCTTCGCGCTTCATCTGAACGGGTTGTCACGCTGGAAATGCCCAAGGCATTTTCAGTCGTCCTGGGGACAAAAAGATAAGAAAATATAGAGGTGAGAGGAGAGGAGAGACAGACACAAAAGAGAGAGAAGAGAGAAGAGAGAGAGAGAGAAGAAAAAGAGAAGAGAAGAAAAGAAGATGAGAAGAGAAGACAGACAACAGACAGACAGAGAGAGAGAGAGAGAGAGAGAGAGAAGAGAGAGAGAGAGAGAGTTAATTTCCACCTGCCCGCCAGACGAACGGACAATCCGGACGGGTGGGTATTTTGAAGCCCTGG
>CM031595.1:22123090-22125590 GCA_018398815.1 Conus ventricosus | reverse complement strand
TGGGAGCTTTCATACTCAAAGGGAGCGAACTTTGAAGGTATTAGACACATCATTTGGGGAGCGAAGGAGCTTTCATACTCAAAGGGAGCGAACTTTCAAGGTGTCAGACACATCATTTGGGGAGCGAAGGAGCTTTCATACTCAAAGGGAGCGAACTTTCAAGGTGTCAGACAGATCATTTGGGAGCGAAGGAACTTTCATACTCAAAGGAACCGAACTTTCAAGGTGTCAGACACATCATTTGGGAGCGAAGGAGCTTTCATACTCAAAGGGAACGAACTTTCAAGGTGTTCGACACATTTGGGGAGCGAAGGAGCTTTCATACTCAAAGGGAGCGAACTTCAAGGTGTCAGACACATCATTTGGGGAGCGAAGGAGCTTTCATACTCAAAGGAAGCGAACTTTCAAGGTGTCAGACACATCATTTGGGGAGTGAAGGAGCTTTCATACTCAAAGGAAGCGAACTTTCAAGGTGTCAGACACATCATTTGGCGAGTGAAGGAGCTTTCATACTCAAAGGAAGCGAACTTTCAAGGTGTCAG
This sequence comes from Conus ventricosus, assembly GCA_018398815.1. Taxonomy (NCBI): domain Eukaryota; kingdom Metazoa; phylum Mollusca; class Gastropoda; order Neogastropoda; family Conidae; genus Conus; species Conus ventricosus. Next base: position 22,125,048 of record CM031595.1, on the reverse strand, counting down.
ACACATCATTTGGGGAGCGGAGGAACTTTCATACTCAAAGAAAGCGAACTTCAAGGTGTCAGACACATCATTTTGGGAGCGAAGGAACTTTCATACTCAAAGGAAGCGAACTTCAAGGTATTAGACACATCATTTGGGGAGCGAAGGAGCTTTCATACTCAAAGGAAGCGAACTTTCAAGGTGTCAGACACAGCATTTGGGAGCGAAAGAACTTTCATACTCAAAGGAAGCGAACTTTCAAGTGTCAGACACATCATTCGGGGAGCAAAGGAGCTTTCATACTCAAAGGGAGGGAACTTCAAGGTGTTAGACACATCATTTGGGGAGCGAAGGAGCTTTCATACTCAAAGGGAGCGAACTTTCAAGGTGTTAGACACATCATTTGGGGAGCGAAGGAGCTTTCATACTCAAAGGGAGCGAACTTTCAAGATGTCAGACACATCATTTGGGGAGCGAAGGAGCTTTCATACTCAAAGGAAGCGAACTTTCAAGGTGTCAGACACATCATTTGGGGAGTGAAGGAGCTATCATACTCAAAGGAAGCGAACTTTCAAGATGTCAGACACATCATTTGGGGAGTGAAGGAGCTTTCATACTCAAAGGAAGCGAACTTTCAAGGTGTCAGACACATCATTTGGGGAGTGAAGGAGCTTTCATACTCAAAGGAAGCGAACTTTCAAGTGTCAGACACATCATTTGGGGAGCGAAGGAACTTTCATACTCAAAGGAAGCGAACTTCAAGGTGTCAGACACATCATTTGGGGAGCGAAAGAACTTTCATACTCAAAGGAAGCGAACTTTCAAGGTGTCAGACACATCATTTGGGAGCGCAGGAACTTTCATGCTCAAAGGAAGCGAACTTTCAAGGTGTCAGACACATCATTTGGGGAGCGAAGGAACTTTCATACTCAAAGGAAGCGAACTTTCAAGGTGTCAGATACATCATTTGGGGAGCGAAGGAGCTTTCATACTCAAAGGAAGCGAACTTTCAAGGTTTTAGACACATCATTTGGGGAGCGAAGGAAGTCAAGCCCAGTTTTGTTTGTCAAGTGAATGCGTGTGTTCTTTAATGACTCGTTGGTCAGGGTTGGGAGGAAGGGGAGGTTTCCTGGATTCTGCACCGCCTCCTCCACCCCCCCCCCCCCCCCCCCTGATACCTGGCTGAGAAAAAAAATGGTATTTACCTTGTGAGGGACCCAAGAACATCTTTGGACCCGCCCTGCTCCCTCCCTCCGCCGGTTTCTGGTAAATCACTCCCACCCAGCTGTCCTATCCTGTCCCCGGTTTTGTTAAGAAAAATGGTGAAGTTATTTATGCGTAAGATCGGTCGAATTATGGGAAAGGGTATTCCCATCTTCCCTCCCACTTGTAAAAAAAAAAAAGATGTGAGAGAAGACCACCACCACCACCACCACCACCACCACCCACCACCCTCTCCTTCCCGCTTTTACAACATTTTTGTGTTTTCTTTTTTGAGAGGAGTTCCCCCTCCCCCCACCCCCAACCCCCTGTCGGCCGCCTTCCCTTTCCCGGCTTTCACAAAATTTTGGTAGAAAGAAGAACCCCCTTCGTCTTCCCCTCTCCCTGCCCTCTCCCTGCCTCCTCCCCTCCCCCTGCCCTCTCCCTGCCTCCTCCCCTCTCCCTGCCCTCTCCCTGCCTCCTCCCCTCTCCCTGCCTCCTCCCCTCTCCCTGCCCTCTCCCTGTCTCCTCCCCTCTCCCTGCCCTCTCCCTGCCTCCTCCCCTCTCCCTGCCCTCTCCCTGCCTCCTCCCCTCTCCCTGCCCTCTCCCTGCCTCCTCCCCTCTCCCTGCCCTCTCCCTGCCTCCTCCCCTCTCCCTGCCTCCTCCCCTCTCCCTGCCCTCTCCCTGCCTCCTCCCCCTCCCTGCCCTCTCCCTGCCTCCTCCCCTCTCCCCGCCCTCTCCCTGCCTCCTCCCCTCTCCCTGCCCTCTCCCTGCCACCT
>CM031595.1:22048090-22080590 GCA_018398815.1 Conus ventricosus | reverse complement strand
ACACACACACACACACACACACACACACACACACACACGCGTGCGCGCGCGCGTGTGTGTGTGTGTGTGTGTGTGTGTTGTGTGTGTGTGTGTGTGTGTGAGAGAGAGAGAGAGAGAGAGAGAGAGAGAGAGAGAGAGAGAGAGAGAGAGAGAGAGAGACAGACAGAGGGTGTACTTAAGCTCGTGTCAAACATGTATACATTTTGGGTGTTACTTGACTGACGTGTGTGTGTGTGTGAGTGTGAGTGTGTGTGTGTGTGTGTGTGTGTATGTGTACGTGCGCATGTGTGTTGTGCGCGCAAGAGTGCTCTTATATTTGGTTGAAGAAGTACGTATGTATAAATATATCTTGTCAAGGCGACAAAGCGCTAAGTTCTCATGCTCTCGTGATATTTACTCTGAAGAGAACGTGACAGAAATATTGACCTGTCAGCATAGAGGACACTAGAAAGGGCCCACTCGGCGACGACAGAAATGAGTTTGCACTTCCTAGTCGCTTATACAGTAAACCACATTGGCCTTAGAGAACTGATAAATGCCAATCCTAGGCCAGCTGCTCCTCAACCAGTTCGGAGCAGCTGGCCCTAGGAATTGGCATTTATCAGTTCTCTCATACTCAGTGGACTTGATTCCACTGGGCATGCGCATTAACGAGGTAAAACCAACCTGCATTACACAGTTCAACCAGTTCGACCGGCTGACTCTAGAAGCGGCATATTACTGTTCTCTAACAAGTAAGACTTTAATAACCAAAAAATATAACGACCCTACAAACAAACATACTGTGTAGGGTTATCCGTTTTCAAAACTAATTTACTAAAGTTTTCATAGAGTAACGTAGGGGAAAGTAGCCGTGGCTGAACACGCCCTATAGAGTAACGTAGGGGAAAAGCAGCTGTAGCTGAACGCGCCCATATACAGGGTGGTGCACTAGGCTATCCGATTACTTCGCGGTGTGTTAATTACAGTGTGGAGTTGTTAGCAGAGAGAGAGGCGCGGCCAAAGCCCGTTAAGGTCAAGTTGCCCTCAGAACAACGTGTGGTGAAGGATTGCTTGTGGGTTTAAATAATATTTCTATTTAGACACGGAGGAGAAGCCAGTCTTGGAGCCATAGACATACGTGCGTATGCGCGCACACACACACACACACACACACACACACACACACTACACACACTACACACATTCACTCACACACACACGCACGCACGCACCCCACAAACACACACATACACACACACACACACAAGCACGCACACACACACACACACACACACACACGAACACACACACACACACTATTTATTAGTTCTCTGCATGTCTTCCACCGAAAGCCGGGTTTGACAAAGTGTTTCTTTCTGCTGTACAGTCATCTATAATAAATAGTGTCTGCGTTTTAAGTTAGCCGGTCGCTCAGCCTGCTGACAAACTGTGAGGCCAAAAAAATCAATACCGCCACACCTCCTCCCCCTCTTTTCCCCTCCTCTTAACCCCACTCCCTCCCGCCCAGCCTGCCCTATTACAACATATGACATCAGCATTCTAGAACCCTTCACTCCTTTCCCCACGGCTGAACTTGGAAGAGGTCGGCTCCTTTTCAGTACTGTCAACTCTGTCGGGGCGGTGTTAACGACCCTGCTTGGCCACGTCAACACGTCAGCGAGGGGGTTACGGGCGCTCACATGACCACACATTCTTCTACTGACTCCCGGACTAGCAGGACGCTTTTACTGTGCTGTGTGCTTGGCTGTGTTATTCTAAAATGGCGAACCGGTTTACCGAGGAACAGAATTGTGCTATTGAAGATCACAAGTTTTACTTTAACTGCATGTTAGAGTATTTGTCAAAAAAAGAATCAGGTGAAGCATGTTCGTTACCGCCGAAACCGAAAAGAAGTATTGCTTTCCTAGAGGGTGGAGAAAAAGAAAAAAGTGAACCGACTGCTTTGGAAATGAACGACTATCTCAAGGTTTGTTGGTTCAAGGAAATGAAAATGACATTACCGAACAAGATGAGGCCAATTATAATAAGTGTTTAACTGTTAAATGAGATGTTTCCCTTTTTTTAAAAAGCGGCGCTATGTAATAAAACAAAATAAAAGCAAAACAATTCATCACGCGTTGATTGTTGACGCTGGCTTGAGACAGCTAAAGCCATGTTTGAAAGAGCAAAAACGCATCAAACATGGCGTTCCTTTTTTCAGGCGCAGGTGGGCATGTCTGATTCATATGCCAGAAAACTTATTCAGCTTTCAATATGTTTTTTACCACTATCCTAAATTCCATAAGCTGGGGATTAGCATTGCTGAACTGTATATCAACGTCAAAGTATTATTAAACTTATGCAACTGGATAACGATTTTCGAATGTTCTGGCAAGAATAGATAGGGTTAGGCAGGTCTTAGTACATCTACCAGTATGGAGAGGAGTAGTGTGTAGCCAGCACTATTTCCATATAAATGCTCCAAATATACAATGACGGATGTACTACTACTGGCGATTAGAGCCGCCATAAAAGCTCGGCTACAGCAGTAACTGCTGTAAACTCTGCCAAAGCCAGTTGCAAGCCTGGTTGAGAAAAAGAGGAGCACAGCAGCGAACTAGGTAAAAACGTTCCTGTAAGAACGTTTGACCTGCAAAGCGCAGCAGTAAACTAGGTCAAACGTTCTTACAGGAACGTTTGACCTAGTTGCTGGCCTTTAGCCCACAAAGAAAGTGGCCCCCCAGTTCTACTTTGAGACACTTGACACCTTCACCTCCCAAGTCACCCCAAGTCCACCCCCAAGTCACCCCAAGTCCTTAATTAAGTTCTTGATTAAGTTCCCCCAAGCCCTTAATTAAGTTTTTAATCAAGTCACCCCAAGTTCTTAATTAAGTTACATCAAGTTCTTAATAAGTTTTGATTAAAGTTACCCAAGTCCTTAATTAAGTTTTTAATTAAATCACCCCAAGTTCTTAATTAAGTTCTTAATTAATTTACATCAAGTTCTTAATAAGTTCTTGATTAAGTCATCCTCAAGTCATCCTCTAAGTACAACCAAGTTCTTATTTAAGTTATCTTATAATTATCAAAAAATACAATCTATGTTTTTATCTTAAATAGTAGATGTCTAATATAGTACAAAACACGCCTCAAAAACGCGTCATCGTTAAGGATGCCCTTGCTCAGCGTCTTTGGCATGTAATTGGTTAGCATAGATCTTAATGAAGTTCTTACATCCTAAGCACCCGCATTGATACAATTCTGGTCTATGGAAATGTCTTTTATAGACTCCATGTCTTTATTTATTGACACCATCATTTTATAATACGCCATGTTCTATTTTTATTAAAAAAATTTAAATTAAGTTCTTAAAATATTATTCCATCTGAAATGGATCAAAATGATCTTTTGTTATTGGCGGTGCTGGCGTGCTGTTTTTTTTGTATTTAGGCGGTTCAGATTTTTTGATTGCCTTTGTTTCTGTTGCCATTGTGTATATATTTTATAACCGTAATAACCGCCCCCCACAGCAGCAAGGACGCCAAAATGGCAACAGTTTTAAGTTCAATATACATGAAGACTTTGGTGCTGTAGGCCTTGAATCACATGGAGTTTTTATAGCTGGCATTGAATCAACTTGTTCTGGCGTTGGCGGTGTTATGTTTTCATTATGAGTTATATTCTGTAACATTAATTTTTTTGTCTGTTCCACTCTGCTAATTTTCTTCCTGCTTTAACACGCCCAGGATGAGGATGCTTTTCACTGGTCTCCACCAGATTCAGTGTTTTTCTGCTGATTTTCTGGCTTGGTTACTTTCTCCACCTGATTCAGTGTTTTCTGATTCTGCTGATTTTCCGGCTCGGTCATTTTGAAGGGAAATAAATCTATATGATTAAAAGTTATTAATCCCTGATTAATGGCGATAACAATGTTCCAAATCTATAGTATAAATCACATCCTAGAGACTCTAATGACTTTGTTAAAACTGGATCTTGCGTTAAATCATACGTAAGATCTTGTTCAGAACAATGGGGGCAAATCTACTGACTAGTTTAGTGTACAAACTAAGAACCGTTTGCCCCCCACTTTTCACCATTCTAGACCCCAGCTGTGCTTCATACCTGTTATGATACTTTAAAATGTCTTGCGGCGACATCTGTTGAATCTGTTCTATGCTGAATTCAGTTCCGAGGAACTGTTTTGTGTTTTCCACATGCTGCCAAAGAATACAGCCTCTCCTTTTTGGGCATAATAGCTTGGTCATCAACTTGGTCCATTCATAAGTTCAGGAAGGTTTAGCTGCCTTGTAGCTGTAGTAGATCATCACTGTTCATGTTTTTTATTAATTATAATTATTTTTTTCTAAAAATGAGCACCGAAAAAACTGTTGCTAACCTTGTATACCATTCTGCTGTTATTGGAGGTCTAAGTGTAGGATAACTCAATGCTTGGTAAAAGCTTGTTAAGAATTAAACCAGCAGATCTTGGCAAACTAGACTTTGAGGATTCAGCAAAGCTAATTGCTATCATTGCAGCTTCGTTTGCCACGAAAGATTTTCTAGTCAAGCAAGGAATAATTCCGGACAATATAAATATGTAAGAAAAAAATACATTTATAAAAATGGCTTCACTCGTAATGATGATAGGCGGCGCTGTGGTTAATGCGCTCGCTTTTAGCGGTAGTAATTACGCATTTAGTAAACTACGGGATGAAGGCGAGAGAAAAAGACATAACAAAGCTGTGGAGCAACTAGCTGCTGCACAAGATCGCTATGAAAAGCAGAGAATTGAGCAGTTTTTGATTTTATTAATAACACACTGAAAAAACAGGGGCATGCAGCTTACACATTTAAAGATGTTGACCAGGCAATAAAAGAATATTATCTTGTAACAGGCAAACCAATCGAAACATTGCCCCCACCAAAATTCAGTGACTTTTATCAACCATCAGAAAAACAAAAGATGCAAGAAATCGGGTTTATGTTGTTGGTATGACTGTTGTGTATTTTGTTGCGCATAATATTGGCTGAATAAAAAATGAACAAAATCTATTATTCGCCCAAAGGATATTGGAAGGGCATCACAGCAATTAAAAAGCTAAGCCAAGCAGCGGGAGTCATGAACAAACAGCAAAAGAATGGTTATCTAAACAAGCGATTTGGCAAATTTATTTACCTGCGCCCAAACGAATACAGAGACCACACTTTGTGAATACAATACCGAACGACACCCATCAAATGGATCTTCTATATTTACCCTCTGATACGATTAGACGAAAAAGATTTAAGTACGCACTCACAGTCATTGACGTAGCTTCAAGATACAAAGATGTGGAACCATTAACACAAAAGAGTGCTTCTGCTGTTGCTGTTGCTATACAACTAATATACCACGGGTCCCTTAACTTATCCTCGCATGATTCAAGTCGATGATGGGAAAGAATTTAAAGGCCAAGTGAATCAATTATTGTTAAAACATAGAGTTACCATTAAAAGAGGCATTCCAGGAGTTCACAGATCACAGGCTTTAGTTTGAAAACTTTAACAAACAGTTAGCTGAAAGACTTTTTCCTACCAGTATCACAGAGAGCTGATTGACAATTCTCGCAACACAGAATGGGTTAGAAGACTGCCCTCAGTTTTGCGCGCAATGAATAATTAAGAATTTAAAGGGCTAAAGCCAGTACAAGCAATCAAAGAAAAACAATAAATGTTGCTGAAGACTCCAGTACACCCAGCAAACTATTACCGTTTGGTTTAAAAGTAAGGTACCTTTATTTACCGGAGAAGCAGAAGGGGACACTCGCATTAGGCAACCGATCCAGTTTGGAGTGTTGACCCGTATGAAATAAAAAGAATTGTAAAGATGAATCCGCCCATGTATTATTTACGAGAAACTGACACAACAAAACAACCAGCTCCTCAAAGATCTTTTGCGAAGGAAGAACTGCAGATAATTCCGCCAGACACAGTTCCGCTTTAATTAATTTACGTAAACATATTTTGGTTTAAAATGGAAGGGCCCGAAGGAAGCGCAGAACGAAACAAGAATGGTAAAGGAAGAGACCTTGAAAATGATACGGGAATCATTTCATGCGTGTAATGCTATTAAGGAAACATTTTCGGGATTAATCAATGCATGCTAAATCATCCAGATCACCTACAACTCAAACCCCCAAATTGGGAAAAAGAATATCTTGAAATAATAAAAAAAATTCGAACGCATCAAGCAAACATGAGAAAAGATTTAAATGAATTGGATGAAGCTATGATTGATCTTAAATAAAAGTTGATGAAAAATATAAACCCCCCTGTTTATGCGGTCCTCCAATGCCCGATTGCATATGAAAACTCTGGATTAACAAACACCCGTTTTGTGTTTGTTCTATCTAATGACTTCTTTGTTACAACCGTTGTGTTGATCTCATGTAGATTAGATCGCAGTTTTACGTTGTCATGATGAAAAGTCTTATTACCAAACAATGCTTCTTTATAGTTGTCATGTGATATGTTTGACTGCACAACGCTGCGAGATATTCCCTTTGCTTTCTTAATGATTTTCTCCTGGCTCGAAATACTGTACATTTTCGACCTTAAACCAATAAACTCCTTAATCACCCCTCCAGATAATTCATCCTTCATCTTTCCTAAAACCTTCTTGTTAGTAATTGAATGCAAAGGCGAATCTTTAGGATAATCAGATGTGTCGTACCATCCCGCATGACCTTTAGCCACTTCGGTTTCCATGTCTTTATAGATGTCTTCAGTAGGGATATTTATAACAAAACTGTCTGTATCTGTGTAAAGTACTCTGGACTCAGGATACGTGGGCTTAAAGTAGTCATAAAGAAACTCTAACATTAAAAGCTTTGATAATTCTAAAACGGTAAACCCAATAAATACAGGCTTGTCCAATTTGACTTTCTTTTTTTCATCATTATGCCAAAAAGCTGATCATGAAATCTTCTAAAGTCCTGATAATTAGGTTTTGAAGTTAGCTTAATTGCTTCGTTCTCTTGGTGACTATCTGACATCTTTACGCTTGTGCGGATTCTCCATAGTCTTCCAAAACAGCTTTTATCAGCTAAAAAGTCTTTTCTGAGCATCTTGGATTTAGTTCTAGATCATGTTCTTCATGATGTATGTTTCTAAGTCTTGCAAGTGTAAAAAAGCTTCTAGCTTGTTTTCACCCTCTTTAAAAGATTTCGATTTTCGAGTTTCGATTTTCTCACACACACACAAAAACACACACACACACTCTCTCTCTCCTCTCTTTTCTCTCCTCTCTCTTCTTCTCTCTCTCTCTCTCCTCTCTCTCTCTCTCTGTCTAATGGTGGCTACGATCTGGGGGCATTGTTTGTACATTTTCGATGTCTGTTGTTTGTAACGCTTAAATGAGACATATTTTGCAAAATTTTAAATGTATCTGCTTTGTGTATATGGATGTTAGTATGGAAAAAAAGCGTTGCTATGCACCTTCTTTATGTATCTGTATTGATTTTTTGACTCACTGGCAAGGAACAGACAAAACAGCCTGCTGGGGATGCTCTCTTTCTTTTGACACCCAACGAACACTACAGCTTTACTGGTTTGGGGCCAAAAGTTACAAGCCCTAGGGTAAAACAAGTGGTGCCACACGCCAGGCTTTTTTTTTTAATGTATTATGGGCCAATGCGGTAAACATATGGTTATCCCCCCAAAATCAAAAGGGATTGTTTTTTATTTTTATTTTTTACCCGGGTGGGAGATTCTTAGCAGGTTTGATTTGGGGGTTCATCTGAACAGTTGAGTGCGCCGATCGTGGCATGGTTTAATTAAACAAATGATTAATTATCAGTATGAAAGGCTTTCTTAGGGGGTGGGGTGGGTGGGGTGGATAAAGGGTAGCGGGGTGGGGTTTGGGGGGTGGGGTTGGGTGGGGGTGTTATGGCGCAAAATTTCGCTGTGTATTTGCACGGAAATTTGGCAAGTTGGAAATCCATCAGCTGAGCGAGATTTAACGCACAAAATCAAATGCCCAAACCGGAGAAGCTACAGTTTGTAGTTACTGGAAATCAAGAAGGGCAAAGGCATAGTTCGAAAAGATTTCCTTTTCTTATCTCTAGTCCTAAAAGGGCATTTATCTTCTTTCTGTACCAAAGGATTACGAAAGAAAGAAGCTGAATGAAAGACTTAAGTATGATCAGAAATTTGAAACTTTGTCTTTCTTGGTCATCGGTCATTTTGTTCTTGTTGTTGTTTTTGGGCCATTTATGTATTGATATCGATCTTTTGGGATAACGTGATCCGCCGAAACCTGAAACCTTTCTTGCGAGTGGTCACGATCAAGGGCTCTGTTCATCGCTTACAAAAAAAACCCAGCACTTTAAGTGACAAGTGAAAAGTGTAGCGGATTGGCACACCGCTTGAGATAAGGCACGCTACGCTTCCCAGGGTAGGGTATTGCGCCGTCTAAAGTTCGGTTTGTGTGGCTCATGTTGAACACAGACACAGACACACAGACACAGACACACAGACCACACCACACACACACACCACACACACACACACACACAAAACACACACACCCCACACAAACACCACGCGTGCGCGCGCGCGTTGTGTGTGTGTGTGTGTGGTGTGTGTGTGTGGTGTGTGTGTGGGAGAGGAGAGAGAGAAGTAGAGAGAAGAGAGAGAGAGAGAGAGAGAGAAGAGAGACAGACAGGGGGTGTACTTAAGCTCGTGTCAAACATGTATACTTTTTGGGGTGTTACTTGACTGACGTGTGTGTGTGTGTGAGTGTGAGTGTGTGTGTGTTGTGTGTGTGTATGTGTACGTGCGAAAGTGTGTTGTGCGCGAAAGAGTGCCTTATATTTGGTTGAAGAAGTACGTATGTATAAATATATCTTGTCAAGGCGACAAAGCGCTAAGTTCTCATGCCCCTCGTGATATTTACTCTAAAGAGAACGTGACAGAAATATTGACCTGTCAGCATAGAGGACACTAGAAAGGGCCCACTCCGGCGACGAAGAAATGAGTTTGCACTTCCTAGTCGCTTATACGGGTAAACCACATTGGCCTTAGAGAACTGATAAATGCCAATCCTAGGCCAGCTGCTCCTCAACCAGTTTCGGAGCAGCTGGCCCTAGGAATTGGCATTTATCAGTTCTCTCATACCAGTGGACTTGATTCCACTGGGAAATGCGCATTAACGAGGTAAAACCAACCTGCATTACACAGTTCAACCAGTTCGCCGGGCTGACTCTAGAAGCGGCATATTACTGTTCTCTAACAAGTAAGACTTTAATAACCAAAAAATAACGACCCTACAAACAAACATACGTGTAGGGTATCCTTTTTCCCAAAACTAATTTACTAAAGTTTCATAGAGTAACGTAGGGGAAAGTAGCCGTGGCTGAACACGCCCTAAGAGTAACGTAGGGGAAAACGCTGTAGCTGAACGCGCCCCATATACACGGTGGTGCACTAGGCTATCCGATTTACTTCGGGGTGTGTTAATTACAGTGTGGAGTTGTTAGCAGAGAGAGAGGCGCGGCCAAACCCCTTTAAAGGGTCAAGTTGCCCTCAGAACAACGTGTGGTGAAGGATTGTTGTGGGTTTAAATAATATTCTATTTAGACACGGAGGAGAAGCCAGTCTTGGAGCCAAGACATACGTGCGAAATCGCGCAAAACACACACACACACACACACACACACACACACTACCACACTACACACATTCACTCACACACACACCACGAAACGCACACACAAACACACACATACAACACCACACACACAAGCACGCACACACACACACACACACACACACACGAACACACACACACACACTATTTATTAGTTCTCCTGCATGTCTTCCACCGAAACCCGGGGTTTGACAAAGTGTTTCTTTCTGCTGTACAGTCATCTATAATAAAAGTGTCTGCGTTTAAGTTAGCCGGGTTTCGCTCAGCCTGCTGACAAACTGTGAGGCCAAAAAATCAATACCGCCACACCTCTCCCCCCTTTTTTCCCCTCCTTTTAAACCCCCACTCCCCTCCCGCCCCCCGCCTCCTTTTTACAACATATGACATCAGCATTCTAGAACCCTTCACTCCGTTCCCACGGCTGAACTTGGAAGGGGTCGGCTCTCTTTCGTACTGTCAACTCTGTCAGGGCGGTGTTAACGACCCTGCTTGGCCACGTCAACACGTCAGCGGGGGGGTTTACGGGCGCTCACATGCCACACATTCTTCTACTGACTCCCGGACTAGCAGGACGCTTTTACTGTGCTGTTGCTTGGCTGTGTTATTCTAAAATGGCGAACCGGTTTACCGAGGAACAGAATTGTGCTATTGAAGATCACAATTTTACTTTACTGCATGTTAGAGTATTTGTCAAAAAAAGAATCAGGTGAAGCATGTTCGTTACCGCCGAAACCGAAAAGAAGTATTGCTTTCCTAGAGGGTGGAGAAAAAAAAAAAAAGTGAACCGACTGCTTTGGAAATGAACGACTATCTTCAAGGTTTGTTGGTTCAAGGAAATGAAAAGAAAATTACCGAACAAGATGAGGCCAATTATAATAAGTGTTTAACTGTTAAATGAGATGCTTCCTTTTTAAAAAGCGGCGCTATGTTAAAAAAAACAAAAAAAAGCAAAACAATTCATCACGCGTTGTTTGTTTGACGCTGGCTTGAGACAGCTAAAGCCATGTTTGAAAGAGCAAAAACGCATCAAACAGGGCGTCCTTTCTCAGCGCAGGTGGGCATGTCTGATTCATATGCCAGAAAACTTATTCAGCTTTCAATATGTTTTTAAAACCACTATCCTAAATTCCATAAGCTGGGGATTAGCATGCGAACTGTATATAAAAACGTCAAAGTATTATTAAACTTATGCAACTGGATAACGTTTTTTCGAATGTTCTGGCAAGAATAGATAGGGTTAGGCAGGTCTTAGTACTTCTACCATATGGAGGGGGAAGAAAGTGGTGTAGCCGCACTATTTCCATATAATGCTCCAAATATACAATGACGGATGTACTACAACTGGCGATTAGAGCCGCCATAAAACCGGCTACAGCAGTAACTGCTGTAACTCTGCCAAAGCCATTGCAAGCCTGGTTGAGAAAAAGAGGAGCACAGCAGCAAACTAGGTCAAACGTTCCTGTAAGAACGTTTGACCTGCAAAGCGCAGCAGTAAACTAGGTCAAACTTTCTTACAGGAACGTTTGACCTAGTTCGGGCCTTTAGTCACAAAGAAAGTGGCCCCAGTTCTACTTTGAACACTTGACACCTTCACCTCCCAAGCACCCCCAAGTCCCCCCCCAAGTCACCCCAAGTCCTTAATTAAGTTCTTGATTAAGTTCCCCCAAGCCCTTAATTAATTTTTTAAATTTCAAGTCCCCCCAAGTTCTTAATTAAGTTACATCAAGTTCTTAATAAGTTCTTGATTAAGTTACCCCAAGTCCTTAATTAAAGTTTTTAATTAAATCACCCCAAGTTCTTAATTAAGTTTTTAATTAATTTACATCAAGTTCTTAATAAGTTCTTGATTAAGTCCCATCCTCAAGTCTTCCTCTTAAGTACAACAAGTTCTTTTTAAGTTATTTTATAATTATCAAAAAAAATAACAAATTAGTTTTTATCAAAATAGTAGGATGTTTAATAAGTACACACACGCTCAAAAAACGCGCATCGTTAAAAATTTCTTGCTAAAGCGCTTGGATGTAATTGGTTAGCATAGACTTAATGAATTCTTACATCCTAAGCACCCGCATTGATTACAATTCTGGTCTAGGGAAATGTCTTTTATAGACTCCATGTTTTATTTATTGACACCATCATTTTATAATACGCCATGTTCTATTTTTTTTTAAAAAAAATTTTAAAATTTTAAGTTCTTAAAATATTATTCCATCTAAAAATGGACAAAATGATCTTTTGTTATTGGCGGTGCTGGCGTGCTGTTGTTTTTTGTTTTTAGCGGTTCAGTTTTTTTTGATTGCCTTTTTTCTTTTGCCATTGTGTATATATTTTATAACCGTAATAACCGCCCCCCACAGCAGCAGGACGCCAAAATGGCAACAGTTTTAAGTTAAATTTATACCATGAAGACTTTGGTGCTGTAGGCCTTGAATCACATGGAGTTTTATAGCGGGCATTGAATCAACTTGTTCTGGCGTTGGCGGTGTTATGTTTTCATTATGAGTTATATTCTGTAACTTTAAATTTTTTTTTGTCTGTTCCACTCGCTAATTTTCTTCCTGCTTTAACACGCCCAGGATGAGGATCTTTTCACTGGTCTCCCCCAGATTCATGTTTTCTGCTGATTTTCTGGCTTGGTTACTTTTCCCCAAACCTGATTCAGTGTTTTCTGATTCTGCTGATTTCCGGCTCGGTCATTTTAAAGGGGAAAATAAATCATATGATTAAAAGTTATTAATCCCTGATTAAGGGCGATAACAATGTTCCAAATCTATAGTATAAATCACAACCTAAGACTCTAATGACTTTTTAAAACTGGATCTTGCTTAAATCATACGAAAATCTTGTTCAGAATCAATGGGAGCAATCTACTGCCCTATTAGTGTAAAAACTAAGAACCGTTTGCCCACACTTCCCATTCTAACCCCAGCGTGCTTCAACCTTTATACTTAAATCTGCGGCGACATCGTTGAATCTTTTCCCTATGCTGAATTCATTCCGAGGAACTGTTTTGTTTTCCACATGCTGCCAAAGAATACAGCCTCCCCCTTTTTGGGGCATAATAGTTTGGGTATCAACTTGGTCATTCATAAGTTCGGGAAAGGGTTTTAGGCTCCCTTGTAGCTGTAGTAGATCATCACTGTTCATGTTTTTTATTAATTATAATTATTTTTTTTAAAAATGAGCCCCGAAAAAACTGTTGCTAACCTTGTATACCATTCTGCTGTTTTTGGGAGGTCTAAGTGTAGGATACTCAATGCTTGGTAAAGCTTGTTAAGAATTAAACCAGCAGATCTGGCAACTAGACTTTGAGGATTCAGCAAAGCTAATTGCTATAAATTGCAGCTTCGTTTGCCACGAAAGTTTTTCTAGTAAAGCAAGGAATAATTCCGGAAAATATAAATATGTAAGAAAAAAATACATTTATAAAAATGGCTTCACTCGTAATGATGATAGGCGGCGCTGTGGTTAATGCCTCGCTTTTAGCGGTAGTAATTAAACGCATTTAGTAAACACACGGGATGAAGGCGAGAGAAAAAGACATAACAAAGCTGTGGACAACTAGCTGCTGCACAAGATCGCTATGAAAAGCAGAGAATTGAGCATTTAGATTTTTAATAACACACTGAAAAAACGGGGGCATGCACTTACACATTTAAAGATGTTACCAGGCAATAAAAGAATATTATCTTGTAACAGGCAAACCAATCGAAACATTGCCCCCACCAAAATCAGTGACTTTATCAACCATCAAAAAAACAAAGATGCAAGAAATCGGGTTTATTGTTGTTGGTATGACTGTTGTGTATTTTGTTGCGCATAATATTGCTAAATAAAAAAATAAACAAAAATCTATTATTCGCCCAAAGGATTTTGGGAAGGGGCATCACGCAATTAAAAAGCTAAGCCAAGCAGCGGGAGTCAGGAACAAACAGCAAAAGAATGGTTATCAAACAAGCGATTTGGCAAATTTATTTACCTGCGCCCAAACGAATACAGAACCACACTTTGTGAATACAATACCGAACAAACACCCATCAAATGGATCTTCTATATTTCCCCTCTGATACGATTAGACAAAAGATTTAATACCCCAATCACAGTCATTGACGTAGCTTCAAGATACAAAGATGGGGAAAACCATTAACACAAAAGAGTGCTTCTGCTGTTGCTGTTGCTATACAACAAAATATACCAACGGGTCCCTTTTAACTTATCCTCGCATGATTCAAGCGATGATGGAAAGAATTTAAAGGCCAAGTGAATCAATTATTGTTAAAACATAGAGTTACCTTTAAAAAGAGGCATTCCAGGAGTTCACAGATCACGGGCTTTATTGAAAACTTTAACAAACATTTTAGCTGAAAGACTTTTTTCCTACCAGTATCACAGAGAGCTAAATGACAAATTCTCGCAACACAGAATGGTTAGAAGACTGCCCTCAGTTTGCCGCAATGAATAATTAAGAATTTAAAGGGCAAAGCCAGTACAAGCAATCAAAGAAAAACAAAAATTTTGCTAAAGACTCCAGTAAAACCCACAAACTATTACCGTTTGGTTTAAAAGTAAGGTCCCTTTTTAAATTTCCCGGGGAGAAGCAGAAGGGACACTCGCATTAGCAACCGATCCAGTTTGGAGTGTTAAACCCGTATGAAATAAAAAGAATTGTAAAGATGAATCCCCCCATGTATTATTTACGAGAAACTGACACAACAAAAACAACCAGCTCCTCAAAGATCTTTTGCGAAGGAAGAACTGCAGAAATTCCGCCAGACACAGTTCCGCTTTAATTAATTTACGAAACATATTTTGGTTTAAAAGGGAAAGGGCCAGAAGGAAGCGCAGAACGAACAAAAATGGTAAAGGAAGAGCCCTTTGAAAATGATACGGGAATCATTTCATGCGTGTAATGCAATTAAGGAAACTTTTTCGGGATTAATCAATGCATGCAAATAAACCAGATCACCTACAACTCAAACCCCCAAATTGGGAAAAAAATATCTTGAAATAATAAAAAAAATTCGAACCATCAAGCAAACATGAGAAAAGATTTAAATGAATTGGATGAAGCTATGATTGATCTTAAATAAAAGTTGATGAAAATATAAACCCCCCTGTTATGCGGTCCTCCAATGCCCGATTGAAATATGAAAACTCTGGATTAACAAACACCCGTTTTGTGTTTGTTCTATCTAATGACTTCTTTGTTAAAACCGTTTGTTGATCTCATTTTAGATTAGATCGCAGTTTTACGTTGTCATGATGAAAAGTCTTATTACCAAACAATGCTTCTTTATAGTTGTCATGTATATGTTTGACTGCACAACGCTGCGAGATATTCCCTTTGCTTTTTTAAATGATTTTCTCCTGGCTCGAAATACTGTACATTTTCGACCTTAAACCAATAAACTCCTTAATCACCCCTCCAGATAATTAAATCCTTCATCTTTCCTAAAACCCTTTCTTGTTAGTAATTGAATGCAAAGGCGAATCTTTAGGATAATCAATGTGTCGTACCATCCCGCATGATTTTTTACCACTTCGGTTTCCATGTCTTTATAAGTGCTTCAGTAGGGATATTTATAAAAAAACTGTCTGTATCTGTGTAAAGTACTCTGGACTCGGGATACGGGGGCTTAAAGAGTCATAAAGAAACTCTAACATTAAAAGCTTTGATAATTCAAAAGGGTAAACCCAATAAATACAGGCTTGTCCAATTTGACTTTCTTTTTTTTCATATTATGCCAAAAAAGCTGATCATGAAATCTTCTAAAGTCCTGATAATTAGGTTTTGAAGTTAGCTTAATTGCTTCGTTCTTTTTGGGTGACTAATCTGACATCTTTACGCTTGTGGGGATTCCCATATCTTTCCAAACAGCTGTTGTTCATCAGCTTGAAAAAGTCTTTTTCTGAAGCATCTGTGGTTTTAGTTCAAAGATCAGTGTTCTTCATGATGTAGGGTTTCATGAACTGTTCTTGATCAAAAGCAATTATGCGATGACTGCTGTCAACTTCAACCCATGTCTTAAATAAAATTGCAGAAGTCTGTAATGACAGACATAATTTTTTTTGCCTCGAAGATTAGGCACAAGTTTAGGTGGTTCTCTTGGATCCATCTTTAGACTTTCTGCTGCTAATGGATATCATTATGCAGGTCAGGGATTTCCTGAGGATATTCTAAGTCAACTTCTAAAATGAAACCACCTTTTAAACAGGCGTTAAACTGCCCAACCACTTAATGCCTTTTGAATATTATTCGGATCGCCGCCTGTGTACATTTTAAAGTTGCGTAATGGAAGCGATTGTGCCATAGCCCAACCATACAGATTGTTTGCATCTAAATACATGAGATAGTTAGACTTTTTACTTGGATCATAGTCGTCCAAGAAATTTGTTGTTTCTTTACATAATGATCGACGCCATACTAATTCCTCCACCAATCTTTTTTTCAATCATCTAATCTTTGGGTAGGTCAGACAATAAATCAATCTGTATTCCTGTAAACTTTAAAAAAGCGTCCCACTCATCCCGGCGCAGAAATGTAATGCGGGGGATCCAGGTTTGTAATTTTTTTCATGCAGGTCTTTCTGAAATTTTTTCAAAGACGTCCCGCCAACAAACGTACATCAGCCATTAAGTAGGGTAAAGATAGTCTCCCATCTTTTTTACACTCTAACTTTTGCCACGCATCTTGACATCTGGTAATCTGAATCACTGATGTCCTTTCCTCTAAACTAGAAAAGAACGCGCCTTTAGTGGAAGTGTATCTTCGTCAAACCTTTCCCAACTGGTCATGTATCATAAGGGTAAACGCCCTTTCTAACAAGATTGGGTCAAAATATTTTTCCCGTTATTGGGCAGGACTTTAAGGACATAGCTAGTGACTCTAATGAACCCTCAAAGTGTTGCATAGAGTCATAAAAAGACATGTTATTTAGATTAAAGCACATGTACTTTTCTGATGACTGTGCAATGCATGACACCCTGAAGGCATCGTCCACTGCTTTCATTATAAGATGAGAGCGTAAACCCCGCAAGTTATGAAAGAAAATGGGCAGCTTCCATGTCTTAGGTCAAACTTTAGTTTAAGAATTGCATTTACTGTGCGCTGCTCCTCTGAACTTTCCGCTAAAGTGATCATGGTCTCTTACTGTTTGGGTTCTCTGCGTCCCCGATGAGAGACCTAAACCGCCCAAAACCAACATGAGGGCTGCATCATACTGTTCTTGTCTTCAGGCGTCATCATGATTTCAGATAAATTCAATTATTAGAACAGTCATTACGCACTTGCTGCATGCGTTTTAAGAATAATTTTGCAGCATTAGGCCCTCTAAATAAGGCTTTGAATGAACGCCACCCACCTGACAATAATGAAGGCAATGAACAAATCTGGGGATTACTCACTATGGCTGTTTTTAGGAAGTCTCTGTGGGGTTGGTCCTTCATAAGGAACAATGAGTGATTCGAAGTCTGCGTAAACAACATATGGAGAATTTTGCATCCGTTTCCAGTTCTTAAAACTAACTTTAGACCGGTGGGGGCGTAATTAGTTCTGTATTACAGTCAACTGGGCCGATACAGTGTTTCTTATTTCGCTCGCGGCTTGAACGGATGGAATTCTTGTTAAACATTTTCTACAGAATTCTTGTTTTATGTCCATTCTTTAAGTATGCTGCTTAGTTTACTCATTGTTCGTACAATGTGTAATGCGGTAGCCCTGCTGGTGAAAACATCAGTAGTAGTTTAACATGATTTTTGTCTGTTCGCCAATTGTTTTGGGGGTTTTTAGACACTTTAATAGGTTGTAAAATGTGTTTTTCCCCATCCCATGTGTAAATATTAACAGTTATTTGGGTTTGGGTTTGTTCTTCAACTGATCAATTTGATCTACAAATAACAGGAAAGGATATTCCATTGAAGTTAAGATCTTTGGGGTAAATTTCCGATAGTTAGTCACTCTCTCTGCGTGTTCGCGGACATGGGGCACCTTGCAAGAACACACCACAAAGAAACATTTGTCGTCTGAATTCTTTATGTTTAAAACTGCTCTCTTTGAAACCCAAATCTCGAGGTAGCGGAATGTAAGCCTTTCCTACAATCGGTGCATACTTAGCCTGTTTTAATCTAATCCTAAACTTCGCCCCCCTGACCAACCAGAGCCCTCATTTTAGCTTCTTCAGCGGCAGCGTCAAACTGTGCAAGCAGTTCGTCTGCCCAACCAGGTGTTAAGTCGTTATGAGAAAGAATAGTCTGCTGTTTAGTTGAGACCCAGACTTCTGATTTTCTTCATTTATTGTTATAAGTCGATTAAAAACAGCTAACATTACTTTAACTGGCGGGTCTATTGTTAGTTTACTTGGAACTTGAGAAAAATTGCATGTACAACTCTTGCCCGCACGTTTTCTGGATTAATAACTTCTAAATCAATATCATTCAGTGCTCTTTACAAACGCTCTTTTTTCGAGCATTCCTTCAAACAATTCATCTGGGCCTTCATATATCTTAGCATGCTGTCTTTCTTTTCTAAGCCAACATATTTATTTAAATTTAAAAAAATACAACGGCTTAATCGAATCAATATCAACGTCTTTTTGTGCTTGGACTCATAAACTAAAGTATAAAACACCCTTCGATGTTTTACTGTGAGCTGTTTTTGAACAGAGTTTAATGTCTCGTTTACTTTTTTTAAGCATTCCTTTTTATCTGCTCGGGGTCTGGCTGTTGAGAAAAACTTGTCCTCGCTTTTTTTGAAGATCAAACTTTTGTCTTTTTAGTCATCAAAATCGGCCTGTAAACGATTAAATTCTTCATCCGTGATGTTTGAGTCAACAAGCCCCTTTATTATTGTCAGTTTGAACGAACTAAGTTTAGCCGTTATTAGTTGAACCAAGGTGTGGCTTTTGGAGTTTAGTTTTTAATTTTTTGCTAGCAGCACCTACAGCTAATGAACACAGGCCAAGAGCTAAAGACAACTGCCTAGAGGGAAAGCCGCGGGTGCGCCTATGCCCGTTGCTAAGAGGCCTACACTCGTTCCTGCTGAAAAGCACTTATAGCCGATGTTCCAGTTTAACATATGTAACAGCATTTAAAAGGGAGCAGAATACCTTCGTTGGTTTTGCGGTATTTGAAAGGTCTTGCTCTAGTTTTTTGTTGCATTTGTGTAATTGGTTAATCTGAAGGTTTTTATGCTAGGGGGTTTTTACTATCTCTTCTCTTGGCGCGCTGTAGGCACATTTGGATAAACCGAACAACATGCTTTTTTTAAAATAAAAATATTTAGTATTGTTATATCTTTTAATTTTGTTATCTTCAATATTCAGCTGCGCATCATATAAATTAAAAACAAAGTACATTAAGCGGTTTATCGGCTTCTTCTTCTTTATCAATTTGAATGGTTTATTACGTCTCTCACAGTTTCTCCCGCTTTCCCTGCAACTGATTTTCCTCTGTTGACCTTAGGTCAATCCATAAACCGTAAAATTTTGTTTGTTAAATAAACATCAGCCTAACATTGTGAAGATGTAAATCTTTAGACACAAGGGCAACTGTTGGATTTCTACACCTCCCGCCTCCAAACAGTTTTCTTATTTCATCAAAATGCTGATAAGGTTTAAGCCCGCTAGCTAGATTTGGTTAGGACTACCCTCAATCGAACATTGTACTTTCGTTATTTTAGGATTAAAAAACTTTTCACTTCCCTTTGAACGGTTTCTTCATCTTCGCACAGCAATAAAATACCTTTAAGCGATCTTGCTGCGACACTAAAACTAAAATTCCATATAGCGTCTGCCCTGCTTCTGGATATGTTGTATGATGAATCACTCTTTCGTAAAATATTGCTAATTTTGACTTATATGTTGCTCAATCAGCCTTGCTAAGTGAGGGTTGCTAACAAAGTCAAACTCTAACGAGATTCAGAAATGCTGTACTTTGCTTCGGGGTCTGATGATTTGATAACGCGTTTGTATTCATTAAAAAATTAGTTCATATGACAATCTGTCTTTTAATGCTCCTTGAAAGTACGGTGCATGCGCTTTTAACAACTCAAAATCTAAGGGAAGGAAAAGCGATTTCCATACGCAAAATTTACGGGTACATTTCTTTTTGCCGTCTTTAATACTGCGGCGCCTATTCTATGTTTTAGTGCTTCTTCATTTTCGATTCCTTGAAACGCAAATCAGCCCTTTCATTCCCGGTTAGCCATAGATCAGAATTGTTAAAAATTTTGTCTGCATTGTGTAAAGAAAATATTTCTTTGCCCCTCAAGTTTATAGAAATTTTCTTAACGATTGCCCGCCCCAGATTTTGGACAACTGTCCTGTTTGTGTCTGTTGTTGAAAACGAGTTCTATTTTGAAAGTAAGACGCGCAGAGCCTGGCACAATCACTTCATCCGCCCTAGGTCTGGAAATTTGACAGTAAGAATTTGATCCGCATCAATAGTAGATGGATTATTTGGAACAGTAATATTCCGCTTATTTCCCTTCACGCCAAAGGGCTTTCAGTCTTCTAGCGGTCAAGAATTTGGCCATATGCTTTGACATTTTTTTATAAAACAAAAAAAAAAAGTTAATTATTAAAGAAACATGGCAGGCATTGAAGAGAAGATTATGATGATTTTGATCCTAGAGACGACATGAGTGAAATGACTCCTTTGGTACAACATCGCTCGGGGCTCTCTTTGCGACGTGAATTAACAGAAAGTAAGGTCAGATCATTATACCAAAGTTTTTGGCCCAAAAACCTCCCGAATTTTTTAGACCCTAATGATTTGAAGTAAAAGATGACCATTTGTTTTGTGAGGAGCGACCAAAAAAAACAGCTTTTTCAGCTTACATCTAAACCAGACTCATCAAAGTTTTTAAAAAAGAGTACAATTAGACAAAGGCTCAGTGTGAGCGATCAAAACGCCTTGCATTACTAAACCAAAATTAGATAAGGATGCAGTTGCTAAACTTCAAAACACACTGCAGAACTCCCGACAGATAACCAAATGCAAAACATGGAACTTAAAGAATTAAATTCAATCGGCAGACGAATTAATAAAAGCAATAGAGGCAGAAACCAGTTTTTCAGAAGAAACAGCATTAAAGACTATACACGACTCGCCGCTACCCAAGCGAAAATAGCGGCCCTTGATCATGCTTTAAGAACCATTAGAGGCGAATTAACAAACAATTTAAGCAAAACTGGGTGAAATAGATGAGCATATAAAAAGAGAAAAAGAAAAACTCGTTGAGGCTGATGACCCAACTTAGGGTTTTGATATTAAAGAAAGAATAACCCAAAGACTAAAAAAATCTTGAACAAGAAAGATCACAAGACTAGAAGCGTTGTCTACTAACCGAGAACAGTTACAAACTCAAGTGAGCAAAATAAGAGAACTATCCAAAGAATTTTATATGAAGACACAACGCTAGCAGAAAGGGAAAAAGAACACTGTTTAGAGAGCAAGGAGTCACATTACAAGCATTATAACGGCCTTAGATTGCAATAAGTACACTGGTGTTGGCTATTACAGGTGGCAGTGGGCAAAGCCCAGTGCCTCCACCTCCATCGCCTCCACCTGATAAATCATGGGTAAAAAAACAGCTTTATCATCTTGCGAGTTTATTAAAAAATTTAGCCAGTAAAGCCATGGACGCTTTACCAGGTATATTAGGGGTATTGTTAGCTGGCTTTTTTCTACTGCAAGCAAAGTAGTTGGCTTTAAAGGCCGAGCACTTATGGGGATTAGTTCTCTAATAGTTGGGTTAATATTTAGTAAAATAAAGACCGAGTAATCCTAGGCCATTAACCCCAAAAACAAGCGCTGTCTTTCATATTCATGGTCATCGCGAACAGAGTCCGCGTCTTCAACAACCTTCGGGGTTTGGGCCACGGGGATTTGGGTGACTTATTCTTTGGGGGCGACTTTTTGTTTACTGCTTGCAATATTAAATGGCTCAGAATTTATTTCGTTTTTTCCGACCTTCTGTTCATTGCCCGCCACAAGGATTTCATTATTGTAGTTTAATTTTTGTTCCTATCTGGAGCCTGAGGTCAAAGGTAGCATGTATAAACCAGTGCCAACAGCAAAGTCAACTTTTGATCTTGCGTATTGTAAAACATTTTGGTATCTTTTAAACTTGAAGGCAAATCAACTGTGAATTAATGGCGTCCTCTAAATTTGCTAATATTGTTTTTGTGCATCAAAGCCAGTTAGAAGGATCAGTTAGCTCGACCTCGTTTGTGCTTGCGAGCCTAGCAAACACCAAACGTAAGTACGACAGAGTCGTTTTATTCGTTCTATTCCTGCTTTAGTTAGGCCCTTAGAAGTGTCAAAAAAAATGTTGTCCACGCTGTTTTATGCTCTTGCCTATGGGGCCCGAGATGAACGCCTGTGCCTGAAGAGAAAGATGTGTAAGGGGGATTCCAGTCATAGTTATACTTTCTGTGCACGCCCCACCAATAAGGGGTGCCTAAAAAGATAAAAATCCAACTTTTGTCTAAAGTCTGTCTTGATGTTAATATTTAATTCGTTACAAATCCTTTCAAAAGCCTCATGTCATTCTGTTGCTGAATGGATTAAACGGTTTTGTCATTTGGTAATGGGGGCTTGCAGTTCAGTCAAAATACGTCTGAAGGTGTAATAGAAATGAAAACTATACACTGACCTAACCAAAGGATTAGGATGATTTTTAAATGATCAGCATACGACACTCCACACCCAGTTGTTGCACAAAACCAGCAAAGTTTAACTGGTTCTGATAAAACTGCATCGGATGACTAAACACACTTTGCGATGTAGTCTTTTTTAACAGGGGTTAAGATATCTGCTTAATGGAGTACTCACCTTTTATGAAAAGTGTTAGTCCGGGTCACAGCAATGTCAAGGGGGTCAGTTGTTATAAATTTTTAAGATCGTAGTGCGGCCCAACAGAATATTTTGCATTCATATATTTAAATGCACTCATTTTTATTTCGTTTTAAAAAATGTTTGTAACAATAACAACTCAAGACCGTCCTTCGTTTTTAGAACATGCTATTAATAACAATTGCGGAGCCAAAATGGTTGCACTTCATGAAATTCTACAAAGTCGTATGGTTTAATTATAAGAAAGCCAAGGAGAATAAAAAAGGGTTCTAAAAAGTTGACAAACAGGGCCAAAGTTAGCCAGTTTTAAAAATACCTGATGGTTATTACGGGTTTTGCTCGCTAAAAGAAGCAATGAGTAACTTCGACATTACTCTCAAACTTAACAAAGCAAATCTAAAAACAATGTTAAATTCAAGCCTGAAGAAGAGGGGTTTTCTATTTTGATAAAGAGCTAGCTAAAATGTTAGGCTTTGCAGCTAACAATCATAGATTTAGAGTTACTCCAAACAAAACTACTTATGAGGGAGAAAATCCGCTCGATCTTGCATTACATTCATTACTTTATGTTCATTTGGACGAGCTGAGCATGATGAAAACTTATATGATGGAAGGCCCTCAACTTTTAAGAGCTCTTCCATCAGGAAAAGCTGCATATTGCGATTATGAAATTTTTACAATTCCTAATTTACAGTTTAAAAAATTAGTTGTGGGAGGGTCGGGTCATTTAATATAAAAATTGCCCGACAAAGCAGGGGAAAATTGTAAAATGTGATAACCGCACATTGTTTTGGAAATAAAATAAATTTGTTGTCCCAAAACATGTCGCGTGGACCAGAAGAACCCGGGGGTTACATTAGCGCCTGTAAGGTGTATAAAACCCTTTGAATTAAAAGAAACCCTTTCAGACGTTGCGGACTTTGAACAGAACGGTGAGATAGGCACTTTGTATGGTTGAGTACACTAAAGGGTGATTATAAACGCAAAAAGGGTTTGGGGACAGCAAAAAGTTTCCTAAAAATAGAACAACTGCGCAATCTAGAGGCAAATAATGTTGGCCAGTATGAATATAAAAATAGTTCGAAAACCTGACCTCAAAAGGCACTTAGAACCCTATTTAGAATGGGACATAAAATTTGAATTCATAAGCCCATTTACATATTTTAGCCGTCAAAAAAGTTTCAGAAAAGCATTCAACTCTGGCCCTTACATGAAAGTCTTATGCCGGACGACAATAGTCGGAAAGAAATTGAAATAACGCCGTATGGGAAAAAACAGTACATCCTCCACAAAAAGAAAAAAGTTTAAAAAAAACTTCTACAAAATTACAGTTCTTTCCAAGCAGAAAATTAGGAGACACGTTCACAATGATATTTGAAATTCTGTCTTTAAAGATGTGAGAGGGATGGGTTGTGGGCGTATGACGTCCTTATAAAAGGAATTAATATTAGCGGCAAAAAAATTAGACGTTAAACGCCTTAACGTTACCATCGTCGTTCTTCCCCAATGGTGAGGATATTAAGATCATAACAAAAAGCAACAAAATCAATGTTGACTTAAATAGAAACAATCTTACAGAACTGAATTGGATTAATCTTACACTTTAGGCCTCATAGGGTTTTATTAAACTGAACAAGTTTTGACGGGGAGTATGATAAAAATAATAACTGATTAGATTAAATTCTGTTATAAACTATGGACAGTTAAACTTTATGATAAAATCCCCCAATTGTTCAATGATTTGTGGCAGACTGGTTGTGGAAAAACAATAATTTTTCCTAGACTTATTACAAACAGTTTATCGCTAATTTTGATCATATTGTGATTTCTGTCCAACACTTAAAAGGAACAAAGCAATCATGATAGAAGGTTTTTTATGGACAGACAATGACGTAATTTAGTTAATCCTAGCACAAACTGAGTGGGGTGTTTAGAATACTTTTTAAAGTGTTTGAAGGAACGCAGACACTCTTTATTATAGATGACTGTCGGCAGAAAAAGATATAGTTAAAAAGAGAAACCTTTGTCAAAGCTGGCTTTCAGCGGAAGACAAGATGGAATAAGTGTGTGGATTTTATGCCAGAAATATAACTCGGTTTTTAAAAAACATTAGAGAACAGTTAAAGACTGTAGTGTTATTTCACATGAAAGACAGAGACTCATTTGAAGAATGTTTTCGCGAAAATGATGTTATTGAAAACGATCAAGAAAAACATAGGGTTAAACAAAAACTAAAATCTGAAAAGTTTTGTAAATTGTATTTAAAAAAGGATAACCCTACACAGTATGTCTGTTTTTAGGGTCGTTTTTTTTTGTTATTGAAGTCTTACTTGTTAGAGAACAGTAATATGCCGCTTCTAGAGTCAACCGGGCGAACTGGTTGAACTGTGTAAAGCAGGTTGGGTTTTACCTCGTTAATGCGCATGTCCATGGGAAACAAGTCCACTGAGTATGAGAGAACTGATAAATGCAATTCCTAGGGCCAGCTGCTCCGAAACTGGGTTTAGGAGCAGCTGGCCTAGGATTGGCATTTATCAGTTCTCTGCCTTTTCAAACCAAACACACACGCACGAATGCAAACCACGCGCGCGAGCGCGCGCGCAAAACACACTCACACACACATACAAACGGCGCACACGCACGCACGCACGCACGCACGCGCACACCCCACAACACTCACACACTTCACACATACAGACACACACACGCGCACGTACAAGCACACGCACACATACACAAAGCACAAAAAGAAGATTACAAAAACAGAGAACACATATACGCACGCACGTAAAGAGGTCATATATGCACACACATAAACGTATGCATTTCTCCTCGCAAACACACAAGCCACTCGCACATACACACACACACACACACACACACACACACACACACACACACACACACACACACACACACACACACACACTTGATTTTTTCCGTTACGGCTTATTTCGTGACATCTCCCTTTTTTTTGAAAAAAAGAAAATGATGAGAAAGGAAACTGTCAAAAGTATTGTTAAATACCGATAAAAATCATCCCCCCAGGTCACACACACACACACACACACACACACACACACACACACACACACACACACACACACACACACACACACAAGCAAGCAACCAAACGCACGCACACACACACACACACGCACACGCACACACACACGCACACGCACACACACACACACACACACACACACACACACACACACACACACGTGCACGCACGCGCGCGCGCTCACACAGACATTCACACGACACTCGAATACGCACTCTAACAATTCTTGGTGAAGTGCACCGATCATATTTCAACACGGGTTAGTTCTGGGCGATAGAGGGTGAAAGACTGCAGCACACACCGGGACCAGATTTCATGGCATACAGCAGTCACTTGGCATCGTCCGCATCTGGCGTATTCTCAAATTGTGAATGATTTCAAGATTCAGACTGAAGATTCAAGAAGTGTAATCCTTTTTGCCCCCATACTGGAGTGTGGGGGGATGCAACAGAAACATACCACTGATTCATGACGAGAACTTAATGCGGAACGTGCATAAAAAAAGTAAATGAACTATTATATTGCAAGACAGGTTTTGGCGTTGGGCTAGTGCGTAGGTCAGACATCTGCTAAGTCGTGGCCACGAGACGCTCTTCTGCATTTCTCTCCTCTTAGTTATTAATTCCATTTATCGATCAGCTGTGAATCATGCGCAGTGCAGTCTCAAACCTTAACGGATATGGTGCAGCGTATATGGACTAGTCCGCACGCAGTGACAATACATCCTTGATGAAAATTTGATTGAAACTGAAACTGAAACTTTTAGTCGTTGCTGTCAGGTTGGCCCTCGGACGGCTGAGTATGGTTGTTCAGGACTCCCTCAGATTTCGTCTTTGCATTAGAGCCACTGCGACACGGGGCTGGGCTCTTTGGTGTTTGGGGAGACGGGACGCATCTCTCTCTCTCTCTCTCTGTTCAAATTTGTGTATGTTCGGTGCATGGGGAATCATGGTATTTGTTGTGTAGATTGCCTAGTTGCATCGCTGTTAATTCTTCTGATCTGTTCTATCTTCTTTCCTGTCTTTTAATTCAAATTCAGATTTTCTACAAATTTTCCCGTACGATACTTAGCATTTTTCTTTCTCTCTTACGTATCAATGTTCATTATGCAATCCGCCGATGTGTTTATTGTTGTTAAATTTTCCGTCACTGAGCACATCACAAGCATTTGCTTGTTGTTGCTTCAGTTCAGTCATTTTGTTTGTGTACACATCTGTTCAATAGAGAAATGCTTAAAAAATACAACAACAACTTTTAGCTCAAGGTCGGGTTCAGGCTGAGAACTTTTAGAACAAAAGTCACCTCAGGTTCGAACCATTTTGGTGGTGAGGTCTGAGTCCGCGTCTGTCGGGTTACAGGTGTAAGCAGCGAAGGAGCGCTCCAAAGAGCAGACGTCTTTGATTGGCTGCATTTGTTGTTATTATGTTGTGTAGTCATGTAATGCATTAAATTAAAAAAAGACAATACAGTGAAAAAAGGAAACAGATATAAAACATTTTCCTGTGTTGACATTTGCATCGGTTTTTTTTTTTTCAATGGACACGTTCAAAATTTTAATGAACATCCCAAGCATCTTTAAATAAAAGCACGCTTTATCCATCCTTTCCAAGGTTGATGCAATTGCTTAAGGTGTAATTTGCTTGGAGTCTTATGTGAAGTCCGTAAATTGAATATTGACATTGGAAAGTGGCACTATTTACCGCATTCACATCTACATTCGCCATAGTCGCTGCACTTTTGTATGTTTGATTTGTATTGCCGAAGTCCTTATGAACCAATGAACAACAACAAAAAAACTATTTTCCCTGTGTGTGTGTGTGTGTGTGTGTGTGTGTGTGTGTGTGTGTGTGTGCGTGCGGCGTGCGTGCGTGCGTGCGTGCGTGCGTGCGTGTGTGGTGTGTGTGTGTGTGTGTGTGTGTGTGTGTGTGTGTACTAAACTCTGCATGCCAATGTTCGTTAATGAATTGAACACACAGATTCGCATGGCAATCGAGTGTCAGTGAAAAAGGAGAAAGAAAAAAAAGTAGGAAAAGATAGAAGGATTAGAGGCCCCACTTAATGAAAAAACAACAAAAAACAAAAACAGACACGAAAGTGAGTAAACTAGGAGCCTGGAGGACCAAGAAAACAAACAAAAACAAAACATACAAAGAAAAAAAAAGGCAAATAGAAAGAAAGACATTGGTGGTATTTTCCGGTTTTCCAGTGTCGGCGTCTTTCGAAAGCAACGTATTTCAGTACGCCCTTCAGTCTTTTCAGCTGTCGCAGCGCTGCCGATGTATCGACAGCCGTGCTGTGTGTGCCGCACAGTGTTATTGCTGTGTCACGGAGACAGTGTCACGGTCACACCGTTCATGCATGTCAGATTTCGCTGCCATTGATTTTTTGCACGCGCACGTCCGCACAGAGCGCGCGATCACTGACGCAGTGTTGCGTCACAATCCGTGAGGGGAAACAAAGCGAAACGCGCGTGCTGGATGGAGGGAGTAAGGAATGACTTCGTAGGCGTGAAACTTGCTTGTCTGCTTGTGTTACGTGCCTTCCGCAGCGAAGTCGACAGTCGATAAAGAAAGGGGAAGATAACTCCTCTTCTCCCCAGTACAGCAAGCAAAACAAGATGTGTCTGCGACGGAGTATTATTATTGTTATTATTATGATTATGGTTATGATGATCATTGTTATATTTATTATCATTATTTCTATTACTATTAATGCTGTTGTTGTCGTCGTTGTTGTTATCATTGTCATTGTAAGAATTATTACTTTTTCTCGTCATCATCATCATCATCATCATCATTATCATTATTGTTATTATTATTGTTATAAAAGTAATTATAGTTATTATCATCATAGATGTATTTTCATTTATTTTTTCCTCATAGGTTTTAGACACTAAGGGCTAGGTCAGGGTTAGGAGTAGGTCACGCATTCAGACATTGGAAAGTCTTCCGCTTTTCTTTCCAGCCTTTTTTTTTTTTTTTAAATCACAGTTTCTATCGTTCACGCGAAAAGCAAGGTCAAGGTCACATCTCCCGATCCGTTTCAGTTCAGTAGCAAGATAATATTTCTAAAAATGGAACGCAAAGCAATGTAAAAGGGCAGTTAAGTAGCCCCCAAGGTGACTTTCAGCGTGTTTCATAACCCCCTTTTCATTCATTTCCCGCGTTTTTTATTTTTTATTTTATTTTTTATTTTTTTTAGTGTCGTTCCATGGTTTGTATGGAAACGAGTCGATCATACAACGAGCTGGAAGCCGCATTCAGTTTAGATGGTTTTTCTTTCCGCGAGGGCTTCGGGTACCCCTGCAAAGACAGGATGGGCGTGTCAGTTTCTGTTTGACTGTCTCGACTGAACTTTCATAAACCTCGTGTTTCATTGTGTTTTGTTGCGGTTTGTTTCGAGTGTAGCACAGAAGATACACGTCAGTCAGTTTTTTTTATTCAGTACCAGATCAATGCAAAGTCAGGCAGATGTGCGTTTGATAGTCATTATGACGGTAGTCTCTCGTTAGTGACACTGCACGCACATGTATGTGCAAATACACGTACATGCGCTCACATGCACACATGCATACATCAGTCTGTCTCTCTGTCTATCTGAATATCTTATCTATCTATCTGTCTGTCCGTCCGTCCGACTGTCTGTCTGTCTGCCTATCTGTCTATTTGTCTCACTGTCTGTCCGCGCCCGAACTTGAATCAACACATAGGTACGCGTACACATATAGACATACACTAACGCACACTTGGACACATACCCGTAAATACACAAGCATAAAAGTAGTATTAAAAAAAAACCACAAAACATGATACATGCGTGCGTGCGCTCTATCATTCGTGCACACACACACACACACGCGCCGCACGCGCGCGAGCGCGCGCGTGGGCGCAAATGCATGGACGGACAAATACATTTAATGAAGGGAGAGAGAAAAAGCGAACGAACAAAGGAAATCTTATTTTACCAGGGTAATGAGATAAGCAAATTAGAAATGCTTTTTTCCCACCCAGCCCAGGTGACTAACAAAAAGCACATGGAAACACTCAAGTCTACATGAAACAAGGAACAAGGAAATAAAGCGAATACACTATAGTCGAGATGCAGACAATTAAAAGGAACAGATTATCACTACAAACTCAAATAATAGAAATACGCACACATGCACATGTGTGTGTGTGCGCGCACGCACGCACACACACACGCACGCACGCACGCACGCACGCACGCACGCACGCACGCACGCACGCACGCACGCACACACACACACACACACACACACCACACACCACGCACGCACACACAGAGAGCGAAGTACAATCAACAACAGAAAACGTCCGGCAACAGATAACTGCACACATTTTCAGCTCGTGTCAACGACATAAAGGTGATAGAGCATCAGTAACAAATCGAAAATAACTCTTTCCGGGTTCGCGGTAACCGCTGATATACTGAATTGTTCAGACATATATAGCCCACTATGTCGCACTGATGAGTCCGTATCAGCGGATGAAAGGCGTCTGGGCAGGCGAAATGAATGGTGCTGTTTTCAAGAGGGACTCCGGTACTTCAAATATGCTTGCAAGTGAAGGAGTTTTCTATTTCTAATATAACGCCCTCTTTTTTCTGTATTTACGTTTTCTTTCCATCTCTACCTTTTTTTTCTTTTTTTTGTGTGTAATCTTTGCCAAGTCATTGTTGGAATGACGGAGATATTGCTTATATGTGCTTGCGCGGACGAATATATAGGGTCATATGTACATGTAGTACCACGCATACATAAAACTACAAGATCAGCATATGTTTGTAAAATCACAAAATCGTTTGTGTTCGCTGTACAAAATGTGTTTATGTTTCACCATGACGGCTTTATCTGGCAGAAAACGTCAAAGGAAAACGTGGATCAGCTGAGTCTAACATACCTGCTGCAGTCTGACAAGAGTTCCTTCTGTATGTCGCAGGTGCCGTGAACCCAGAGGTCTGCAATGCCAGAGTCACCGCAGCCATGGAAATACGCGCTACTTTCGAGGAACTGACTGCCACCAGCAGCTTCGCATAATGGATGGAACAGTCTGGTGTTCTGAAACTCCTGAGTCATTGGTGTTCTGTAACTCTTTGAGTCATCGCTCTCCTTAGTCATTGGTGTTCTGTAACTCCTTGAGTCATCGCTCTGAAGTGATCCTGTTCTGCTTCCCTGTCTTTGAGGTTTCTTTCCCCTTTCATTCCCAACGCGGCATCCGATCAATCCATGATGTTAAAGATATTTTTGGATGGTGTGAGCGAAGGAGATTATGTCAGGAAGACTTACATGAGTGACCAGGACATAGCTCGTCTCTTTGTCTGCTTCGCAGATGTGCAAGATAATGTAAGCTGGTTTGAGTCTTTCTTTTCTGAAAAAAAAGAGTGAATTTGCCTGCACAAGAAATGGAACGTGAAAAACAATGAAATGAAACATAGAAAACAAGTGTAAACTCACCACCGCAACCGAGAGAGAGAGAGAAGGTAACCGTCAGTTCAAATGAAAACAAAAACTTAGAGGATACCTAAGAACTGTCGTTTGAATCAACGTGAATGCGTCGATAAAGAGTGTCCACGAATAAAGGCTGTACACTGAGTCGGAAATACTGTCTCCACGAAAGAAAAAGAGTTCTTTTTAGGATCACTAGTATAAATCAGCAGAGGCGAGAACCATGTATAAGGAAGAAATGATGTCTTTGAAGCCTAGACAGACATTCTCCAAATACTGGAGTTGCTGAACAACCCAGACCTAGTTTGTTCCAGCCGAGGTGTTCAACACTCTTCGTCATATCAAGCCTTCAGAACCACACCTGACTCTAATGTACTGGGTTGCTGCCGTGTGGTGTTTATATGAGACAGAACACGCTAAAATAGGAAGATCAGCACGAAAACTAGTTACTACAACACTCGCGTCGCAGCCAAAAGACCCCGTCAAGCTAATGCCACGGTTAAAACAATCTGGATTTTCAGTATACCACGAAGATCACACTATTCAACACACTTACACGGGTTCCTGCGAAACAATTGAATCGGAAGTTAGCCCGAAGAGCAGAAGAAACACGAAGGGATACCCAGAATCTCTGCTGCTCCAAACGTTCTCATCACCTAAGGCCACTGCAAGCTTCCAAGAAGACGTCCCAGCAGAGCGCGTGGCACCATGCCCTCTCCCAGACTGTGGTCCAGTCGGCGGCCGCTGTACCGCTTGAACCTGGCCGTGCTGCTGACCTTGACCCCCTTCAACCTGCTGGGCATGCTGCTGCCCTATTGGCTGAAGACCACGGCGGCCATGACCTCGGCGGAGCAGGGCCGGGTCACCGTCAAGGAGGTGTCCGTGCAGTACGGCATCTGGCGCCAGTGCTCTGACGTCACGGGCTGCCGCTGGATCTAGAGAGATATCTGGATCCTGACGTGGGAGGTGAGGAGAGAGGTGGATGGGAGAGATGGTGGAGGAGGTGGAGAGAGAAGAGAGAGAGAGAGAGAGAGAGAGAGAGAGAGAGAGAGAGAGAGAGAGAGAGAGAGAGAGAGAGAGAGAGAGGAGGGCGTTGGAAGGAGAGAAAAAAAGAGAGAGAGAGAGACAGAGAGAGAGAGAGAGACAGAGAGCTAGACGGTGGTGACTTGTAGGCGTTAAAGAGAGAGAGAAAGAGAGAGAGAAGAGAGAGAGGAGAGAGAGAGAGAGAGAGAGAGAGAGAAATATTTCGAATGCATTTTTATCAGATGATATCTTGTCTCATTTTCCAAGATTTACACACTGGCTAAGATAAATACATGCCTTTACACGAACAAGGACACAAACAACGGGAAACATGCAGGATTTCATAAATCATGCTTAAAAGGACAAACAAGGCGGCAAAGCTAAAGGCACATAATAAATCAAGCCGTTGAAAATGAGAAAA
>CM031595.1:21993090-22043090 GCA_018398815.1 Conus ventricosus | reverse complement strand
CGTCCTGAAAGTCACGCCATCTCTCTCCCCCCCCCCCCCCCCTATCTCTCTCTCTCTCTCTCTCTCTCTCTCTCTCTCTCTCATCTCTCTCTCTGAGCATCAAACGTTCTATGAATGATATGTAATTAGGCTGTATTCCCTTTGTCACGTCGGTGTGACTGGTATCGGCCATGGCCCTACAGACAGCCAATGGATTTCTTCAAGGTAGAGCGTTCCATGCGCGGCGGAAGTTGTAGAATATCTTTTTCTCGGCTGTCTTCTGTGAAATATGCCCCGAACTGAATGTTACGAATAGCCAACATCGTTGTATCAGATACTCCCCCTCTGTCTGTCTGTCTGTCTGTCTGTCTTCTGTCTTCTCCTCTCTCTCTCTCTCTCTCTCCTCTCTCTCTCCTCTCTCTCATATCAGTACTGTGTACATATTGTATACTGCTTCAACATAAGAAAGTACTAAAGTGTTAAATATGTCCCAGAGAAGATGTAAAAAATACGCTTAGTTACATTATTTCATTCATACTTAAAAAGAAAATTCAATGAGAAGCTTCTCCTTATATAATCATATACTCACTCGACTCTCTACAGACTAGACGATGTCGGTGATGAGCTTATTCAGATTATATATTAAACTTCTCTGTTCTCTCTTCATAATAATTGTTGTCGGTGTTAAGCTTATTCGTATGAAATCATATTCTTTTATTATTCTGTCTTCAGACTAAATGTTATCATTTAAGTTTCAAGACGGAGTGACTGAGGGCGGAAAATGAAGCAAAATGTAGAAAGAGAGGGGGTTAGTTACCGCCAAGGACACAGACAGTCCTGTACTTTTAATACTGATAACTTTTAGAAAGAGAAGGTTATACCGCCAAGGACATAGACAAACAAGTACAAGCTTATTTTTAAGATACCACACGATTTCTTTATCTTCTCTTCGGACTAAATGACGTCAGTATTAAGCTTGTTAATATGAAATCATCCTCATTTAATATTTTCTCTTTATGCTAGATGTTGTCAGTTCTCAGTATTAAGCTAATTCATACAACGCCATCCTCCCATACTTTCTTTCGCCAGAATAAATGGTGTAATAAGCTTATCAATGTAATACCATACTCATGCTTTCTGTCTCCAGACTGAATTGGTAATGTGTTCAAACTCTTCGTATTCACTTCATCAGACTAGATAAGATGTTTCACCAGGTCCTGAGATCTTTGTACATGACTTGAATACCGAGCTAACTGGACGCCATCATTAGTTAGCCACACATGCTCCCTTATCTCTTGCGCAGCTGGATGGCAAACTGGACGCCATCAGATGTAAGTTTAGCCACACATAGCTCCCTTCATCTCTCTGTGCGCAGCCAGGATGGCAAACTGGACGCCATCAGAGGTAAGTTTAGCTACACATAGTCACCTTCATCTCTCTGTGTGCAGCCTGGATGGTGCCCATCGCCATCTTCATGGTGCTGTCCACGCTGTGCCAGCTGACGTCGGCCCTCCTGGGAGCCTCGCAGAACTTCCTACCCCGGACTTCTCGCGCCATGTGCGGCTGAAGGTGCTGCGCAGGGTGCTGCACACCGGGACTGCCCCTACACCGAGGACGTCGGCTTCCTGGCCGGTCAGGGCTCTTTTTCAGCACGTACACCTAGGTCCATGGGAGGTTGTGAACCAAGGGGGGCAACTACCTTTTTTTCTTAAATCATTGATTTTATTTTTCTATCATTTGAAAAACGAAGGTTTGGGAGCCGGAATAGCTCAGTTGGTAGAGCGCCTGACTCGTAATCTTGGTGATCCTGGGTTGTGGGTTCGAACCTCCGCCGGGCGTTTCGGTACAGGGGGATTTTTCCCTCGGAGTTAACATTGGTTCTGACTCCATTTCCCATACAGTCCTTCGAATGAGACTATAAACCGAGGTTCCGTGTGTGAACGCATGCATAACATCTTGCACACACGTAAAATCCCATCACCAACTTTCGGAAGAGTAGGCCAGTTTGGCCGTTGGTATGGATGACACGTTACACATAGCATGCACCCTGCGTGAGAAATGGAAAGAATGAAGGAAGTAAGGAAAATGAGTGATCGATATTGAACGATATTGACTGGATGACACGGGAAACGACTGAATGAAGCGCCAGCTGGCAGCTCTTCAGTCGGCACTACCCAGGTAGGCAGCCCGTTGTGTAAAAGAGTGTGGATTGTAAAGCGCTTAGAGCTTGGCCTCTAGCCGAGAATAGGCGTATATAAGTATTCATTATTATTATTATTATTAAGGTTCTTAGTTTCGCATGACAATTCCAGACAAACAGGTTACATGACAAAACACGATGCATTTTGACCTCTTGGGTCTTCTTTAGGCAAATCAAACAACATTTAGGACAATAAAAACGAAAAACGAGCAACCACGTATCTTCCCATAGTCGGCGCAAAATGGGTGTTGAATGAAAACGAGGCATTATTGTTTTTTTTTCCCATAGATTTTATGTTACTTAAAAGCAGCGATTAAAATGCTGTCTGCAGCAAAGGGGCTATGTTTATTTGTTTGTTTGTCAGTATGATGACGCAAACTCTACGGAACCGAAATTTAAGCAAACGTAGAGGAAAAATGGAGTGTTGCGTAAGAACAAAGCCAGTAAAGTGGGGTTTGGTTCCGTGTTATGGAGACGGATCAGACAGGGCAGGTTCAGGATCCGTTGAGCGAGAGTATTACACAAAGTCCCCCGAACATGAAGTTGCTACCTTCGAACTGATGAATATTTATACAGTCAAATATTTTCGTGAAGTATTGAAGCTTGCCAGAATTATGAACGATGGCGTTTATGTACACAATTTAAAAAAAAAAAAAGCTCATGGGAAGCAACTCTTATCATACATACACACTATTACTTCCCCTGACGGGAAATGTGTTTTCTTTCATGAACTGGCTTCAAGGGCTGAACCACACGATCCGTTCCGCGTTGGTGGAGGTCTGAGTTTCCCCCGTATACCCTTCTGGTTTCAAAGGCGATGAAATTATTGGCAGTTGAAGACATTGACACCCAAAACAGTTGGCATTGGGCAAATATTGAATCCTACCACACCTGGCGTCGATAGGGGAGAAGACAAGCAACTTGACTTTATATGTATATCTGTTTGTCTGTCTGTTGATCGATCGGTCGATTTATCTATGGTGTGTGTGTGTGTGTGTTATCTAACAACGGTAACCTCAGTCTTTAACCATGACCAGTTCCGGTACAGCATCTGTGATACGTAAACATTTTTGTCATATGAAGTAAAAGCACCAAATCCTATCACAACGAGTCCCTAGAAATTACCACCCCAATGCCTTACATCAAACAATACAATACACTCTTCGAACTGCAATCGAAACGTTATTATTTTCAATGATTTTTTTTTAAAAGCTTTTGCGACCGGGCAAATCACCGTCGATGTAAACAGGCGTAGGTTTTTTCTGTTCTTTTTGAGGTGGAGAGATAGGGGGAACGGGAAGTGGGAAAGAGGGTGGGGTGGGGAGGGAGGGAGGGAGGGGGAAGAGAAGAGGAAAACGTAGAAAGGAATGGTTTCAAAACTTCAGGAACAGAGCTTTTGAGAGCTTTTGACATGTATGTCAGTGAACACGAAGAGTGTTTATTTTGTTGAAGGGCCAACTGCGCTCCTTGCGCACTTCGGTACCCAGGGTGGGGAAGGGGGGGGGGGGGTTCTTCTCAAAGCTGAGCAGATGTTGTTGTTTTTTCGCCTTAAGACTGAATGCGACCTTAGACCCTTAAAAGCTTGCTGCTTATTTAGTGTTTTTTTTGGCTTGAATTTTTTTCTTTTCTTTGTTTTCTTTTTTCCCTTTTTTGGGGGGGGGAGGGGACACGAGAGAGAGAGAGAGAGAGAGAGAGAGAGGAGAGAGAGAGGAGAGAGAGAGAGAGAGAGAGGCACAGGATCAGTGAAGATTTATACCGAACTCATTTTCTTGTGGTTTGACCGAATATTCAAGAGCGGAACGTTGTTAATCTTATGCTTGTGATTTTTGGTTGCGAGATGTCAAACAATTTGGGTATGTATCAAAACAGCTGTCAGGCTGGTTCAGCTGCGGAGTGGTGTTTGAGTTCTGCTTATTTCGGCTGTCAGCCGTACGATCACTCGCTTTCTCCGTTCCCTTCCATCTAAAAATCGTTTATGAAGACTCTGAATAAATAAACAAGCGAACGATATGAATCTGCTTGCCAGGCGACATGTTTTACGCATGTACATCTGCCTCTCTGTCTGTCTGTCTATCTGTCTGTCTGTTTGTATGTCTGTCTGTCTGTCTGTCTGTCTGTCTGTCTGTCTCTCTATCTCTCTCTCTCTCTCTCTCTCTCTCTCTCTCTCTCTCTCTCTCTCTCTCTCTCTCTTCAAAGTTTCTCTTCCTCTCTGTGTGTCTGTCTATGTCTGTTTATCTGTCTCTCACTGTCTCTGTGTTTGTCTGTCTTTCTGTGTCTTCCCATTCCCCCTTGGTTTGAGTTTAATGTTGGAAACTGTTACATGTGAGAAGCTCCAGAGGAACATTTTTTCCATACAAGCGCCCACTGCATATGAGTGGCAACTCGGAACGCTGACCTCTGCCAGGGTCAAACGGATCTTTGATCCGCCCCTCAACTGCCAAAGAAATGAATGTTAGGAATGGACTGAAAAATTACATCCTCTGTACTTTTTTTGAATAGTAGACTATAGAAAATACGAACTCTCGACATTTGTATTAGTAGAAAGGTTTTTTTTTTTCTTTTTTTTTCATATTTCATTGACAACTAACAATTCTTAAACGATGAAGGCAGTAGTACTTTCGAACAGATCTTTAATTCGGGTACCCTTTGGAAAAAGCCACCTCCAGTCTCCAGCAAAACTGTTCATATTCTGTGAACAAAAAATTCTGATAATACCGTTGAAAGGAACCTGAACTCCACTGTCTGATCCGGATCGGTACGGTGGATTTGCAACCAAGATGTTGCGGGTTCCTTGTTTGACTGCGTTCCATCTTTCCATCGGTTCTTGACTTTTTGTGCGTAATTGCGCCCACGAATGCATCAAAAACCAAACAACAACAACACAAGAAAAATGAAAAAGGTAGCGAACAGGGGCGGGTGAAAAAATAACTTGCCTAGAAGGAGGTAGTCGCTTTGGCTTAAGGCTGTGTCAGGCCAGTTGACATAGGCTAGAACACCAAGGCTACATCAAAATGTTGTTATGCTCTGCATAGTTATGCGGGGACTGTCTTCAGCCGTCACAAGCTCCTAGCATAGCATTATCGGTCTCCCAAATCCCCCGAAGTCGGAGTGTGGCTGCCCACGTGGCGGGGTAATAAAAAACGGTCACACACGTCATGTTCTCATCCCCAGCTGAGGCATTTGTATCATAACGTTCAAGTACTTCGGCTGTTCGGATGATCCATGGAGACTTTTAGCCAGGGTACGACGACGACGACGACGACGACAACAACAACAACAACAACAAACACAACAACAACAACAACACAACACAACAGAGGGAGGTAGTTTCAAAGTGAGGGGCCTGCAGGCGAAAATTGAAACCAACGTACAACAAGATTCACTGTTCCGGCGAACGAGAGAGACAAGACAAAGCAAAATGCGTTCCGAACGAAAGAGCTAAGGCGAACCACGACGCGTTGGGACCTCTTTGGCAGGACGGACAACATTGAACACAGTGACAGTGAAGAAAGAGCAATCACTTAGCTCCTCAAGTTGAGGCGCATTGTGTTTTTTTTTGTCTGTAGTTTTTTGTCTCATCCGTTCGAGGCAGTAGTCATCTTCTTTTGAAGTTTGCCTAGAGAAAGTAAATTAACGAGCAAGATTCATTCATCGTGGTCACCGTTTTAAAAAAACGCGCGCAGCCAGGAGGTTGGGAGGAAGGCAGACGATGGTGATGGAAGAGGTTAGTGGGATGGTGAGGGTGGACGTGCGAGGAGGTTCTGCTGATTCCAGACATTGCCTTCCAATAGTCTGTTGACCGTTGGCGTTGCGGCATCATGCTGGAGGGTCCAGCGTGTGTGTACTGACTGTCAACTTATTTTTACAGTGTTATGCGCGTTTGCACTGGCGCGGTGTGTGTGTGCACTGACGTTCTCTGTGTGTACTGAATGTAAAATGATCAGATGCGTGCGTGTGTTTACTCCTGGATTGGTGCAAGGGCATGGAATCGTAAATGTAACACATTGGGGAAAGTGGCACATGACGACGACGACGATGTTGATGATGACGACGACGACGATGATGATGATGGTACTCTTATCATCATCAACATCGTCTCGTCAGTCTCATCTTCACATCATCATCATCCATCATCATCATCATCACATCATGCTGATTGTGTTTGGGAATCATATTTGTGCAGTTCTTTTATGTCATTTTATTTGATGATGATGATTATGACGATGACGATGATGAGACGTAAACGGTTATGATCTGCATAACAATTATTTTATTTGTGCATTAAAATTTTTTTTTATTCATCATCATTACTATCAGTCTTCTTCTTCTCCCTTAAAGTATTTCGTTCGAAACGCCGATAATACAGAAAGTAAATTCTATTGATATCCCTTTTTGTTACAAGTTTCTCTGACAGCTTATCTGAACATATCTCATGATTTCTATCCAAACACTTCAAATAGATTCTCTTGCGACTCAGCCAGTTGGAACTGAATAATTATCTGATCTGATAAGATAAGTAAGCAGCTGACCTAACCTCTGTGTTATGACCTTGCTGTCTGATTCCCTTGTCCCAGGCTTCTGCTTGCTGTGTTGTGACCTTGCTATCTGATTCCCTGTGTGCCAGGCTCTGCTGTGTTGTGACCTTGCTGTCTGATTCCTGTGTCCCAGGCTCTGCTGTGTTGTGACCTTGCTATCTGATTCCCTGTGTCCCAGGCTCTGCTG
The DNA here is from genome assembly GCA_018398815.1 of Conus ventricosus. Lineage (NCBI taxonomy): Eukaryota > Metazoa > Mollusca > Gastropoda > Neogastropoda > Conidae > Conus > Conus ventricosus. Next base: position 22,036,189 of record CM031595.1, on the reverse strand, counting down.
TGTTGTGACCTTGCTGTCTGATCCCTTGTGTCCCAGCTCTGCTGTGTTGTGACCTTGCTGTCTGGTTCCCTGTGTCCTAGGTTTCTTCCTGCTGTGTTGTGACCTTGCTGTCTGATTCCCTGTGTCCCAGGCTCTGCTGTGTTGTGACCTGCTGTCTGATTCCCGTGTCCCAGGCTCTGCTGTGTTGTGACCTTGCTGTCTGATTCCCTGTGTCCCAGCCTGCTTGTGTTGTGACCTTGCTGTCTGATTCCCTGTGTCCCAGGCTCTGCTGTGTTGTGACCTTGCTGTCTGATTCCCTGTGTCCCACGCCTGCTATGTTGTGACTTGCTATCTGATTCCCTGTGCCCAGCCTGCTGTGTTGTGACCTTGCTGTCTGATTCCCTGTGTCCCAGGCTGCTGTGTTGTGACCTTGCTGTCCTGATTCCCTGTGTCCCAGGCTGCTGTGTTGTGACCTGCTGTCTGATTCCCTGTGTCCCAGGCTGCTGTGTTGTGACCTTGCTGTCTGATTCCCTGGTCCCGGCTTCTGCCTGCTGTGTTATACCTTCCTGTCTGATTTTCCCCGTGTCTCAGGGTGCTGTTGTTATGACCTTGCTGTCTGATTCCCTGTGTCCCAGCCTGCTGTGTTGTGACCTGCGTCTGATTCCCTGTGTCCCCGGCTCTCGTGTGTTGTGACCTTGCTGTCTGATTCCCTGTGCCCCGCCTGCGTGTATGACCTTGCTGTCTGATCCCTGTGGGCCCAGGCTGCTGTGTTGTGACCTTGCTGTCTGATTCCCTTGTCTCAGCCTGCTGTTTATGACCTTCCTGTCTGATTCCCTGTGTCCCAACCTGCTGTGTTGTGACCTTGCTGTCTGATTCCCTGTCTCCCCGACTCTGCTGTGTTGTGACCTTGCTGTCTCGTTCCCTGGTCCTATTCTTCTCTTGTTGGGCTCTGTCTGATTCCGTGTCCAGCTCTGCTGTGTTGTGACCTTGCTGTCTGATTCCCTGTTCCAGGCTCTGCTGTGTTGTGACCTTGCTGTCTGATTCCCTGTGTCTCAGCTCTGCTGTGTGTGACCTTGCTGTCTGATTCCCTGTGTCCCCCGGCTCTGCTGTGTTGTGACCCCTTTCTGTCTGATTCCCTGGTCCCAGCTCTGCTGTGTTGTGACCTTTCTGTCTGATTCCCTGTGGTCCCAGGCTCTGCTGTGTTGTGACCTTGGTATCTGATTCCCTGTGTCCCAGGCTCTGCGTGTTGTGACCTTTCGTCGATTCCCTGTGTCCCAGGCTGCTGTGTTGGACCTTGCTGTCTGATTACCTGTGTCCCAGGCTGCTGTGTTGTGACCTTGCTGTCTGATTCCTGTGTCCCGGCTTCTCCTGCTGTGTTATACCTTTCCCGCTGATTCCCCGTGTCTCAGGCTGCTGTGTTGTGACCTTGCTGTCTGATTCCCTGTGTCCCAGCTCTCTGTGTTGTGACCTTGCTGTCTGATTCCCCTTTCCCCAGCCTGCTGTGTAGTGACCTTGCTGTCTGATTCCCCGTGTTCCAGGCTGCTGTGTTGTGACCCTTTCTGTCTGATTCCCTGTGTCCCCCGGCTCTGCTGTGTCGTGACCTTGCTGTCTATTCCGTGGTTCTCAGCTGCTGTGTCATGACATTGCTGTCTGATTCCCTATGTCCCAGCTTCTTCCTGCTGTGTTGTGACCTTGCTGTCTGATTCCCCGTTTTCCCAGGCTCTGCTGTGTTGTGACCTTGCTGTCGATTCCCTGTGTCCCAGCTCTGCTGTGTTGTGACCTTCTATCTGATTCCCGTGTCCCAGGGTCTGCTGTGTTATGACCTTGCTGTCTGGTTCCCTGGTCCCCAGGCTTCTTCCTGCTGTATTGTGACCTTGATATCTATTCCCTGTGTCCCAGGCTCTGCTGTGTTTGTGACCGTGCTGTCTGATTCCCTGTGTCCCAGGGTCGCCGTTTGTGACCTTGCTGTCTGGTTCCCTGTGTCCTAGGTTTCTTCCTGCTGTGTTGTGACCTTGCTGTCTGATTCCCTGTGTCCCAGGCTCTGCTGTGTTGTGACCTTGCTGTCTGATTCCCTGTGTCCCAGCCTGCTTGTGTTGTGACCTTGCTGTCTGATTCCCTGTGTCCCAGGCTCTGCTGTGTTGTGACCTTGCTGTCTGATTCCCTGTGTCCCAGGCTCTGCTGTGTTGTGACCTTGCTGTCTGATTCCCTGTGTCCTAGGTTTCTTCCTGCTGTGTTGTGACCTTGCTGTCTTATTTCCTGTGTTTCAGGCTTCTTCGGGTCCCTGGCCTGCATCATCTTCATGCTGGGCACCAAGGACAAGATCTCTGGCGGCGCTCAATACCAGTGGCCTTCGCCTTCGCCTTCATCTCCTCCACGCTCACCGTCATGGCCACGCTCACCCTCACCAAGACCCACCTCATGACCGCCCCCAGACCACCCCACCGACGCCGACCCGGATCCAGCCCCAGATCGCCCGAAGCCAGCAGAGACGGAGGGGCGTCGTCGTCGTCTTACCAGCCACAACCACCTGGGGCCGTCCGAACGGAGGACGTCCGCCTGGAGGAAGCACGAGGAGCTGAAGCGAGAAGCTCCTCCAGGCGGACAGAACCTCGAGCCAGGTCGTCGAGGTCGCGAAGGTCCAGGTCAGGGTCGAGGGAACGTTCGGGTCAGTCCAGGTCCAGGCAGGAGAGGCCGGCGTCCTCCTCGGTCAGCCAGGCCCGCCTGGTGAGGAGTCAGGAGCTGGAGAACATCCCCGCGGCCGTGACGCCTTCTGCCCAGGGTTCTTCAGGCGTCGCTCCCAGCCGTGGCTCTCGCACCGCCCCCGTCATGTGCCTACAGATGTCGGACTTGCCGAGCAGCTCTGCCACGTCTCGGACCACGGACTCCGCAGGTGCTGCTGTCTCAGGGGAAAGACTGTCTGCTTCAGGTGCTGCTTCTGCGGTGTCCGGGTCCAGGGGCAGAGAAGAACATCGTACGAGTAACGGGAAGCCTCCCAAAGGTTCCCGGACCCAGGAGACCAGTTTCCACAGCTCTGAGCCCGACAGGACACAACCGGAGGATGTGGTGGTGGAGGTGGTGGTGACGCCGCCTGACGGAAATAGCGCTTCGGCGCAAGGGTGAGATGATTCTTTGGTTTCTCCTGACTGGAGGATATCAACAAACGACGCCGCTGCTGCCTATCACTGTGACGTCACAACGGCTTTTGAGCAAGCAAGTTAGAAATGCTTTTGGCTTGGCGACTCTGCAGATTTGTTTTTCAATTTAACGCACAGCTTTGATAAAGCGGCTCTGCAGTCTGTTCCAAAACGACCTTGACCACGCGACTTCTGTCTGTCCCAAACATCTTTGACCAAGAAGCGCTGTACTCTGTCCTAAAGGTTTTTGACCAGGCAGCTCAACAGTCTTACAGAGTTGCAGTTTACCTGAATCTTCACTGTGATTATGTAGAGAGGGGACCACAGACAGACAGACAGACAAGACAGGTGGGGAGCATTGCTCCTTGCCAGTATCAAAATCAAAACTTTGGAGTGCATTCCCCTGATGGTGTAAGCTTCCTGGTGATTGATGTGCTGCTAGCCATGCGATACTTTTTTTTGTTTTGTTTGAATACTGCTGTAGTGTGGCTGTGAGTATGAAACGGCTTTGATGAAGATGATGTACTTAATTCAACTCTGTAGGACTGTTTCAATAATAATACCATTGTAGTTATTTTTGCATGTAATTTTTTTCACCGTAAATCTTTTGTCTTATTCCAAATCACAGATCACGTTTTATATGTTTCTCAAAGTAGATGAAAGCTATCCATTATTTGTTTTGTTAGCGAGCGTACATCATGACGTGATTATGATGATGATACTATACAGAACAGGAACACAATGTATAATTGGAAACTTGTGACAGATCGTGTCTGCACATTCTTAAACATTACCAGCTTCGCTACATAAGCTACCACCACATGTTGGGAGAACCTAGCATAGGCACAGCTAGTTTGCATTTTTCTTTGTGTGGGATTTTCATTGTGTAGAATAGTCGGTACAGACCAATAGTTTAGTTACACACATTACGCGTTCTACGAGTTATTTGTAGCTTAGATGAAAATGCTTCTTCTCTCTCTCTCTTTTCTCTCTCTCTCTCTCTCTCTCTCTCTCTCTCTTCTCTCTCTCTCTCTCTCTCTCTCTCTCTCTCTCTCTCTCTCTCTCTCTCCCTCTGTTGCTCCGAACGATCCTCTGTTCTCAGGGGAAAAAAAAAAAGAAAAACGACGAAAAAAATGGAAGAAGAAAAAGTAAACAACAACAACTTAGGAACAACAACAAAACACCCTCACGTCTCTCCCCCACCCCCTTCCCTTCCGGAGCATTGGTATTGAGATTCCAGAAAACAAACAAAAAACAGAAGAAAAAAAGGATTTCGGGAAATAGTTTGACTTCACGGAAACGTGCGCTTCGCTTTCTGATTGTTCAATCATCCATCACCTACGTCAAGGACGTTTTGTTTTCAAACCGCGTCGGTTGGTTGGTTGGTTGGTTGGTTGGTTGGCTTGACTGTTTAGCAAGATTATGTAAAAACCCACAGAATTGATTTTTAACGAAACTTAAGGGGAAAGAAAATGTTGGGTATGAAGCAACAATTAATTTTGATGCCGTTCGTGTGCTATGATTCAGAAAAGCAAACAAACCAAACCATATGCTTTTCACACCTCTCTTTTCAGTTTCACATTGCTGAATTGAAGGTGCGAAATCTGCCTTTCTTCGTGATTAATTACTGTCATCAGCTATTCTCTGCATTCCTGCCTAAACTCCTCTCCCCTCTCTCCTACTGTCCTCCCTCTGTCTGTCTGTTCTTTCTTCTCTCTCTCTCTCACTCTCTCCTCTCTCTTCTTCTTTCTCCTCTCTACTCTTCTTCCTCTCTCTCTCCTCAACCTCTCTCTCTCTCTCTCTCTCTCTCTCTCTCTCTCTCTCCTCCTTCTCGTCTCCTCCCTCCCTCTGCTCCCCCCCTCCTATCTTTCTCCCCACCCCCCTCGCCTATTTTTCTTTTCTCTTCTCTTATTCCTCCCCCTCCTCTATGCTAATCTCACCCGAATACTCCTTCATTCCCTATCCTCTACCCTAACCCTCCCTCTTCCTACCTCTCCTCCTATCCCATCCTCCTCCTCCTCTCCTACCACCTACACAGAACCTAATATCTGACCTAACCGTATATACGCCATAATTTCACAACACGCACTCGGATTGGACCAGTGGCCCACAGCAATGGGAACGGCAGTGGCTGCCGGTAGTGGCAGGGATGGGACATCGACATTCCAGCTGTTTCACCTGACAGTCCAAGGGAGAGAACTCGACGATCTCTCTCTCTCTCTCTCTCTCTCTCCTCTCTCTCTCTCTCTCTCTCTCTCTCTCTCTCTCTACACACACACACACAACAAAGATTATATCACTTATAGCCCAGCCGAGGGCAAAGGCCGTATCAGGTCTGTAGTCTCGTTGAAATCAACTCTCAAAATAGATTTGAAAAAAAAAAAAAACACACCCACCGCATTCGCCACTCAATAAAACATATTTTCTCAGAATACGTCGGGATTTCGATAAAATCTTAAATTCCATAAAATTCTAATTCAGACGAAAAATGTTCATCCTTTTTGAGAAACAAAAATAATAACATCCGGTGGGATATCTTTGAACAAGATGTTAATGGAATCGGCAGTAACGTGTTTTTGTGTTTGACATATTTAAGTCCCAACACTCTACAAAAGTGAACAGCTTTATCTTCTAAGTGTCAAGACAGAAATTTCCTGTTTTTCTCTTCTTTTTTTTTTTATCCAAGACTTGTTCGCGCTAAAATTTCTTTCTTTATCTTGATGTCCATGTTAAGACCAATACAATTTTAAAACAGCAGTGGAAGTTGAACTTCAGTTCGTTCAGTTTTGTTTTTCTCCGGGTAAGGGATCATAATGTAATCGCGATTATCAGAGCTCTGTTAGGTGTCATAGTTTAATGCGTAGCCACAGGCAGAAAAAAATGCAAGGAAACTTTTTCTTTCATCGTGTTTTGTTTGTGGTCTCTGCTACACTCAGTTCAAGGATTTTTTTTCTTCCGTCTCCGCCCTCTCTCTCTGTCTCTTTCTCTCTAACTCTCTGCCTGCTCTGTCTTGTCTGTCTGTCTGTCTGTCTGCATGTCTGTCGCTGTCTGTCTCATCTCTCTCTCTCTCCTCTGTCTCTCTGTCTCTCTCTCTCTCTCTCGTCTTCTCTCTCTCTCTCTCTCTCTCTCTCTGTCTGTCTGTCTGTCTGTGCGTGCGTGCGTGCTGCATACCTTTTATCATTTGGAAGAGAAGAAGAAGAAGAAGAAGACTTATGGTAAACCCGAGGAACGGTCCCCATACTTTAGAACTGGCTGTTCTTCAAACATGTTTTCATCTTCGTCGTGATTTCTGTACATCAAAGACCAAAGCGACTTGAATTTCAAAACTCTCTTGAATGTTGTGCAAATGCCAAAGATGCATGCATGTTGGCATGTTTCATCCAATCAGGCCTTGGTATTTCACCGAAAGAAGATGTCTTTCAAAAGGGAGGGTAGTAACTGGGTTTGTTAACATTATATTTTCTTTTTTTTTCTTTCTTTCTTTCTTTCTTTCTTTCTTTCCTTCTTTTGATTTCTGCTACTTCTTCTTGTTCTGTCTGTGTGTCTGTCAGTCTCTCCCTCCCTTCTCTCTGTCCCTCTCTCTCTCTCTCTCTCTGTCCCTCTCTCTCTCTCTCTCTCTCTCTCTCTCTCCTTCTCTCTCTCTCTCCTCTCTCTGTCTTCCTTTTTTCATTCTTTTTTCCTTAGTTTTTCGGAGCACACAGCTTCTTCTTGCTCTGTATCTCTGTCTGTCAGCCTCTCTCTTCCTCCCTCTCTGCCCCCCTTTCTCTCTCTCTCTCTCTCTCTCTCTCTCTCTCCTCTCTCTCTCTCTCCTCTCTCTCTCTCTCTCTCTCTCCATCTCTCTCTCACTCTCGCTTCAATTTCCTTTCTCACTCTTTTGTCCCCAGTTGTTCGGAGCACTCAGTTTTCAGCTGATAAATCATAGCTATTGAGCGCGCTAGCTGCTAACGTCATCTTTTTCGTTGAATACTCTCATTTCATACAGACTATACATTAAGAAACTCTGGCTCCTCAATCGTCTCCAGCGATTTAAATTGTAGATTTGAGATTTGACCAGACGATGTTTCCTTCAGTTTGATCTGTATTCTGCCGACGTAAAGAAGACCCCTTCCCTACTCTAACTCACTCCTCCCTCTTGAAAAACGAGGCCAATATGCAGGATGTAAGCCAAGACTGCTGTCACGAAAAAGAAAAACGATCATTGTCAAAAAAAGGTATTCTTTCGTTTAGCGGCCAGTAATTCTTGCTCTTTTCAGTTTCTGCCTGTATTTGAAACTGACAAATAAGCGACAAACGAAACAAAACTTCATCTAATAAAAACCAACAGTAAAAATAATAATTTACCATCTAGACTCGAATTATCCATATTCGAATGGGCCGATGTTAGATTCATTATATCCACTCAACCATGAATATCTATAGACAATGATTTCAATGTTACGAAAAAAATCTCTTAAATGCCACATGCAAAATCCTGAATGGGCCAGATGTTCATTTTTTTCCACCTCAACCATGATTTATCTATAGACAATGTTTCAATTTACGAAAAAAAATCTTTAAAATGCCACATGCAAATATCCTGAATGGGCCAGTTATTATTTACTCACCAACTTAAGACAATGTTTCAATTTACGACAAAAAATCTTTTTAAAAAACCACAGCAAATAAGCCAGTGGAAATTACAGCTAGTGCATGCATAGGACGGTGTGTTGTTCACCACTAAAACAGATTTTAAAAAACCTGACATAATCTGTAACAAAAAAATTTAGAAAAAGGGTAAAAGATGTCCAAAAACTCAGCTAAAAGAGTCTGAAAGGCCGAAATCCAGGGATGACAGAAAATGAAGATTTTGAATTACAAGCGCAGATTTTCCAGAACGCAAGAATACAGTTTATTTAGAAAGACCACCCCGCCCCTACCCTACCCTTCCCCCCCCCCCCCCCCCCCCCCACCCACCTCCCTCCTGCCTGCCCGACGTATTCACGGCGGCTGATGAATGATAAAATCTGGACATTGCTCTTGGATTCGCTAATCCTCTTTCCTTCTAATCTTTAGAATAAGATTGTTGGCGGTTTTGATGATGTTGACAGTTCTTATTTACGTTGAATGATGGGTAAAGAGAAAGGGAAATCATTCCATAATTCTACGCCCGTCCTTTCTATACCTTTCAAAAGAAATGGTGTAAGTGTAATTCTGTTATTCCATTCTTCCTCCTTTCTTTCCTTCCTTTCTTCCTCCAGTCCTTTGTTTCTTCGTTCCTGTCTTCATTTCTTTCTTTGTTCCTCCTTCCATTTCTTTTTTCCTTTCGTCCCTCGTTACTTCCTTCCTTGCTTCCCTTTCTTTCTGTCTTCCTTTATTTAAAAAAAACAACTTTCATCCTTCCTTTGTACTTTCAGACAAAATCCCAATCATACCGTCAGATCTTTATCTTTGTTCTTGCCTCCAGAGCAGGATATTCTCCGCCAGTTTTGAAAATAAATAAGCTTAGAAAAGAAGCGAAGACAACAAACAGTACGATGAACTCACTGCAAAGTTAATGTGATTTGAGTTTATGATTGTTGTCATTGGAAACAAATGTATCCAGAACATGACGTTCCGATCTCTAAGCTTTATCATGTCTACTTTCCTAGTAATTATGACGATGATCAGAAGCGATTGACATGTGCTGATATGATTCGGCGTAAACATCGCAAGGGGCATATTGTGTGAATGGTTTGAATATTGAACAGTGCACAAACTTGTCGTTTGTGGATTTTGTAAATTCTTGAAGTAACCCCTATCTCTACCCCCCCCCCCCCCCCACGCACCTACTCTCCAGAATCTGGAACATCATCACAAAAGTGGCAACCTCCAGTAGGATTTACAATGAAAGAATTGCCAAATAACACTATGATGACAGGTTTCACTGTAACCAAAATGAACACAATTTTTTTTTACAGGGTTAGGTAAGGTAATGTTTCTTATAGCCCAGCCGACCGCAAAGGGCCATATCAGGGCTGTCACCACGTGTCGCGCGTAAGGTGAACTGATCATAATGTTCTAATGGCTCGAGCACGTTTATGTCTTAATTATTGAGACGGAAATAATCATCGTCGCAAACAAATTCAAAAGAGATCACAACCGGTTTTGCCATGCGCTCGAGCGTTGAAGTCTTGTAAAGTGCATCACGACGTCATCATTTACTTAAAAGAATAAAAATAAATAAACAAATTCCTTGCTGAGTCTGGTGATGCTTTTATCGTCACCGTCTGTTCCGTCTCAGCAATCTCATCGCCTGGTGAACGTTTTGTTCCTGCGATAATGCCCAGAGAGCTTGAGAAATATGCCGCTCCGTCTCCGCTTGCACGGTCTTCTCTTGGATCATGTACTGTTTTGTTGTTCTTCTCTTTCTTTCTTTCTTTCTTTTCCGTCCTTCTTTCTTCCTCACTCCCTTTCTTTCTTAGTGCTTTCTTTTCTTATTCATTCTTTTCTGTCTTTCTTTCTTGTTTTGCTACCTTCTTTCTTCCTTCCTTCCTTCTTCTCCTTTCTTCTTCCTTCTTTCTTTCCTATCCATTCTTTTCTGTCTTTCTTGTTTTGTTCCTTCTTTCTTCCTTCCTTCCTTTTTCTTCCCTTTTTTTCTTTCTTTCTTTCTTTTTCTTCTTTCTGTCTGTCTTCTTTCTTTGTTTTTCTTCTTTGTTTCTTCCTTTCTTCCTTTCTGTCTTCCCTTTCTTTCTTTCTTCCTTTCTATATTCCTTCTTTCTTTCTTTGTTTTTTTTCTTTCTTCCTTTCTTCCTTTCTGTCTTCCCTTTCTTTCTTTCTTTCTTTCTTCCTTTCTATATTCCCTTCTTTCTTTCTTTCTTTCTTTCTTTCTTTCTTTCTTTCTTCCTTTCTATATTCCCTTCTTTCTTTCTTTTCTTTCTTTCTTCCTTTCTTTCTTCCCTTCTTTCTTCGTTCTTTCTTCTTTTATCTTTTCTTTCTTCTCTTCTAGTTTTATTCTCATCCGACTTTCTTGTTTTATTCACTATCTTGTGTTTCTCCCTTCATTTTTTTTTCCTTTTCGTCATTTCTTTCACATTTCTCTTCCTTTCGTTCTCTCTGTGTTCTCCGTCTTTCTTTCTTTCTTTCTTCCTTTCTCTCTATTTTTCTTTCTTCTTTCTCTCTCTTTTCTTTCTTTCCTTCTTTCTATCTTCTACGTTTCCTGTTGATCCTAATTCCCCACAGCGCTTACATTGCAAGTTGTCTTATAAATATTGTAAAGTGTATTTTTCTTGTCACAGCATCAGATCTATATCTTGCACATTAACGACACAACATTAACATGATGATGATGATGATGATGATGATGATGATGATGATGATGAATGATGATGATGATGATGATCATCATCATCATCATCATCATCATCATCATCACATCATCATCATCATCATCGTCATCATCATATGCAGTTTGCTCATAAATGTCCTCATCATAATCATCATGGTCACAGTACTTATATCATCAGAAGCAGCATATGCAGTTTGCTCATCAATGTCATCATAATCATGTTTATAGCACTTATATCATCAGAAGCATCATATGCAGTTTGCTCATTAATGTCAACATCATCATCATAATCACCATGGTGATAGTACTTATGATTAAAAAAGAAAAATTGATGACGATGACTTATTACTAATAATATCACTGTTATTACTGTTGTTGGTATACACAGTTTTGTACGTAGACACGGCCACATATCAGGACCACACGGGTGATGGGACCAGATCACTACCGCTGTCTTTCCTGGGAACTTCTCGTATGAAGCGACTGACGCTTGCTCCTCATCAGTCGTATCCGAGCAGAAAAAAAAGAATTATCGGTATAGCGTCGTTGCAGCCTAAAAAAAAAAAAAGAAAGAAGAGAAACAGTTGTTTTTCTTGTCACTCGGGATATCTAAACCATGCATGTAGAAGTGCCTTGTTTGTTGATGAGTATTGCATTTGCAGCAGTTCGGAGTAACGGAGGGGAGTTATCATTGCTTGTTTTTGATGCAATTTTTTGGTGGTCATTCCGATGTCGAAAACTGTGGGATGTTAAATGGATTTTCGTATGTATTTTAATGCCAGCATGATAAAGTGGTGTGTAAACGATTTATGATGCATTCCTTTTTTTTTTTTCAAACTCGAATGTTGATGTAAAACACTTTTTGTACTGGACTTTTTGCGATATAAACAGCTTGGAATTGCCACTATTTTCTGATACTTTCCTTATGTAGCATACTGAATTAGGGTATGATTGTAGTGCGCACGCGCGCGCGCGAGCGTGTGTGTGTGTGTGTGTGTGTGTGTGTGTGTGTGTGTGTGTGTGTGTGTGTGTTTTGTGTGTGCGCGCGCGCGCGGGCGCCCCAAAGGGCACGTGTTGTTTGTATAAATGATGCGTTCGTTTGGGCCCGTTTGATCAAAACTGGAATAGGTTATTAATCACTGACCTCTGAATTCCTTTTTTCTTTCTGCAATGCTTTGGGTTGTCGTTGTCATGAAATAATAAGACGATGTAATTGATTTTCTTTTGGGGATTAAAAGAAAGTAAAATGATAATATTCTAAAGTTTTTTTTTTAAATCCATTCTTTTGTGGTGTAACAAATTAGTGACCTGTTTTTGGATATTTATTTGTTTCAAACCGGTTTGCAGAGGAACAATTGGGAATGTGGTAGCTTTAATTTGAAGTCATTTTTTGTTTATGCAAATTTCTAAATCCCCATGTTATCCTCAGCTACCCGCTACAATCTTTGGAAAGCGCACGAATTAGATAGTTATGTTACAACTTCAATTTCAACCTAACTCTTTATCAACGAATGACAATCGGGATGATATCGCACAGAACAATTTTTGTTTTTGTTACATAATTCTGTCAAAATTTTTGGAGGACTGGTTTCTGCGTTGCCTGCTATGCCCTTAATAGAGCAGCCCCACCTCTCTTTATTGTAGACATTTTTTTTTTTTCGGTTTATGGTTTGAACGGTAAAGAGGATTTTTTCTGTGAATTTTGACTGCTTTTTCTTCAGGTGCTCATAATGTACTTTGCACTCATGATGTGTTTTCATCGTACACGACCCGCCCAGGTACACAGAGAACAAGATAGATTTTCGATAGATTGATAGATAGATAGATGATAGACAGATAGATAACAGATATATATATAAAAATATATATATATAAATATATAAAAATATATAAAGTATAGATAGATATATGTATATATATAAATATATATATATATATATATTAAATATATATAAATATATATTTATTGTATGTAAAGAGAGAGAGAGAGAGAGAGAGAGAGAGAGAGAGAGAGAGAGAGAGAATTTTCAGCTTTTTTATTCCCGGAAAACTGGAAGCTATTGCTCCCCAAGGTCGCCTGCAAAATGGGTATCAACAACTGACAACCCACAGGGAAAACCCGTCTTTTTTTACGCTTTAGTTTACCTTGTCTGTTCCCTAACAAACAGTATTGGTGCTAAAATAGTTTTCGTCGAACAGAATACCTGTTCTTTTTTTTTTTTTTTTTTTTTTTTTTTTTGGGGGGGGGGGGGGGGGGGGGGGGGGGGGGACTCCTGCGGGGATGGTTGGGGTTATTCTAGTAAAAAACGTTTCTACGTTTTCTGGAAGTGCTGTGGTAGTAGTAATTTCTTCTTCTCTGTGACTCCCTCTTGATCTCCCCCCCCCCCACCCCCCCCCATCCTTTTTTAGTTTAAAATTATTTTTTTGTTTTGTTTGGATAGTTTTTTTATCATCTGTCTTTGTACATGACTCGTTCACCTTTTTTTTTTTAGAGAGAGTATGTACATCTTCTGTTCTTGCTGTTACAATATATAACAAATATAACATGACAGCTTCTTTTTTTTAACCTCAGTCTGGCGTTTAGGTGATGATTCAGGAAACGTGCTAAGAGTGCTAAAGGCCTGTCCATTCTGTGCTAGACATTGCTCCAAAATGGACTTTGTAGTTATTTTTGAGGCCCATTCTGTGCTAGACATTGCCCCAAAAAATGGATTTTGGTAGTTATTTTTGGGGGCCTCCTATGTTTCTTGTTTATCTTCAAGTTTTCCCCTACTGTTTTGTCACCGGGGAACCCGGGCCTGGGGGTGTGGTCCCCTGGGGGCCCCTCGTGTTGTCTGCCCCTGGGCGCCGTTTTAAAATGAGCCACTGTTACATCGCACCTATTGTCTAAACCGCTCTTCGCGATCTTGTCCTATTTGCTAAACCTGATCTTTTGGTTTCGCGATCCAAGACGATGAATATCGCGAAGCTCTTCCGTCCAAAAAAAAAAAGGATCATAAACGTTAGGGGAGCCTGTTTGGGGGGGTGGCGCAAAGGGAAGCAACCAATGAAAATCCCCTGTAATGGAGGTCAGTTTATGACAACTTTCCTGTGATGGAAAAGGGTACATTGGAAAGCTGTTTTTCAAAAGCGTTATGGACTTGTTGTTTCAACCTTTTTCCGAATAACTTGTTAACTTAAAAAATTTTTTTTAATGAAAATGGAAATTTGGGCAAACCCAAGAATCTAAAATCGATTTGATGGTTATTCAAAATGCCAAAGCTCGTAGGCCTACTAACAATATGTTCCGTCAAACCCAAAAGCAGCTTTTTTTTTTTTTTGCATTTGAGTTCCTCCTTGATAAATATAGTTTAAATTTTTCATGCAAACAGTTTTCAGTTCTTTGAAATCGCACCCCGGGACGCCATCACGGGTTTTCATTTAATTAAGACAGAAACTACGTTTCATCATTAGCGGCGCCGGATTCGTCAAGATGGTTCATTCATTAATAACGACGTTATATGCCCGGGTTTTTTACCTCCCTTATTATCATTTGATGTGCGTTTTTTTAGCATAGCTTCTATTGTTTTTTCCCTTTTTTTTTCTTAATCTATGCAACGCGCTTTAAAAGTACCTTTCTGTAAGGGGGGGTTTACAATAGCACAAAAAGTAAGTTGCAACTGCTGCTTTAAAAGACCTTTCTGTAACGGGAATTTACAATACACTAAATAAGTGCAACTGCTTTTTAAAAGTCTCTTTCTGTAAGGGCGGGATAAAATGCACAAAAAGAAGTTGAAAAGCGAAAAAAGTACTCTTTCGTAAGGGGGGGATACATACACTAAAAGTAAGTTTGCAAGCTGCTTTAAAAGACCCTTTCTGAAGGCGGGATTACAATAGCATAAAAGAATTTCAACTGCTGTTTAAAAAAAGTACTCTTCTGTAAGGCGGATTACAATGCCAAAAAAGTAAGTTTGGGGGCGAAAATGTTGAAACCCCTCCATTTCTACAGAAACGATTATGTTTGATGTGGACTTATCTATTTTAAACGAAACAACTTTTTTGGTGATGAACGGGCTGTTGATTTTTCGGATGGAGATTCGTTTCCCCGTCACTGGACGGAGTTTTTGTCAATAATGTTTTTTGGTAGAAGCAGGAAAATAATGGGTTTTTTCAAGAATGAACCTAAATTTTAAGCAATGTACCCATGTTATGAAACCAAAAACTCCCCCATACACAGCACACATTATGAACCCTCACATTTTCCTCTCTCTCCTCTCTCCTTTTCTCTCTCTCTCCTCTCTTGAAGTTAGATATCCACAATATCATCTTTTTACAGTTCTGGATAGAAAGAGGAATAAAAAAAGGAGACAAAGGCGGGGGAAGGACGGGGGGAGTAAGGAGAAGAGAAGAGGAGAGAGAGAGGAGAGAGAGAGAAAGAGAGAGAGTTTGTGATTTCCTTAGGTTAACGTTTTTGAATGAAAGCATAATAAATACTGTGTGTGTGTTGAGGTGGATTGTGTGCGTTCGAAACGCACGCGCTGGGTGTGTGTGCTTTTTGTGTGTGTGGCGCGCGCGCGCGCGTGCGTGGCGCGCTATGCCCGAACGCGAAACATATGCTGCTTAGGCGCGTTTTGGTGTGCGCTAGATGTAGAGTAAGCCGTCTTTTGACTGAGATTTTTGAGGACACTTGAAATGCCCGCCCCGTTTGCGAACGAATGTTTTTTCTTTCTACTTTTTTGGCATACATAGTCCCTAAATCCTCTACGATCTGCGGGGGGTTCGAGTGATACCAAATCTTTTGGGTAGCTTTTTTTTTGTTTACTCTTTTGTATTGATTTGTTTATCATTGGTTTTTGGTTTTTAACAGGAGGGGGAATAAGTTGGTGTCTTTTGGGGTGTGTTTTTATTGCTTGCATCTTCCCCGGGCCGGCATTAATCAATAAAAATGTTATGGGCCCGGGTTTTTTGTGGTGTACAGGTTTTTTATTTTTGGTGAATGATTTATTCGATACTCTTCCCCTTCCAGCATTTTTAAAAAAAAATTTTGCCTTTGTTCCTGCCTGCGTCTGTTTCTACGGGGCTTCCCCGTCGACGTCGCTTTGCCGCCTTCGTCTTTTTAAAAATTTCTGCTGCTGTCTTCTGTCTTCTGTCTTCTCTCTTCCTCTCTCTCTTCTTTCTCCTCCTCTCTTCTCTCCTCTCTCCTCCTCTCTGTGTGTGTGTGTGTGGGTTTTTGTGTTGTGTGGTGTGTTTGTTGTCTGTCGTCCAGATATTTCACTTCATGAAATGTACACACATTTCTATTTGATAAAACTATTCAAAGTTTGTTCTCGCCAAGTGGGTTGCAGGAAAACGTTTAAAAAGCAATTGAAACCTGTGTTTTGGAAAATATAAGCCATGATTTCCCTTTTCGTTGCTCTCTTTTACTCTAGCAGTCATTTTTGTGTGGTGTGTTGTCATTTTTCTCTAGTTTCAACCTATGACAGCGATTTTTCTTGGGGGGGGGGGGGGGGGGGGGGGGGGGGGGGGGAAGGGGGGGGGTAATCAACGATAGGTGTTTAAACCGTGACACCGGAAGGTGCGAGTTACTTCCCAAACTCTATCTGTTTTGCTAAAAATGGCAATTTCACGTACTTTTTTCAGCATGATTTTAAAAAACAAACACAAATTTCTTTACTTTCGCAAAATGATGATTTTTAATCAGAATTTTTGGGGCCCTAGCACGATCTACTTTTCTTTTGCCCTAAAAATTTTTCGATAGTTTACCTTTCCTGTGTGTGTTTTTCCCTTTCAATCAAACCACAAACTGTAGACAATTATTTCTTTGTTTTAAAGTCTTGTTCAGGGGGGTGTCGTTTTCTAAAAAGTCACATCCCAAAGAGCCACCGGGTTACCTCGTTCAGAAAGACATGTAACTAACTGCCCCCTTGGGTATGGGGTGGGGGTTAGGGTGAGTTTTCCCAATTTTTATTTTTTACTGCAACAACAGCAACGAAAAAAAACAAAAAAACAGTACGAACACCAACCTAACACCACCACCCCTTTCTCTCTCTCCCTCTCTCTCTCTCTCTCTCTCTCTCTCTCTCTCTCTCTCTCTCTCTCTCTCTCCACACACACACACACACAGAGAGAGAGAGAGAGAGAGAGAGAGAGAGAGAGAGAGGGAGGGAGAGAGAGAGAGATTTGTAAATTGGTAATTTTGAGGACGAGCATTGTATTCCCTTCTGTTGCAGACAATTTCCTAATTATTTCCTAATTATTGGTTTAGAAGAAATCAAAAGAAAAACCCACATTCGTATTCGGCTGCCCCTTTTCATTCCAAACATCAATAGTATTTTCTGGTATCTTAAAAGCCATTCATTCGTCACTTTACAATGTATATTAAAAAAATGTAAAATTACAGTCATTCAAGGACTGTGTAGTTTTATTTGCAGCTGTTCTGAGAGCACTCAATAATAAATCTGTGTTTTTGACAGTCATAGAGAGAACCCTCTGGAACTACACTTTCTATCTCTAATCAGGACAAACATTTGTGCGTCTTGAGGACAGTGCGCAATTTATTGGGTGTGTAGGGTAGGAATAGGTCAGGCCTTCAGAGAACTATAAAACACGGGGTCTAGCCCACCCGCCCTCAACCAGTTTCGGGCGGTTGAACCTAGATCCCCTGTTTTATAGTTCTCTGACAAATAAGTCTTCAATAACCAAAAAATAACGATTTTTTACAAACAAACATACTGTGTAGGGTTATCCGTTTTCAATACTAATTTTTTAAAATTTTTTCAGTTTTTTAGTTTTTGCTTAACCTGGTTTTTCCTGATCATTTTCAAAAACCATATTTCCGCAAATTCATCAAATGCGTCTCTGTTTTCATGGAAATAAAATACAGTTTTTAATTTTTTTCTCAAAGTCTTTTAAAGGGAGTTATTTTTTTGAATAAAATCCACACATTTACCCCGCAGTTTCCACTGAAACCCTTTTTGAAAAAGTGTTTTCTTTTTAATTTGTCTCTTTCGGAACAGTACTATAATAATAGTTCTGCTTCCTCAAAAATTTTTTAAAAGTGTTCTAAACATCACTCAGCTTTTTGTGGGATCAATAAATAATGTCATCACCCGCCCATATAAACCTTCTATCATATATGCTTTGTTCCATTTAAGTGTTGGCAGAAAATTATATTTGATCAAAATTTAAACGAAAAAACTGTTTGTAATGGTCGAGGACAAATATTGTTTTCCAAACCAGTCTGCCCACAATCATTGAACAATGAGGGATTTTATCATAAAGTTAACTCGGCATTGACACCAAAGTTTTTTGCTCATATTTTATAACATAATTTATTAATCCAGTTTTAAATTTTATCAACTCTCCGTCAAAACTTGTTCAGTATAATAAAACCCTATGAGGCTAAAGTGTAGATTAACAATTCGGGTTCGAAAGTTTGTTTTATTAGCCCTAAATATTGATTTTTTGCTTGTTGTATGGTCTTAAACCTCACCATTGTGAAGAACGACGATGGTAACTTTAAGAGGGTTTAAACGTTAAGTTTTGCCACTAATTAGAATTCCTTTTAAAAAGGACTCACTACGCCCACAGCTCCTTTCCTCGCCCTCTTTTAAGACAGAAATTAAAATACTTTGTGAACGTGTCTCCTAATTTCATTCGTGGAATGAACTGTAATTTTGAGAAGCCCTTTAAAACCGTTTCTTCTCTGTGGAGGATTGTACTGTTATTTCCATACGGCTTTATTTCAATCTCTTTCCCGACTATGTCCTCTGGCATAAGATTACATGTAAAGGGCCAAGAGTTGAATGCTTTCTGAAAACTTTTTTAAACGGCTAAAAAATGTAAATGGGCTTAAAAATTTTCAATTTTAGCCCTTCTAATTATGGTTCCAAAGTGACTTAAAGGCGGTTTTCGAACTATTTTATTTTCATAGGGCCCAAAACATTTTTTTGCTTCTAAAATTGCGCGTTGTTTTTGTTTAGGAAACTTTTTGCTGTCACAACCTCTTTCCCGTTTGTAATCCCATTTTGTGTACCAAAACCATACAAACCCGCTATCTCACCGTTTTGTTCAAAGTCCGCAACGTCCGCAGGTCTTTAATTCTAAAGTTATCCCCCTCACAGGTGCTAATGTAACTCCCGATTCTTCTGGTCGCGCGACATTATTTTTAGTACTATATTATTTTATTTCCAAACAATGTGCAGATTATCATTTACGACTTCCCTGTTTGTCTGGGGTTTTTATATTAAAATGATCCGACTTTTCCGCAAGCTAATTTTTAAACTGTAAATTAGGAATTGTTAATTTCATAATCGCATACAGCTTCCCTATGGAAGAGTTTAATAAAACATTTGAGGGCCTTCCATCATATAAGTTTTCATCAGGGTTTCAGTTCATCTAAATGAACATAGAGAAATGAATTTTAATCAAGTCGACGGATTTTCCCCCCTCAAACGTAGTTTTCTGGCGAAAACATTTAAACCATGAGTGGGATAATGGCAGTTGTAAAGCAAAACTTTTAGCTAGCTCTATCAAAATGTAAGTATTTTCAGTTGAATGTTAAAATTGTTTCAGATTTGATTTTAAGTTTGAGAGTAATGTCGAAGTTCTCATTGCTCTTTTAGTGAGCAAAACCCGTATAACCATCAGTATTGGGTAAGGTTTAAAACTTTGGTCCCTATTTGTTATTTTTAGAATCTTATTATTCTTTTGGTTTTTGCTTATATTAACCCATACGACTTGAAAAAAAATTTCATGGAGTGCAACCCTTCGGGCTCGCATTGTTATCAATAGCATACTCAAAAACGAAGATGTCTTGAGTTGTTATTGTTACAAATTTTAAAACAAATTAAAAGGTGCATTAAAATATACAGCAAATATTCTGTTGGCCGGCTACAATCTTAAAAATATAACAACTGATATCTTGTCATTTCTGTGACCAGACTGAACCTTTCAAGTAAAGGTGAGAAGGGCCATTAAACAGTACTTAACCCCCCTATTAAAAAGACTACATGCGAAAGGTGGTTTAGTCATCCATACAGTTTATCAGAACCAGTAAACTTTGCTGTGTTTTGTGCTTCAACGGTGTGGGTATGATGTGACATTTAAATATCCTGATCCTTTGGTGAGGTCGTGTATAGATAAATTTTTTTACCCTTAGAGTATTTGACTGAACTGAAAGGCACCATTACAAATGACAAACGTTTAATCCTTAAAGCAACGAATAACATAAAGACTTTTGAAAGGATCTTAACGAATTAAATATTAATGTTAAGACAGTTTTTAGACAAAGTTGGACGCAATCATGCTTGGGCCCACCCTTATTTTGGGGGCTGACGGGAAAGTATAACTATTGACTGGGATCCTCCTTATAATCTTCTCTTCACGGGTTTCATTTTGGGTCCATAGAGCAAGAGCATAAAAAAAGCGTGGACAACTTTTATCAAGAACTTTTTTAAGGGGCCAAAACTAAGCGGGAATAGAACGAAAAACGACTCTATTCGTACTTTAGTTGGTGTTGCTATTTTCACAAGACACGAGATCAAAGCATAATGACCTTCTACGGCTTAAATGCACAAAAAAAATTTACTTGGAAATTTATGAGGACCCCTTTAAATTTTACAGTTGTTTTGGGCCTTCAAGTTTAAAGGTACCAAATGCTTTACATTCGCAAGATCGAAAGTGATTTTTGCTGGGGCAGGTTTATACATGTATCTGACCTCAGACTCAGTGGAAACAAAATAAACTACAATAATGAAATCCGTGCGGGAAAATGAAACAGAAGTTGGACAAACGCCCTAAATTCGAGCATTAATTTATACAAACATAAACAAAAGCAAACCCCCAAGGGAAAAGCCCATCCAACCCCAAGGCCCAAAACCAAAGGCCAATTGAAGACCCCCGAAGTACCAAGTCCACGAATTTCCAAAAAATAATGACCATGAGTATAAAAAGGTGGCACTTGTTTTTGGATTAATGGCCTAGATTACCGGCTTATCTTACAAAAAATTTAAACCCAACTATTAAGAGAATAATGTCCATAAGTGCTCAGCCATAAAGCAACTACTTTGTTTTTGGCAGTAGACAAAAGCAGCTAACAATACCCCTAATATACCTGGTAAGCGTCCATGGCTTTACTGGCCCAAAATTTTTTAATAAGCCCGCAAGATGGTTAAAGTTTTTTTTTAACCCTGATTTATCGGGTGGAGGGATGGCGTGAGGTGCTAGGCTTGGACCTCCACCACCGCCCGTAATAGCCTTCACCAGTGTACTTATTGCAAATCCTAAGGCCGTTATAAACGCTCGCCTAATGTGACACCTTGCTTCTAAACAGTGTTCGAAATCGTCTGCTAGCGTTGGGTCTTATAAAAAATTCTTTGGATAGTTTCTCTATTGCTCACTGAGTTCGTAATTGTTCTCGTTAGTAGCCCCGGGGCTTCTATTCTTAATAATCTTTCTTCTTCAAGTTTATTTGTTTTTTGTTTATTTCTCTTTAACATAGGCCTAAGTTGCGTCTCAGCCTCAGCGAGTTTTCTTTTTTCTTTTATATCCTCATCTAGTTTACTTATTTTTGCAAAAATGTTTTTAATTCACCTCTAATGTTTTTAAAGCACGATCAAGGGCTCTAATTCTCGCGGGGGTATCGGCGGATCGGATGTTTTTAATGCTGTTTCTTGGGAAACTGGTTCTGCTTGCATTACTTCCCCGCTGTTGACTTAATTTTGAAGTTCCATGTTTTGTAATTTGGTTATCTGTTGGGAGTTTTGAGTGTGTTTTGAAGTTTAGCACTGCCTCCCTATCTAATTTTGGTTTAGTAATCCCAAGGCGATTCGATCTTCCACCTAAGTCTTTGTCTATTGTATTAAATGCTACAATTTGATGAGTCCCCCGTTTATCTGTAAGCTGAACAGTTTTTCGGTTGGGGCCTATTCACGTCAAATGGCCATTTCTACTTCAAAATCTTAGGGTCTAAACTTCGGGGGGTTCTGGGCCCTAACTTTTGTAAAATTTCTGGCCGAAATTTTTCTGTTAATTCACGTCTATTGGGGCGCGAGCGATGCTGTATCAAGGAGTCATTTACTCATGCTCTCCGGATCGGGAAAATCATAATTTTTCAATGCCGCATGTTTTTTAAAAAATTTAAACCCTTTTTATTTGTTTTAAAAAAATGTCAAAGGGCATTGGTCAATTTTGACCGCATAGAAGACTGAAGAGCCCCCTTTGGCGTGAAGGGAAATAGCGGAATATTCGTTCCAAATAATCCATCTACTTTTGATTCGATCAAATTCTTACTGCCCAAATTTCAGACTAGGAGCGATGAAGTAAATTGTGCAGGCTCGGGCGCGTCTTACTTTCAAAATAGAACTCGCTTCAACAACAACCCCAACAGGACATTGAAAGGGATCTGGCGGGCAACGTTAAGAAAATTTTCCCTATAAATCTTGAGGGGCAAGAATATTTTCTTTACATAATGTACAGACATATTTTAACCATTCGATTTATGGTACCGCGAATGAAAGGGCTGATCTTGCTTTTTTCAAGAATCGAAAATGAAGAAGCATAAAACATAGAATGGGCCCTTTAAAGAGCTAAAGACGGCAAAGGTTTGTAGCCGTAAGTTATGCGTATGAAATCGCTTTTTCATACCCTATTTAGTTGTTAAAGCCAAATCCCCATACTTTAAAGGGAGCATTAAAAGCAGATTGTATTGAACACTTTTTAATGACACAAATATGTTATATATCTACAGACACCGACAAAGTACAGCATTTTGACATCTCGTTAGGGGGTTGACATTCGTTGCAACCTAACTTGCGAGGCTGATCGGCAAAAATATCATCAAAATTAGCATATTTTACCAAAAGGGAGTGATTTTTCATTCTAAATATCCTAAAAGCAGGCAGACATAATGAATTTTAGTTTTAGGTGCGAAAGCAAGACGTTTAAAGGTATTTTATTGCTGTGTGAAAATGAAGAACCTTCAAAAGCAACTAAAAATTTTGTTAATCCCAAAATACGAAAGTGAAATGTACAATTGAGGTAGCCAAACCCAAATCAAAGTAGCGGCTTAAACCTTAACGGCATTTTGATGAAATAAGAAAACTGTTTGTAGGGGGGAGTGTAGAAATCTAACAGTTAAACCTTGTGTCTAAAAGATTACATTCTTCACAGTGTTATTATAAATTATTTAACAAACGAATAGGGTTTATGGATTGACCTAAGGTAACGGGGATAATCAGTTACATGGAAGCGGGGGAGAACTGTTTGAAAACAAAAACATCAAATGAAAAAGAAAAGAGCCGAAAACCCACTAATGTGGTATTTGTTTTATAATGATGCGCAGCTGATATTCAAGATTAAAGTTTAGAAAATAACAATACTAAATTATTTTTTTATTTTAAAAGCATGTCTGTTCAGCATTATCCGGAGTACTAAAGAAGAGACAGTAGGAAATTCTGCTGCTATAGAAAGCCCTAACAAAAAAAACCTTCAATTAAACCCAACTTTTACAACAAATGCAACAAAAAACTTGAGCAGAGTTTCAAAAACAGCAAAACCAAACGAGGTATTCTGTGCCTTAATGCTGTTACATATGTTAATAGGGAACACAATTATAGCGCTCTATCGGCAGGAACAAAGGTTTTGTCTTTAGCAACAGCGAGGCGCACCCGCGGCTTTACCTCTAGGGTTTGTCTTAGCTCTTGGCCCTGTGCTCATTAGCTGTAAGTACTGCCAGCAAAAATAAAATTAAAAAATCAACCAAAGCAACGCTATGGGTTTCAACTAATAACAGCTAAATTTAGTTCCTAAAACTGACATAATAAAGCACTAGCTGACTCAACATCACGGAGAAGAATTTAGTCGTCTACAGGCTGTTTTGGGAGGACTACAAAAGACAAAAGTTGATCTTCAAAGAAAGGCAAAGACAATTTTTCCAACAGCCAGACACGACAGTTTAAAAAGGGAATGTTTAAAAAAAAGTAAACGAACATTAAACTCTGTTAAAAGCTCGCATTAACAACCCAAAGGGGTTTAAAAACTTTTGTTTATGAGTCAGCCAAAAGCCCGTTGATTTTTGTTTCCCTGATTAAATATTTTTTTAATTTAAAAAAAAATTGTTATTTTAGAAAACACATCATGGATAAGATATGAAGGACCAACATTTTTTTTTGAAGAAGCTAAGGAAGAGCTTTTTGTCAAAGCATGAATGATATTGATTGGGAATCATTGTCCTGAAAACTTTACAGGAGCGTTGTTCATGCAATTTCTTAAATTCGTAAACTAAATCCCCCTTTGTATGTTCTGTTTAATGCTATATAACAATAAATGAAAAAAAACTAGAAGTCTGGGTCTAAAATTAAAACAGCAGACTATTCTTTCTCTAATAAACTTAACACCCGGGTTGGCAGACCAACTGCTTACACAGTTTGATGAAGCGCTGAAGAAGCCAAATGAGAGGCTCGGGTTTGGGTCAGAGGTGAAGCCTAGAGATAAGATAAAACAGGCTAAGTATGCACCGATGTTGGCAGGCTTACTTTCCGCTGCCCCATCTGGTAGCGAAAAAGCAGTTATAACTAAGAATACAACAACAATTTTTCATGTGGTGTGTTTTTTGAAAGGGTACATCACGTCCGCAAAAACGGACAGTTCAAACTATGGGATTACATTAATGATCTAACTTCAAGGGAAATATCCTTTCCTGTGTGAAAAAATTTGAGGGATCAGTTTGAAGAAAAAAAAAAAACCAAAAAATGTTAATATTTACACAGGGGAGAGGAACAAATCTACAGCCCATCAGATTGTCCAAAAACAGTCCATCATTGGCGAACCAAAAAGCATTTTTGACTTACTACTGATGTTTCATGGCAGGTCGCTTTTAACATTGATACGAACAATGAGTAGAACAATGCAGCATACTACAAAAATAGGCAAAAAAAGAATTCTTGTAGAAAATTTTTAAACAGTTTCCCATCTGTAAAGCGCAATCGAACATAAGAAACACTGTTCGGCCCGTTGACTGTAATACAGAACTAATTCCCCCAAGAAGCAGTAAAGTTAGTTTTGAGAAGGGAAAACGATGAAAATATCCATATTGTTTACGCAGACTTCGAATCACTCATTGTTCTTAGAAGGGCCAACCCCACAGAGACTTCCAAAAACAGCTTAGTGAGTAATCATCAGATTTGTTCCTATCCCTTTATATTGTCGGTCGGATGGTGTCCTTCGAACCAGAATTGTTTAGAGGGCCAAAGCTGCAGAATACTTTTAAAACGCTTTGCAGAAAGTGCGCAATGATTGTTCTAATAATTTTAAATTACTGAAATCATAATGACGCCTAAGACCAAAAAACAGTAAAAAAATCGCCACACTTGTTGGATTGGGGTTTTGGGTTCTCCTACGCAGAAAATCCGACAGAAAGACCATGATCCATTAGGGAAAGTTCAGAGGAGCACCCACACAGTAAATGCAATCTTCAATAAAGTTTGAACCAAAAGACAGAAGTGCCTAAAATTCTTTCAAACTTGCGAGGTTACAACTCTCACTTATAATGCAAGCAGAAACCCGACGTTTAGGTGTCATGCATTCCCAAAGTCTCAGAAAAGTACTGTGTTTCACTTTAAATACATGTCTTTTTATGACTCTATGCAGCACATGTTTGGGTTCGTAGAGTCATGGCTACCCTTAAAGTCCTCCCAATAACGAAGATATTTTAACCCAACTCTTGTTAAAAAGGGGAATTATCCTTATGAATACATGAACATTGGGAAAGGTTTGAAGAAGACACACTTCCTACTAAAGGTGCGTTCTTTTTTTAGTCTTAGAGGAAAGGAAATCAGTGACTCCGTTTCCACATGCTCAGATGCTGCAAAGTAGAGTGTAAAAAAATGGGAGACTATCATTATTAACTTGAGGCTGATGTTGTTTGTTGGGGGACGTTTTGAAAATTATGGGACCTGCTAAAAACATTATAGCTGGATCCTGCGATTACTTTTCTGCACCGGGATGAGTTGGGGGATGCTTTCTTAAATTTTACAGGAATACAGATTGTTTTAAAATTGTTGATTTCCCCATAAATTCAGATGATTGAAAACGGATTGCGTGGAGGAATTAGTATGGCGTCGCATCATTACTGTAAGCAAACAAAAAAATACTTGGACGATTTATGATCCAAAGTAAAAGGCCTAACTATCTCATGTATTAGTGCAAACAATCTGTATGGAGGGGCAATGGCGCAATCGCTTCCATTACACAACTTTAAAATGCTCACAGCCAAAGATCCAAAAAAAATTCCCAAAAAGCATTAAAGTGGTTGAGCAGTTTTGAGCCAGATCAACAGTGTGGTTTCATTCTAGAAGTTGATTTAGAATATCCTCAGGAACTCCATGACTGCATAATGACTATCCATTAGCAGCAGAAAGTCTAAAGACGGCAAAAACAGAACCGCCTAAACTTGTGCCCAATCTTCGGGACAAAAAAATTATGTCTGTCATTACAGACTTCTGCAATTTTATTTAAGACATGGTTTGAAGTGACAGCTGTTCATCGTATAATTGCTTTTGATCAAGAACAGTTCATGAAACCATACATAATGAAGAACACTGATCTCAGAACTAAATCCACAGATGCTTCAGAAAAAGACTTTTTCAAGCTGATGAACAACAGTTGTTTCGGAAAGACTATGGAGAATCCCCACAAGCGTAAAGATGTTAGATTGGTCACCAGAGAGAACGATGCAATTAAGCGACTTCTAAACCTAATTATCAGGACTTCAGAAGATTTCATGATCAGTTTTTGGTATAATGATGAAAAAAAAGAAAGTCAAATTGGACAACCCGTTTTTATTGGGTTTACTGTTTTAGAATTATCAAAGCTTTTGATGTTAGAATTTCTTTATGACTCTTTAAGCCCCCGTATCCTGAGTCCAGAGTACTTTACACAGATACAGACAGTTTTGTTATAGATATCCCTACTGAAGATATCTATAAAAACATGGAATTAGAAGTAGCTAAAGGGCATGTGGGATGGTACGACACATCTGATTATTTCCCAAAGATTCGCCTTTGCATTCAAAACCCTTTTAAAAAGAAGGTTTTAGGAAAGATGAAGGGTGAATTATCTGGAAAGGTGATCAAGGAGTTTGTTGGGTTAAGGTAAAAATGTACAGTAATTTCGAGCCAGGAGAATACTATCAAAAAAGCAAAGGGAATATTTTCGCAGTGTTGTGCAGTCGAGCAATCGCATGGACAAACTACAAAGAAGCATTGTTTCAATAAACCATACTTTTCATCATGACAACGTAAAACTACGATCTAATCTACATGAGATCAACACAACTGTTGTAACAAAGAAGTCATTAGATAGAACAAACACAAAAGGTGTTGTTTTTTAAACCAGAGTTTTCATATGCAATCGGGCATTGGAGAACGGCATAATTATATATCTTCTTCGGGTTTATATTCGGGTCCATATTTTCCTCAACTTTATCTAGAAAATCAATTATATCATCTTCCAATTCAGACAAATTTTTTTCTCATGTTTGCTTGATGCGCTCGAATTTTTTTTTTTATTTCAAGATATTCTTTATCCCATTTTTGATAGTCAAAATTTGGGATTTTGGGCGGTAGGTGATCTGGATGCAGTGCCCTGTGCCGATGAACCTCGTAATTGTTTCTTTAACAGCAGAATACGTGCCATGTGATTCTCGCATTAATTCCTTAATAGCAGAACACGTATCATATGATTCTCGTATTAATTTCAAGTTCTCTTCATTTATCATTCTTGCTTCCGTTCCAGGTTTTTCTTTTGGCTTCCCTTTTAACTCAAATATATTTACGTAAATCAGTTAAAGCGGAACTGTGTCTGGCGGATTATTTGCATTCTTCCTTCACAAAAGATCTTTGGGGGGCTGGTTGTTTTGTGCGTCAGTTTCTCGTAAATAATACACGGGTGGATTCATCTTTACAATTCTTTTTATTTCAACGGGTCAACACTCCAAACTGGATCGTTGCCCGAAGCGAGTGTCCCCTTCTGCTTCTTTCCCGGGAAAAAAAAGGTACCTTTCTTTTAAACCAAAAGGTAATAGTTTGCTGGATGAAGACTTCCTTCAAAAAGCATTTTTTGTTTTGTTTTTTGATTGCTGTACTGGTTTTAGACCCGTTAATTTAAATTCTTCATTATTCATTGCACGTAAAACTGAGGGCAGTTTCAACCCATTCTGTGTTGCGAGAATTGTCAATCAGCTCTCTGTGATACTGGTGGAGAAAAGCCTTTCAGATAACTGTTTGTTAAAGTTTTCAACTAAAGCCTGTGATCTATAATTCCCGGAATGCCCCTTTTAATGGTAACTCTATGTTTTAAACAATAATTGATTCACTCGACCTTTAATTCTTTTCCATCATCGACTTGAATCATGGGGAGGATAAGTTAACGGGCCTCGTTGATATATTAGTTGTATAGCAACAGCAAAAGCAGAAGCACTCTTTTGTTATGGTTCCGCCATCTTTGTATCTTGAAGCTACGTCAATTATGTGAGTGCGTACTTAAATCTTTTCGTCTAATCGTATCGTGGGGTAAATATAGAAGATCCATTTGATGGGTGTCGTTTGGCGTTGTGTTGACAAAGTGTGGTCTCTGTATTCGTTTAAAGGGGCTGGGAAATAAATTTGCCAAATCGCTTGTTTAGATACCCATTCCTTTGCCATTTGTTCACTGACTCCAGCTGCTTGGCTTAGCTTTTTGATTGCTGTTATTCCCTTCCAATATCCTTTTGGCGAATAATAGATTTTGTTCATTTTTATTCAGCCAATATTATGCGCAAAAAAAATACACAACAGTCATACCAAAGACGATAAACGATTTTTTGATCTTTTGTTTTTTGATGGATGATAAAAGTCGCTGAATTTTGGTGGGGGCAATGTCTCGATTTGGGTTACCCGTTACAAGATAATATTCTTTTATCACTTGATCACATCTTTAATGTGTAAGCTGCATGCCCTTTTTTTCAGTGTGTCGTTAATAAAATCTAACTGCTCAAATTTTCTGCTTTTCATAGTGATCTTGCGCTGCGGCTAGTTTTTCTCCATAGCTTTGTTATGTCTTTTTCTCTCGCCGTCGTCCCGCAGTTTACTAAACGCGTAATTACTTCCCCTAAAGCAAGCACATTAACCACAGCGCCACCAATCATCATTACGAGGAAGCCATTTTTTATAAATGTATTTTTTTTACATATTAATACTGTCTGGAATTATTCCTTTGCTTAACTAAAAAATCTTTCGTACAAATGAAGCTGTAATAATAGCAATCGCTTTGCCGAGTCTTCAAAGTCTAGTTGCCAAGATCTGCCGGTTTTATTTTAACAGGCTTTTTCCAAGCATTGTGTAATCCTACACTTAGGCCCCCAATAACAGCAGAATGGTATACAAGGTTGGTAACAGTTTTTTCGGTGCTCATTTTAAAAAAATAAAATAATTATAATTAATTAAAAACATGAACAGCGATGACTACTACAGCTACAGGGTAGCCTAAACCTTCCTGAACTTATGAAAGACCAAGTTGATGACCAAGCTATTATGTCCAAAAGGAAAGGCTGTATTCTTTGGCAGCATGTGGAAAAACAAAACAGTTAAAACGGAAATGAATTCAGCATAGAAAAAGATTCAACAAATGTCGCCACAAGACATTTGAAGTATCACAACAGGTATGACGCAACTTGGATCAAGAATGGTAAAAAATGTCGGGCAACGGTTCTTAGTTTGTACACTAAACAGTTAGTAGATTTGCGCCCCCTTGATTTTGAACAAGATTTTATGTATATTTAACACAGGATCCAGTTTTAACAAAGTCTTTAGAGTCTCTAGGGTGTGGATCTGTTTTTACAGATTTGGAACCCTTATTGTCGCCAGTGATCGCGGGATTAATTACTTTTAATCATATAGATTTTGTTACCCTTCAAAATGACCGAGCCAGGAAAATCAGCAGAATCCCGAAAACACTGAATCAGGTGGAGAAAGTGACCAGTAAAAAAGCCCTCCCCTCATCCTGGGCGTGTTGCAGCAGGAAAAAAATTAGCAAGTGGAACAAACAAAAAAAATTAATGTTACAGAATATAATCTAATGAAAACCATAACGCCGCCAACGGGCCCGCTATAAAAACGTCAGAACAAGAACAAGTTGATTCAAGGCCTACAGCACCAAAGTCTTCATGGAATATTGAACTTAAAATGTTGTCATTTTGGCGCCCTTGCTGCTGCTGGGGGCGGTTATTACGGTTAAAAAATATATAAAAAGCGACAGCAAAAACCAAGAAGTCCAAACAATCTCCGCCACTAAATACAGAAGCCGAACACAAAAGCTGCGAAAACCGCCAACAACAAAAGATCATTTTGATCCATTTCAAAGCAATAATATTTAAGAACTTAATAAGTAATTATAAGTTAACTTGAATAAGAACTTGGGTTTTACTTGAGGACGACTTGAGTAAAACTTAGAGGTGACTTGGGTAAATTTGAGGTGACTTGATCAAGAACTTATTAAGAACTTGAGGTGACTTAATTAAGAACTTAATTAAGAACTTAAATTAAGAACTTGGGTAAAATTGATTAAAAACTTTAAATTTAAAAACTTGGGGTGACTTGGGTGACTAGGGTGAAGGTGTCAAGTGTTTCAAAGCTCGGCTACAACAGGAGGGTGCGTGCATGTGTGGGCGCGAGAAGGGGAGGGAGTGTGTGTGGTGTACACAGAGCTTTTTTATTCGTCATGTGTAACCCCCACTTGGGCAAGACAAACGCTTGCGTTTTTGTGATTCATTGGCTCTTTTGTCGCAAGTTCAAAGCAGCCCCCAAGTGCATTTAACAAAAGCCTGATTTAATAAAACAAGACAATTTTTTATAAAGTACACCCGGCGGCCGCCTAAAAAGGCAGCCTAAAAGTTTTGTAACAGGGTGGAAGCAGGACGGTGTAGCAGGTGAAGCAAAACGGTGTAGCAGGGCTTGAAGCAAAACGTTGAAGCAGGCAAAATGTCATTTCACTAATATATTCAAAGTTGTGAGGCAACAACAAGAATGTCAGAACTATTTTTAGATACCGTTCGAATCCGAACAGTTTTACCAGAGCAGGGCGAAGCACAAAACAATAACACAGCCGAAGCAGGGCAGGCGCAAATGTCATGGGCAGCAAACCGTACATGCATGATCGTTACTATATTTTGAGCCACGTCATTTACTATTTTTGAAACCGTACATGCATGATCGTTACTATATTTTTGAGCCACGTCATTTACTATTTTTGAACCGTACATGCATGATCGTTCAATATTTTGAGCCACGTCATTTACTATTTTTGAAACCGTACATGCATGATCGTTACTATTTTTTAACACTTGTCTAACAGTACCCCACACACACAGTGTGATACTTCTGTTGTTACGCACAAACAAGCACTGTATGTCAAGACTGGGACTGTTGGCACTCTGATGTGAGAGGAATATGCGGCGCTTCTGACCAGTACTTTTGTATTCTTCGATCTGAAGCATCTCTTCGATTTGCTTCAGTTTTCTCATGATATAACTGATTGGTAAAACCCAACGGTGTAAAATCGGGGAAATGCTTGAAGCGATTTGGCAACAGCACGCAGTCTACGCCGCATGAAAAATCAGAATAACCAGTTTTTTTCTTCTAGCCAACTGAGCCCACGTTTTTGTCATCTTTTCCCTTTTTTTTCTTTGTCTCTCTGCCATTGTTTGCATAAAATCAAAACTTCCCAAACTGAATGTAAATCAAGATTTGTTGAGCGTTCTGCCTTTTAAGATTTCTCACCCCTTTTTGCAGTCTTTCTTATGTCTTGTTCAGGTGCTGTTTGAGCTAAATAAGCCTCTGTATAAGCTTCTGTTGATATGGCATGACTAACATCACTTGGTTTGAAACAAGATAGTGATGTAAATCACCTGGAGTTGTTGGCTCTACTCTCTTTTTCTTTCCGTATTTTTCTTTGAACAAATCTTCCATCTTCCCCTTTTTTGGGTTTTTTGGGTAGTCTCATTTGGGCCTTCTGTTTTAGCCTTAACCGCTATTGAGACCATCTGCTCAAAATATATTCTATTCTCTTCTAGTACATGCTGTTCTCTTCTGTCCATAACGGAAATAGCTTGCTCTTGTTGATACAAAGCCTTCTGGAAGAATTAAAGGAGTTTTTGTTGAAAAAATCTAACAGTTTTTTATTAACTGCTTGCGCTTCAAAAATTTCCTGATTTAATTCTTGTAAGGGCTACCAAATAATTTTGCTTCTTCACAAGAAGAAACACTATCACCCGACATGAATTTAAAAAAAATCTTTTACAAGCAAAACACTCTATCACGGAAAACACGTCCGTTCACCACAGCACCACAACACCAAATGACAAGATAACTCAAGGCCCGTTGTCAACAACACTAAGTGTGGGGCGGATGTGACGTCTTTTTTCTATCCATGATTAAATCTTGACTTATGATTGGAGAAAGAAGAAACATGTCTATATCTGTTTTACCTCAGGCGGGAATGACTGCATTCGCGTTCGAGAATGTTCTTTTCTGATTGCCCCACAATGTTGCAAGTTAACCTGGTCAGGGGGCGCATCGGGGAGCCCGCCCCGTGGAGGTTGCAGTCAGCTAATTACAGGTATCACAGGGGCCCACACGGATCACTGTACCGCCTGATTACGCCCCCCAATCCGCAACCCTGTAATACAGTGTCCGACCAAGTCTTACATGATTCCCGATTTAGGTGGGATTTTTCCACTTTATGTTTGTTTTTTCGTTTACAGAGACGCATTTGATGACTGTATGTGTGGAAAATGAGTTATTGAAAATGATCAAGAAAAACGCAGGATTAAACCAAAACTAAAATCTGAAAAGTTTAGTAAAATTTGTATTGAAACGGATAACCCTACACAGTATTGTTTGGTAAAAAATCGTTTTTTTTTTTTGGTTATTGAAAGAGAATGTGTATGGATTATCATTTTTAATTCGTTGTTGAAGTCTTACTTTTTCAGAGAACTGTAATATGTTATTCTGGCTTAACCACCGAAAACTGGTTGAGGGTGGTTGGGCCAGAATGAACATATTACAGTTCTCTCCTTCTTCTCCTACCCCAACCCCTCCCCTACCTCCATCCCCACCCACCCCCAAAAAAGGACAACAAACCTGTCGCTGGTGACTGACAGAAACATGTGGGGGCTGACAGGAACAAAAGAGGGAGGGGTCATGTCGCTGGTGACTGACAGAACATTGGGGGCGACAGGAACAAAAGAGGGAGGGGTCATAAAACAGCAAGCCACCGACTGAATCTCATTGCAACTGGCTGAGAAAAAGGCCGTGCCCTTTTACGACCGACAGCTTTCTGACCCTCTAACACCCTGTCAGGAAATCTGTCAGTCATCAGGTTTGATTCTCTCACTCCCCAACTGCAGATGAACTCATCTTTCAAGCAGGGTGGAGTTAACACATATTCTTTACAGCCAGGATCGTCAAAGGAAGGAAGGGAAAAAATCTTCAAAAAGTTGAGTCAGTCAGTCGATTGGTGGAAATATCAAGTCGGAAAAAGAGACTGCGAATACCGACACTCTAAAACCATCAAACCTGCGCCCCCCCCCCCCCCCACACTCCGCCCTGACACCCCCGCCCTGAACCACCCCCCCCCCCCCCCCCGCCCCCTCTCTCTCCAGCAACACGCCTTGTAACCCTTTCCCCCTTAACTACCTCTCTCTCTCTCGTAACGATTGTAGAAATTCTGGAGATAGGAGCAGGGGGGAAGAAGGAAAGCGTTGGGGGTGAGAAAGAAAGCACTGCACGAAATGCATGAACAGTCCAAGGAAAGACTGTTCAGGGGGGGGGGACGTCTGTCACATCATCAGCTCAACCAGGAACATAGAAAATGATGGATAGAACCCACCTGCACGACTGCACGATGATTGAAGCTGGCGGCCCGCACGCTGGGGGTCATCGCTGACCCTTAATCTTTATTGATTGGCTGGCTGGTTGGCTGGCTGGCTCTCTCTCTCTCTCTCTCTCTCTCTCTCTCTCTCTCTCTCTCTCTCTTCTTTGTCTTCTTCTTCTTCTGTCTGCCTGTCTTTCTGTCTCCCTTCCCTCCTCTCCTTCTTGTTTTTTCGCTTTTTTCTCCTTTCCTACCATCATCTCCTTTTTACCCCTCCATCATCTTCGATTCTGAGTTGACTTCAACGCGGTGACAGCCCTGATATGGGCCCCTTTGCGGTCGGCTGGGCTATAAGCAACATTACCTTACCTTACCTCCATCATCTTATGGGTTTTTTTTTTCTCTCCCTCCTTCCTTTTCCCCCTCACTTCTTCTTCTTCTTCTTCCGCTTCTCTCTCTGTCTGTCTATCTGTCTGTCTGTCGCTGTTCTCTGTCTCCCCCCCCCCTCTCTCTCTCTTGTTGTTATTGTTGTTGCTGTTGTTGTTTGTTGTTCTTCTTCTTCGTCATCGTCGTCGTTGTCTTTGTCGTCGTCGTCATTGTCTCTTGTTCTCCTCCTCCCTCACCTTCTCTTTCCCCTCATCTTTTTCTTCTTTTGTCTTTCGTTCTTCACTTTCTTCTCCTTCTTTCCCTCCCCCTCTCAATCTTCACCTCTTCCTCTCCTCCCTTTTTCTTCTTCTTCTTCTTCTTCTTCGTGATTTTTATTGTCGCTGTCGTTGTTGCTGTTTCGGTTTTTTCTGTTGTGCTGTTGTTGTTTCTCTTCTTCTTCTTTTGTGTGTGTGGTCTCTCTCTCCTTTTTTGCTGCCCAATCCAGGGCACCGGATGCAGCGGAGAGAGAGAGGAGAGAGAGAGAGATGTGTTCCACAACATTTTTAAATTTCTTGTGCAGTAACACCCCTCCCTCCCACCCCCCCCCCACCCCCACCCACCCACACATCCTTGTATTGTGCTCAACGACAAGGCAGTGCAATTGAAACGGGTCTTTGTCAACCACCGTATGAGCGACGTTCAGAATTCGGGGCAAGTCACGGTGTTTTTAACACGTGTTGCACGTGCTGACTGAAATCGTCCGGCCTGCTCTCTGAGCAACCAGTTCGCGCACAATCCCGGATGTAGACGCGCCCGGTCGAACTACACTGAGAAGCCGAACTAGCGACTACCTCGACACCAAAATTGAGTAAGTGTAATACTAGTGGTCTTCGCAGACGTTTCGGAGTGTGGTGACATTGATGTTGAACATTATCTACATTTACCTACGCGTGCTTGTCAGCTTTTGGAGAAGTCACTTTCTGAAACTTGCATGTACTCCTGTCCTGGGGAGTTCTACTCGTGCCGGTGTGGACAGTGGTTGACAGTTGCCCATGTCAGTGGTTGGCAGTTATCTCATTGTGTGATCAAGATGATAACGATCCCTGCATGGACTGTCGACAGAGTGAAAACAGCGGGTAGGTGATTAATCGTGTGTGTGTGTGTGTGTGTGTGTGTGTGCGTATGTGCACGCGTACGTGTGTGCGTGTGCGTGCGTGTATGCTTGTCATTGTTATTTCTTCAATTTAACGTTTATCCACATGAACTACTGTAAGATTGACATGCGTACAGGTGCGTGCGTGCGTGCGCGCGTGTGTATATATGTGTGAGTTCGCGCGTGCGTGTGTGTATATATGTGTGTGTGCACGCACGCGCGTTTGGGGGGGGGGGGGGCGTGCGTGGTGTGTACGTGCGTGCGTGCGCACAGGCAGGTATGAGTGTGTGTGTGTGCGCGCGCGCGCGTAAGCGTGTATGTGAATGTGTGTGTGTGGAGGGAGTTGTTATTGTTTTTTTTTTTAATTAATTGAACGTCAGCTGACATTAGTGATATCAAACAGAGCTGTGTGTCTTCTTCTGCCGTTGAGTCTCCACAATCAACAGGCTGATTATTATGAGACTATAAACGGGGGATCTGCTGCAAAAAAAAAAAAAAAAAAAAAAAAACCCTATTCTAATTCCTTTTTCATAAACATGAGATTACACACATTCATACCACAAAGTGACACCCCCACCCCTAACTTACCTACTCACTAGCCTACACAAAAAAAAGCAAACCCCCCCCCCCCCCCCCCCAAAAAAAAAAGGTAAAAACTAAGTGCGGAGCTGCCAGCAGGCTACCACGGTCGCTTTTCATCCATTACTATGGACTAGCTGACCCCAGGTTGCAGTAGGCAGCTCAGGCCCGCAACTTCCTTCCACTCATCCATGCACGCAACAAGACAGCTTTATTTAGAAATCTACTGAAGGTGCCTATTGACCAGTGACACAAATGTGTCAGTGGTTTTGGCATCAACAGTATTCTGGAGTAGGGAGTTCCAGTCCACAATTGTTCGTGGAAGGAACGACATTAGCCGGTAGTCGGTGTCTGCAGCTAGTTGGCTGAACTGCTGGTCGTGACCTCG
Organism: Conus ventricosus; assembly: GCA_018398815.1. Classification (NCBI taxonomy): domain Eukaryota; kingdom Metazoa; phylum Mollusca; class Gastropoda; order Neogastropoda; family Conidae; genus Conus; species Conus ventricosus. The sequence continues at coordinate 22,000,403 of CM031595.1, read as the reverse complement.
TCGCTCTCTCTTCTTGTGAGGATGGAGTTGCTGTTTTAACCTCGGGCAGCTGACTAGGTTGTTCTTGATTTTATACAACATGGAGAGCCTTGCTTTCTTCCTTCTGTCCTCAAGGGACGTCCAACCTAGAGTCTGCAGCATGTTAGTAACGCTGGCAGTACGTTGGTAGCGGTTAAGCACAAAGCGGGCTGCCCTACTCTGAATTTTTTCTAATTTCACCTTGTGCTGTTTCTCATAGGGGTCCCAGACGGATGCCGAATATTCCAGCAGAGGCCTAACAAACGTTTTATAGGCTTTAGCCTTTATGCTAGGGGAGCTGATTTTCAAATTACGTCTGAGGAACCCCAGTGTGTGTGTGTGTGTGTGTGTGTGTGTGTGCGCGCGTTTTTGTGTGCGTATTTGCTGTGTTGTACTACGCTGTTTTGTGTCCTTTCTCTTGTGTGTGTCGTGTACTAGTGCGCGCGCGCTCGTGTGTGTGTGTGTGTGTGTGTGTGTGTGTGTGTGTGTGTGTGTGTGTGCACTTTCTGTGTATATATATATATATATATATATATATATATATATTGTTAAAATAAGGTATTAAAAGATTTCTTTTAATACCTTATTTTAACAAATGTTGCTCCCCAAGGGGTTGAGCGCTTTGGAAATCGTTTTGGGTATTTTAACCACATTGATCTCTCTCTCTCTCTCTCTCTCTCTCTCTCTATATATATATGTGTGTGTGTGTTACACACGCAGGTTTGTGCTTGTGGACGGCGATTGCTCCGAATTTACTTTGCCGATTTCAGTACAAGTTTAGTAATCGATTCTTTCCTTAGTGTATGGAAAACTATTCTTCAATCAAATGAAAAATTGTCCAACTTTATAGATAACAAATAGGTTAAACAATCAATCAATCAGTCAAATGGAGCAGTTCAGTTATCAGTCACTTGGATACTGGTTCGTTTACTCTTTAATACAATATATTATCTGTCTGTAGTTTTTCTCTTGCAGCGACTAAGACAGCTTGCATTGCCCATATTGGCGGTAAAGTAAAACGAGGGCGCTTCATTTACGAGCAGCTACTTGCAATGACCAAAAAGGTTCGCAAACTGTAAGATCCCTTTTGGCAAGATTTCCGCCCTTTCCGTTCTGTATGACCTATTTTCTCTAAAGGTAGGAAAATGAAATCTGATCCATTTTGACTGTGTTCACAACTATGTTTGCTTTCTCAATGTGTCCTCATCCATCTTTACATTTTCATACCGTCCTCACTCATCTTTCCTTTCTCATGATGTCCACACCCATTTTGACTTTCTCATGATGTCCACACTCATCTTTTCCTTTCTCATGTCTACTTCCATCTGCCCTTTCTCCTGATGTCTACCTCCATCTGTCCTTTCTCACAATGTCCACAACCATCTTTGCTTGTTATGATGTCCACACCGATCCTCTGTATGTTACTTTCTCTGTAAGAGGCACATCCTCTGTATGTTACTTTCTCTGTAAGAGGCACATTCGGGCTATCTTTTTTTTTTCTTTCCTTCCTCAAGATGTCATCTTTCCATACTCCTGATAACCACACCCATCTTTCCTTTTGTCCTAGTTTCATGATCCACTTTTCCTTGTTTTTGGTTTCCTTACCGATCTTTCGCTTCTCCCCATCATTTTTTTCATGATGTCCTCATCCTTCTTTTTGGTTTAAAATGTTGCTGTTGCTGTTTGTTAATTGCCTTCCCCATGATGTTGCCATTTGTCTTCCTTGCAGTTGGCAATTTCAGGGCTGTCCACGTTGTATGCTTGAATAGTTGCACTGGCCAATTAAGACCTGTTTACCTTTTTCTTTATAGTTGTTGAAATAGGTACATTGGCCATATTGGGGCAATCTACTTATTATAGTTGATTACACTATACTATACTATACTATATATACTAAGACACAAAATAGAAAGATACTGTCTGCAACTTAGTTTACTGACTAAAGCAGTCGTAGTAGTAGTAGTAGTAGTAGGGACGGCGTTTTGATTACGCCTAGACCGCGAGGTCTAATATTTGTCCCCTCCTGGTTTGGTTCTGGTTATATTTATCTAGATTGGTCGTACCTAATGGGGTTTCTACTCATCATAGCCATAAAATAGATCTTCTAGCTGGGGCAGTTTGTCGATCAGGTTCTTGAACTCATTCACAGATTTTGCAAATTTAACTGATGAAGGTAATGCATTCCATGGGTTAACAACTCTAAAAGAAAATGAGAATTTGCGCTTGTTAGTTCTGGCATGCATTACAAAGAGTTTTTCCTGCAGAGTTCCTCGTAACATTCACAGGTGCATAGGAAAACAAGGAGTGCAAGTCAACATCATATCCGTGGAAAATTTTAAACATCTGTATGAGATGACCTCGTAGTCGTCTACCCTTTAGTGAATGTAGGTTCAAAAATTTTAATCGATCATAGTAGTTCATTTCTTTGCATTCCTTCAGCAGTTTTGGTTGCACGCCTCTGAACTCTTTCGATCAGGATGGATTGCCTCTTTAGGTTTGCAGGACACCAGATAACATTTGCATATTCCAGATGCGGTCTCACAATGGACTTATATAATGTAGTGAAAGTATCTTTGTCTAAAAATGTGAAGGCTCTCTTTACCATTCCTAATACTTAGTTTGCCTTACCAACAATTCGGTTTATGTGCGGGTCAAAATCAAGGCTTTCATCAAACGTAACACCCAAATCCTTTTCTTCGTTACATCTTGTAATCTTTTGAACATTATTACCCAGCTTCATTTCATACTCGTTTACAGGATTTTTATTCCCCATATGTAGAACATGACACTTTGACACATTGAAAAATAAGCACCAGGTCTCTGACCACTCTTGTAATTTGTTGATATCATTTTGGATGGTGGAGTTTTCCCTTGCAGTGTTCATTATTTTGGTATCGTCCGCTAAGATGTGGCACATACTCTGCAATGTAGAGGGCATATCGTTTATGAAAACAGTAAAGAGAATGGGACCTAATATGCTACCCTGGGGTATACCACTCAGTACATCTGCTTTTTCGGACTTAGCATCACCTACCCTCACTCTCTGTGTGCGTCCTTTAAGGAAACTGCTAGTCCATTTCAAAATGGAACCACATACACCGTAAGCAGCGAGTTTGGTAAGTAACCTTTCGTGTGGGACTGAGTCAAAGCTTTTTTAAAGTCAAGATAAATGATATCTACAGGTTCCCCTTCATCCAAATAAAATGTAAGCCTTTCCAAAACTTGTAATAACTGCGTCACACATGACCTTTTCTTCCTAAAACCGTGCTGGCAATCAGCATTGAGTCCATTATCTGTGAAATGTGAAACAATAGTATCTCTCACTAGGCTTTCTAATACTTTACATAATACACAGGTAAGTGAAACTGGGCGATAGTTTCCTGGATCTGATTTACCTCCCTTTTTAAATATTGCCGTCACCTTGGCCGTCTTCCAGTCCTCGGGTAAAATTCCAGTCTCGATAGATGTGTTGAACAGAAGACAGAGAGGGCTGGCTATTTCATTGCACACTTCACGTAATACTCGTGGAGGAATAGCATCTGGACCCTGTGCTTTATCAGGTTTGAGCTCTTTCAGCTTCTGTTTTACCGCTTCGCTGGTAACCCTAGTGTCACTTACTGATATACCATGTGAATAAGAACATTCGCTTAGGTTAGGTACATTGCTCGCATCTTCACGCGTAAATACACTTGAAAAGAATTTATTCAAAACATCAGCCTTTTCAGCATCAGCTGTAGCCATGGAGCCATCTTCTTTTTTCAAAGTGCTGATACCAGTATTGCTTTTGAGCCTCTCCTGGATATATTTCCAAATGTCTTGGGATTTGTTTTGCACTCTTTAGCAATTTCCTTTTCATACCCTTTTCTGTCTCTTTTTAGCATTTTTGTACACAGATTCCGCTCCTTTATGTAACTGGGATACTGTTGTCCAGATTTGGTTTTCAAATATCGTTTAAATAATTTGTGCTTTTTCTTAATTCTCATTGTTTTCTTTCTCATCCACATGGGTATCAACTTTTTCTTTTTGCATCTTTTCACCTTGGGTATGCATTTCTCCATTCCCTCCCGGAGGACATTTTTGAATTTTTGCCACATATCTTCTACCTCATTCTCAGGCAAAGATGACCAGTCTTTTTCTCTTAGAAACTCTCAATTTATTATAGTCACCCCTCTTAAGATTGTACACATACTTGCATTGTTCCTCATTCGATTCACAGTTCACATTCAACTCAAAAACTAAGACATCATGGTCACTGTTGCCGAGTTGGTCTTGGTGTTCGACCTCTGAAATCAAGGCTTCATCATTAACTAGCACCCAGGATAGGTACATTCAGGCGTGATGTCCATGTGCACTATAACTTACGAGACAGATAATAATAATAATTTTAGACTGCATGTGTGTGTGGGGGGGGGGGGGGGGGGAAGCAGGAGAACAGCGCATCTAAATGGGCAGTGGAAATCGAAATTTTGATGTCGGTAGGAATTCCAAACTGCCAACGCGGTGCGTCACTCCTGCATCAACCAGACACCATGTTATTTTTGGAGTAGGATATTCGTTCATATCTCGTACTATGTTATTTTTCGGCGAAAGATATCTGTTCATAACTGGCACCATGTTATTTTCAGTGAAGGATATCCACTTATATCTGGCACCATATTATTTTCGGTGTAGGATATCCGTTCATATCTGGCATCGCGTTATTTTCGGTGCAGGATATCCGTTTACATTTGACACCATGTCACTTTCTACGTAAGGTGTAGGCTGTCCGTGCACACCTGGCACCATGTCACTTTCTGTGTAAGGTGTAAGCTGTCCGTGCACACCTGGCACCATGTCACTTTGTGTAAGGTGTAGGCTGTCCGTGCACACCTGGCACCATGTCACTTTCTGTGTAAGGTGTAGGCTATCAGTGCACACCTGGCACCATGTCACTTTCTGTGTAAGGTGTAGGCTATCAGTGCACACCTGGCACCATGTCACTTTCTGTGTAAGGTGTAGGCTATCAGTGCACACCTGGCACCATGTCACTTTCTGTGTAAGGTGTAGGCTATCGGTGCACACCTGGCACCATGTTGCTTTCTCCGTAACATGCAGGCTATCAGTGCACACCCAGCACCATGTTTCCTTCGCCGTAAAGTGTGTAACGGCGTGTGTACTTCTAGCAACATGGTAATAAATCCGTGATGTGTAGGATATCCGTGCGCACGCGGCACTATGTTACTTTCTCCGTAAGGTGTAGTATACCTGGTCACGCCTGGCATTGTTTCGTTCTCTGTGTTGAAAACCCACTGCACGCATGACACTGTTACTTCTGCCGTAAAGTGTAGGATACCCGATGCACGCCTGGCACATGTTACTTCCGCCGTAAAGTGTAGAATACCAGTGCACGCCTGACACTGTGTTACTTCCGCCGTAAAGTGCAGGATACCCACTGCACGCCTGACACTCTGCTACTTTCGCTGTGTAGTGTGGGATACCCGGTGCACCCTGACACTGTTAGTTCTCGTTAAGTGTAGGATACCCGATGCACGCCTGACACTATACTACTTTCGCTGTAAAGTGTAGGATACCCAGTTCTCGCCTGGCACTACATTACTTTCGCCGTAAAGTGTAGGATATCCGGTGCACCCTGGCACGGTTAATTTAACTGTAAAGTGTAAGATGCCCGTGCACGCCTGCCATTATGTTACTTACTCTGTAAGGTGTAAAATATCTTTACACACCTGGCACCAGCAACATGTCCTCTCTGATGTTGTAGGAAACTCAAATGTGGCAGAGTCTGTTTTCCCTGTCAGCTTAGAACCTCGGAATATCTTAGGAAATAAACCCCAGATCAGCTGTCTGTGATGTTGATTCAGTCACTGTCATTTTGCTGTAGTCCAGCCGACGAGCAGGAGCCATTTCAGGGCTGTCACCATGCAAAAGACAGAAAGTTCTATCAACACACACACACACACACACACACACACACACACACACACACACACACACATACATACACACATACACATGCATACACTCGCGCGCGCGCGCGCGTGCGTGCGCACACATGCACACAAACACACATCCTCGCGGCCGCGCGCGCGCACACACACACACACACACACACACACACACACACACACACACACACACACACACACACAGAGGGGGGAGGGGGGGGGGGGACAAAAACAACAGACAAAAATGGCATACATACATATAGTCACGTAAATGATGTTATACAAGCTGGACGACTGGCATCTTGGGACATACAAAACTAAGCCATGCTGAGTGCGTCAGCCATCGGTTCTTGTGAAATAAACAGGAATTTCAACACTGGCCTGATGATTGGTTTCCTCTCTCCCCTCGTTTTTGGGTGTGGGTGGTTTGGACAGCGGTTTTGGTTATTTTTTTCCAGTCTGCTTTCTGTATTCCTTGCGTTTGTTTGTGTGTGTTTTATCGGTTGATGTAATTAAAGTATTGCTCATTGAAGATCATCAGTTCATAAGTCGACACAGTCATTGTTTATATGAAAACACTTTCATAATAAAACGTGCCTGTCAAGTGGGTGGGGGCGGGGGGGGGGGGGGGGGGGGGGGCGAGGGGGCGGGAAGGGGGGCACTATGGGGTGGAAAGTGGGGCTGCTACTGTATTTATCATTCCTGCGGATCTTCGACCATCTCGTGCAGATTTCATGCACGCGCATTTTTTTTTCCCTTATACAAGTATCTTATTCCTTTCCCTCGAAGTTGAATTACATATTTCTCTCTCTCTCTGGTTTGCACCCTCCCAATTCAACAGCTCCACATTTGCACTAAAATATATATCATGGTTTAACCATAATGTGATTTAGGAATGGGATGTTGAAGGACGTGTAAAATGCACATATAAAATCACACCTAGCGGTGATCATGGACTTCAGAAGCTCGTTTGGAACGATCGTCTGTTGAGCTCCTTGTTCCATGACATAGCAGCGCCTTGGGGAGAGGTATGAAGGCCATAACCCTTTTCCTTCCCGTCTCCAGCAACGGGTTTAGAACTGTCTCTACCCCTTTTCCTCTCTCTTTCTTCCTTCTTTCTGTGCTTTCTTTCATAGATCCGTTCTTTCTGTAGCATGTAAACAAGTCAAAAATTGAATTTTCTCAATGGGTGAAAATGTGGGTGTACTCGTTGACGAAACTCTCGTTCCAACAACTCTCTTCCCTTGCATTAGTCGCACCTTCCACTCGAGCACAGGAGAATCGGTTCCTTCAGTTCCTGTCTTAACCAAGGAGCTGTTTTTACTTTTACGCGCTCCTTTGTCCATTCTACGT
>CM031595.1:21988090-21990590 GCA_018398815.1 Conus ventricosus | reverse complement strand
ACCGACGGACGGACAGACGGATTGACTGACGGACGGACGGAGAGAGAGAGAGAGAGAGAGAGAGAGAGAGAGAGAGAGAGAGAGAGAGAGAGAGAGATTCTATTTCAGCCCCGTCATGGCCTTTTCCTCACTTATTCTCACGATCCGCCTTCTGACCCGACGTCCTGCCCTTTGAGACAAGTTTCAACAATCAACCCCCCTTGGTGGACGTCCGCCCGAACCCTCAGCACCGGGATCAGCCCCAACCCATCAAACGGTCGTTCCATGCACCTTCCCTCCTGGGTGTCGCCCCGCTTTCCATTTTAGACTGGGGTCAACAGAGGGTGCCATCTCCTTGGTTCTAGACATAAGTGATCCTCCGCCCACCAAGAGAATGCCTAGGTCACAGGTGCTTGAAAACAGGGCAAACAAACCCTCTACAGCTGATAGGGCCAATAACGTAGTCAGATGGTATTAAATACGCCTGATGGCTCGTGGATGCTCTGTTAGGTGGAATAATAAAGGTTATTATCTAATAAAAGGGAGAGGGGGAGACTCACACTAACAGGGCCAATGGCGCAGTCAGATGGTACTAAACACGTCTAATGACTCGTGAATGCCCCATTACGTGGAATAAAAAATAATGTTATTATCAAATTAAGAAGGTAAAAACTCCACAGCGAACGAGGCCAATGGCGCAGTCAGATGGTATTAAACACGCCTAATGACTCGTGAATGCCCCATTTACGTGGATAAAAAAGTTAATGTAATTATCAAATTAAGAAGGTAAAAACTCCACAGCTAACGAGCCAATGGCGCAGTCAGATGGTATTAAATACGCCTGATGACTCGTGAATGCTCTGTTAGGTGGATTAAAAAATTCTTATCTGATAAAAGGGAGAGGAGGGTGGAAACACACAGCTAACAGGCCAATGGCGCAGTCAGATGGTACTAAAACAGCGCTAATGACTCGTGAATGCCCCATACTTGATAAAAAAAAAGGGTAATGATCAAATTAAGGTGAAAAATCCACAGCTAACAAGGCCAATGGCGCAGTCAGATGGTACTAAACACGCCTAATGACTCGTGAATGCCCCATCACTTGGATAAAAAAAAAAGTTAAAGTAATGATCAAATTAAGGTGAAAAATCCACAGCTAACAAGGCCAATGGTGCAGTCAGATGGTATTAAATACGCCTAATGACTCGTGAATGCCCTGTTACGTGGACTTAAAAAGGGTTAATGTTACCATTTAATTCAGGGGTTAATAAACAGCTAACGAGGCTAAAGGCGCAGTCAGATGGTATTAAATATGCCTAATGACGCGTGAATGACATGTCATATTATGGACTAGAAAACTTAATTATCATCGTATTAAGGGGTAGGGGGGGGGGGGGGTGACTCCACAGCTAACACGGCCAATGTCGTAGTCAGATGGTAATAGATACGCCTAATGATTCTTGAATGCTCTGTTAAGTGGACAAGGCCATATTGTAACATTAAAAAAAAAAAGATAGCATGTAACTGCTGGAATCACGCGTGTGGGGTCAGATGACCATGTCGGGGCACAGACTTCTGGAACCTTGCAGAGTTGGCACCGTGTGTTGGTCCCGAGAGGAAGGGAGCCAAAGAGCCCGGAGAGGGCGGTCAGCGTGCGGGCGGGTGAGGTTGGGCGGGGGGGTTGATCTTTGGTGCTGGGGTTCGGGGGGTCGTCTGTCAAGAGGGGTTGTTTTGCTGGAACCTGTCTCAAAGGGAGGATGAGGGTGTTGAAGGTGGGTCGGAGAATAAAATGGGGAGAAAGTCTGGTGGTTCTGAAGTAGAATCTGTGAGTGCATGTACGTATGTATATACACGCATACATACAACACACAACGCACACGCGCGCGCGCACCCACATAATCGCGCTCGCGCGCGCGCGCGCACACACACACACACACACACACACACACACACACACACACACACACACACACACACACACACACACCACACACTGCGCGCGCGCATACGCATCCACACATACATGCACGCTCGCACACGCGCACGCACACACACCTACTATATACACACATGTGTGCACACACACACACACACACACTCTCTATCCTCTCCTTATGTCCCACACACACACACACACACACAACACACACACACACACACACACACACACACACTCGCACGCGCATACGCATCCACGCATACATGCACGCTCGCACACACGCACGCACACACACACCTACTTATATACACACATGTGTGCACACACACACACACACTCTCTATCTCTCCTTATGTCCACACACACACACACACAACGCACACACACACACACCACACACACACACACACACACACGCGCATACGCATCCACAGATACATGCACGCTCGCACACACGCACGCACACACACCTACTTATATACACACATGTGTGCACACACACACACACACACTCTCTATCTCTCTCCTTATGTAAAACACACACACACACACCCCACACACACACACACACACTCTCTCTCT
>CM031595.1:21978090-21983090 GCA_018398815.1 Conus ventricosus | reverse complement strand
CCATTCTGTGAGATAGTGAGAGTTGAACAAGTGGAACAGATAGTTGCTGTCCATTCTGTGAGATAGAGTTGAACAAGTGGAACAGATAGTTGCTGTCCATTCTGTGAGATAGAGTTGAACAAGTGGAACAGATAGTTGATGTCCATTCTGTGAGATAGAGTTGAACAAGTGGAACAGGTAGATGCTGTCCATTCTGTGAGATAGAGTTGAACAAGTGGAACAGGTAGTTGCTGTCCGTTCTTCGGTGCTGTTCCTTTATCAGGCATTTTGATCTATCTGTATCGCATTGGAATTATCTTGACAAGGTTTCGTTTTCTCGTTTTTACTAAAGAAAAAGATGAGCGAAATGATGAGAGAGTGGTCGGTGCACTTAACGTGGCTTAGTTTGATCTGACTGAAGGACTGCAGCATGGACATGTTATGAAGAAGTGTACCTGCAAACCGTAAGTAAATTTGAGTTTCCCCTTGACGGGAGTGACTACTTAGATTTGTTGTTTGTATGTTTGTTTGTGTTTTTACTTGTTTGCTTGTTTTTTGGTACGTGTTGACAGCCCTGGACATGCTCTCTGTGGTCTGCTCTAGCTGTAGTGAAACAGACATTGTCTGTGTCCATCTCTGATATTGCCAAGTTAGTTCTGTTTCTGATAACGCTTTCAGCTTTGAGGGATTCATTTCTCCTCAAAACACCAGCATTCTTCTCTTGGTGATTGTGGAGCCGGTATGCCAAGACTTGGTTGTTTTTCACCACGTATCTGTACGAGCTCGATCTGACAAGACTTTCCGTCGTTTGTATCGAGCCATCCAAAGTCCGATGAGTGTTTCGATTCTTAGTCTGGCGACTCAATATTAACAAGTATTGTTTACAAATGCTCACGGCCTTGCTGGGGTTTACGCCTGATTCCCTCAAATATACATCGGTTTAAAATAGATACCGTTTATAACTCTTTATAAATATCCCACTTTTCCCCTATTCCCATTTACGTCAGATTTTCTCATGCTCATCACAACACCTTTTTCAATTTCCTTTCCTTTGCTTCTCACTTGCGTTCTTTAACACCAGGATTTTGTGCTTTTTCAGTCCAGTTTTCTCTCCATTCCCTACTTTTCAAGTTCACTCCTTGATGTTCTCCAAAGACCCTTCACTTTATCGTATAGACATGTTGTGGACATGCTGAAAGGATTGGACACACCACCACCAGTGTCCATCTCCGTCCAGTGGCAATGTCTCGCTTTTCCACTGCAGTTGTCTTCTGTTAATGTTTCACCCCCTCCTTTCATTCATGGTCCTTCCATTACCACCCATACCCACTGTTGTACATTAGTCATGTTTCCTTGTTCCCCATTCTCTTATGTCATATTTGGTCTTTTCCAACTACATCTCCAACCTTTGAAGTCCTGCAGCTCCCCCTCCCCCCCCCCCCCCTTTCATTCTTTTCTGCTATCACCAGTTCCTTATATACATTGCTGGCCTACTATTCTGTATTGTTACGAACTTTTGATGCAGCCATCTCAGATGCTACCCTTTGCTTCTGTCTCGGCGGTACTGAACAGCAAGAACAATGTACCACATATTGAACTCCATCCACTTCTCCCCTTCTTATCCCGCCCGTCATTCAAAGTTCTTATGTTCCTCTCCCATCCATCGCTCATTCTCTGTTCCTCTCCCATCCATCGCTCATTCTCTGTTCCTCTCCCATCCATCGCTCATTCTCTGTTCCTCTCCCATCCATCGCTCATTCTCTACAACTCTTTTCCTCCTCCAGAGCATCTAGCCATCAGTTTTACCTTGTCTTCTCCTCACATCCGTTGATCTTCTTTCTCCTTCTCGTTCTCACGTTTCTTGTGATCGTGTTCGTAATTTACTGTTACCATGTTCTGCTCCCGTCCTACACTCAGCATTTTTATGTTCTCTTCGTCTCACCGTGTCGACCATTCATTATTAACACGTTCACGTCTTCCCATTGCGACTCATTCTGTGCTGATTGTGCCCAACATTACTCTGTCGCTGTCCTGTTTTCATTACGGTCATTATACTCTCGCTCTTCGTTTCCCTTCGCTTTCCTCATGCGTCCTTTGTACATGGGCGTCACACCACCCTTCCCTCTGTTATTCATCTTTCCTGCGTTCTCTCACCATTCATCATCTCACCTTCTCCTTTTCTCTGTTTGCAAACACTCATCATTCTCTTGTTTCCTTTCATTTATTCTGGCCATCACTGCACCAATCCAACGCTGTCAAATGTTCATTAATCCGTCGATCTCAGACTCCTGTATTCTTTTCCTTCTTATCTTTATCGTTCTCACGTTCTTTTCCCATTCACGATTCTGTCCGTCACCCTTTATACACCATTCATCATTCTCACATTTTTTTCTTCACCTCTCGTTCATAGATATCGCTTTCTGTTTCATCTCACCCATCATTTATGATTCTGACGCTTTAATCATCTCGATCATTACTCATCTTATGTTCTCCTGTCGTCCATCCTTTCATCATTTTCGCGTTTGCCAGCCTTCTTCCATTCGGGGCCATTATGCGCCATCTTCAGTTTCTTGCCTCTTATCCGAACTGCCCTTCATCACTCTCACATTAGTTTCCCATATCTTAAAAAAAATCATTTTCACGTTCTTCTCTCGCCTCTCTTTCATCATTCTCGCTTTCTCCTTTTCTCCTGCCTTTCACCGTTCTTCAGTTTTTCTTCCGTCCTTTATTCACCCTTTTCTTTCCACTGTTGTCCCTCTCTTGTCATTCTTACGTTCTTTTTTTCAACCCGTTCATGTTTTAGTCCAATGGATCATTCACCATATTCTCATTCTTGATAGTCATAATCTTCACACTTTTGTGTTCTCGTTGCGTTTGTTATTTATATATCTTACTTCTTCCTCTCTTCGTCATATTTACGTTCTGTTCTTGTTCTTCGTAAATCATTCTAAGAGTTAATGTCGTTCATATTTACGTTCTAGTTCTTGTTCTTCGTAAATCATTCTAAGAGTTAATGTCGTCTCATTCTTTTAATCCCGTCTGTCCTTCGCTAGTTCTAGTCCTATCCATTTCTGAAATGTCTCGCGATCTTTCCTCGTCCATTGTTCATTATTTTCACGTTCTTTTTTTTTGTTCATCCCGTCCATTTCGCGTTTTTGTCTTCTCACTGCGTCCATCATTTATCATCCTCGTCTGTACTTTATCTGTTTCTTTTATTGCTTCATTCTGATAATATCCTACCTTTATGTAGTCCACCGACTGACGTTCTATTCTCTTCTTGCTTCGTCCCCTGTCCATCATTTTCACCGTGTCTTCTTTTCACATCGTGGAAATGTGTTGCTCTCTCGCTTGATTTTCCCCAAGTGTTGTCAATCACTGATTGTTGTTGTTGTTGTCGTACCCTGGCTAAAAGACTCCAGGGATCATCCGAACCCGAAGCATTTGAACACTATGGCACAAACGCATCAGCTGGGGATGAGACATTACGTGTTGTACCGTTTTTTATTACCCGCCACATGGGCAGCCACACTCCGACTTCGGGGGATTTGGGAGACTGTGTTATGCTAGGAGCTTGTCACGACTGAAGACAATTCCCCACATAACTATGCAGGCATAACAACATTTTGATGTAGCCTTGGTTCTGGCCTATGTCAATTGGTCTCATTCTCACGCTGTTCTGTCGTTTATGTAACCATCATTTTCATGCTGCTTCTCGCCTTTCCTCTCCTGAACCCTTCTGTGTCTCACCTTTCCCTCTCTGAACCTTCTTTTGTCTCACCTTTCCCTCTCCCTGAACCCTTCTTTGTCTCACCTTTCCCTCTCTAGAACCCTTCTTTTGTCTCACTTTCCCTCTTCCTGAACCCTTCTTTTGTCTACCTTTCCCTCTCTCTGAACCCTTCTTTGTCTCACCTTTCCCTCTCCTGAACCCTTTTTGTCCATCTCATGCTACTGTCCTGTGCACCGTGCATCATTTTCACATTCTCCTATTCGCCTCTTCTTCATGGCTATCATGTCATCTCATCCCACCTCTCATGACGTAATTGTCTGTTATTCGTCATTTCATCTTTCTCCTTTCATCTTCCTTCACTCTTCTTTCATTCGCTTTTATCCCGCCCATTACAGGCTCTTCTTAATGTTATCATCTCGTCCGAACTGTTTTTCATCATTCTGTCACTCTTCTCCCGTTCCTCTTTCCTCTTCCCCTCCTTTTCCCGGCATGTATTCATTTTTCCCGGCATTTTATTCATCATTGTCCCCTGTTCTTGTCATTCTCACGTTGTCTTCACGACCCCGTTCATCATTCACCATTCTTACGCTCTCGTCCCGTCACTCTTCAGTGTGTTCACATTCTCCTCCAGTCAGTCAGTCATTATTTTCACCTTTCTCTAACGTCAGTCATTCATCGCTTACACGTTCTCCAGTCATACATCGTTCTCAAGTTGTTTTCAGTTATTTTCAGTTTTTTTTTCCAGTCCGTCATTCATCTTTTTCGTGTTCTTCTCCAGTGAATCATTTATCATTTCAACACTTCTTCAGCCATTCATTTATTCTTTTTCACGTTCTTCTCCAATCAGTCATTCATCACTTCCTCCTCCTCCTCCTGCCAGTTATACATCATTTTTACGTTCTTCTGTCGTCAATTAATCTTCATTTTCACGCTCATCTTTATTATTTTCACGCTCTTTTTTGTCATTCATCATTTTCACGTTCAATCACAGCAACAGAGCTGTTGCAGAAATCAAAATTGTACTATTTTGTGATTTTCGTCTTTCTGAAATATGTGAATAAAAAAAATGTGGACAACGTGTGGAAAAATAAAGAAGTTAAGAATAAGTAATAACTCCCATTGCATCCTATTTAATCATGAATCGTAAGAATGTGTGACGAAGCACAAGCGTTTGTATGGCATCCTCGCAGAAAATTTATCGTCGAGCCTCACTTCTGATGTCAGAAGTTCAAGAGAAAAAGATGAAAATCTATGTAAGTATTCAAACCCTAATTCTTCTGTTACATGCAAGGAA
>CM031595.1:21938090-21975590 GCA_018398815.1 Conus ventricosus | reverse complement strand
AAAGGGATCATAATGCACAAGATTGTGTCTGGGAAGGCACCCTCAACATTAGTTTACAGATTCTCAATAAATTCCTCAAGGACTCTACCCAAACTTCATGTCCCTGTTCCTAGAATTGACTTATTCAAATCCAGTTTAACATATTGAGGTCCTGTCAATGGAACTCGCTCCCTGAATCAACCAAACAGCGCCAATGCATATCAACCTTCAAACACCATTATTTCAACCATCTTATGTGCCAGTACTTACATACTCCGCCATAAATCCACCACCATTCACCACCACCCTCTTTGCCTTATGTATGTACCTGACTATTTAGAAAGTGTTTTTGTACTTGAAATGCATATTATGTATGTTTTTTTTGTTTAGTAAGTATGACTTATATGAGTGTGTGTGTGTGTGTGTTGTGTGTGTGTGTGTGCGTGTGTGTTTCCTACTACTCCTGCCCTCTTGTCATTCTGTCGAAATGCTTGAGTTTTTATGTTTACTTTCTCTCTCTCTCTCTCTCTCTCTCTCTCTCTCTCTCTCTCTCTCTCTCTCACGGTTCTGCTGGAATGACTTGATTTTTTTTTATCCATATGATATCCCTTCCTACCCGTGGCGACTGGGCTATCATTATGCATTTCCCACCTCCATTTGTGCTTTATTTCTTCCCCCCCCCTCCCCGGTGTTTCAAAATTGATTGTTTTGTATCTCTTTGGAATTTTTTGATTGTCAGATTGTTCTAAAAAATGCTCTCTTATCGCACCCACTCTAGCCTCTTCCTCCCCACCCTCTCTCTCTCTCTCTCTCTCCCTCCCTCCCCCTCCCCCCCCCCCCCCCCTCCCTCTCTCTCTCTCTCTCCCCTCTCTCTCTCTCTCTCTCTGCAGGCTTACCCCGCACTCCCTTCGCTCCTGCGTCTCTCTCTCTCTCTCTCTCTCTCTCTCTCTCTCTTCTCTCTCTCTCTCTCTCTCTCTCTCTCTCTCTTTTTATATTTTTTTTTTCCTTCCCTTTTTAAATTTTAATCCCCTATTGTATTGTAGTTCTAGTCACTTTTGCATGCTTCTTTGTTGCCTTTTATTTTATATTGTTGACCCTACACAGGGCGAGGACTGGATGTAAAAAAGCACATCAGTGCTTATCTATTATCCTCGTAAATAAAGAATTTTGTCTTGTCTTGTCTCTCTCTCTCTCTCTCTCTCTCTCTCTCTCTCTCTCTCGTCGAATCCAAGACCAGTGGTCGCCACAATCACGAACCTGAGCCTTCTCGCATTGAGGTGATGCTGGTGTCACATGTGTTTGCGTGATGCCTGGTACGTACATGGACGTACATTGGCCGTTACGTCCTGCCCAGCAACAAGGTCTGTGGATTCGTCTGGAGTGGGTTGCTCCGCATTTCACTCCAGAAATTTGGTCTGTTCACGGAAGAACGATCACCAACGAACCACGCACAACAAATGCACTTGAAGGGTGGCATCGCAGGATCAAGTCCCTCCTGGGAAAGGCCCACCCAAACATCTGGGAGTTCCTCTCCTTTCTGAAGTCTGAGCAGGCACATACGGAGATGGCAGTGCAAGCAGCTAGACGAGGCGACTACGCACCAAGGAAACGCACTTCTCAGGAACGAGCTGCCAGGCGTCTTCGTACTGTCGTCAGGGATTACCAGAACAGAACCAACAACGTAATCATTCACATTCAGTTCCTGGAGGACGTTGCTCCGCTCAATTGTGTACATTGACGATCCTGTCTTCGTACTGTCGCCATGGATTACGAGAACAGAACCAACAACGCAAACACATTTTTTTGTTTTTTTGACCAGTCTCATGCATCAAGCATTCTGTGTTTTGCCAAAGTAATAGATACAAGTTCAGCAACATTATTTTTTCTGATTACCAGTGATCCTGTGAAAGTCACGTGTGTGTTTCATTACACACACATTACACGCACACCAACATACACCACACGCACACAACACACACACGTATCCGTATCCGTGTCGAACGACATTTCGTCGACGCGACGTTCCGTCGAACGACGTTTCAGCGAATTCGACAAAATGTCGTTCGACGAAAAGTCGCGTAGACGAAATGTTGATCGACGAAAAGTCGCGTCGACAAATGTCGTTCGACGAAATGTCGTTCAACGAAACGTCGCGGACCCTTAAATGACAAAACTTTACAACATACACAAGACGAAGTTTTTGATATCCCTCGTTCACTGACATGGCAGTTTATACTGAGAATTTGATACTGAGAGCAAGGAGAGGTCAACATTTTTTGACAGCAACGTAACCATGGAATCGGTATACAACAACACCAATAAAAATCTCCTATTACCACAGTCACCAGTCTCGTCGATTAAAACTGAGTGATCAGTAAGTTTCTTTTTCAACCCTGCAAAGCTTGTTGAATAAAATTCAATCCACAGGCAATAGAGATACTGAATTAGCTCTTGGAATCCGGTACATGCAAGTATTGAATTCATACCATGAAGCTGGCTTACTTTTTCAGAATAAGGTAAGTTGTCAGAAGCTAATCGGTTTTGTTGGATTTTTTTTGTTGTCTTGAATTCAGAAACAAGCAAAGTATTCTAGACTCTAGCAACAAGTGTCGAAAAGAGCTAGACACGATGTGTCTCTCCAGCCAGTTATGAATTAATACAAATGAATTATATAGAAAGAAATGCAGGTTTTTTTCATCTGTTTCATCGGGTCCAACAGTGCCTGTCATGCCTCGCTGTAGAACCGACAGACCAAATTCGATAACGATTATACTGTGCTGAAAACATGTGAAAACATTACATTTTATCACCCGAGAAAGATAACATCTTTTTTTGGAGACTCAGGAACATATTAAAGCCATGTATCCAAAGTATTGAAAAACGTTAACAGATGGCTTAATACTAGAATCACGCACAAGTTCTGGATTTTAAAAAAATCATTTGAAAGCACACCATTAATTTTGTCTTGGTGTACACCACCTATGGTGTACCAGAGATTCACGTGTGCTTCCACTGAGGAGTGCCATGGCTGATGTTTAGATTAACCGAGGGAGGTAGTCTGATGACCCCGATGAGTTCGCCCAGTTGTGTGGCGATCTAAGGAGACCAGAGATTCTTGTGTGCTTCCACTGAGGAGTGCCATGGTTGATGTTTAGATTAACCAAGGGATGGTAGTCTGATGACCCCCGATCAGTTCGCCCAGTGGTGTGGCGATCTAAGGAGGAATCCCTTTGTAGGCACTGACCGGCGGAAGGGCCGGAAATGCCAAAAGAGGGAATAGGCCTACTCTCGAGTAGACCGGGAAGAGACCGGGAAAGTTTGTGGGGGTGCCAGCCCCATTATGTAAGAGGAAGACCAGTAGTTGTGGGATGGGCTTACTATGTAGGTTGTTGGTCATCCTGGAGATTTTTAAGGAAATAGTTCTGATAATTATTTTCTTATTTCAAACTGGTGAAACTTAGGATCACGCAATGTTTGAGAAGATGTTGTATGCTTAGGTTAGAGGGACATGTGAGGTGATATGAAGTTTGTAGTTAATAGTTGCAGTTAAACATGTAAGACCTTATAAATATTCATGAGGCGTAGGGATCTGACAGATGGCGTCCTAGGTGACACTAGGGAAGCGTGGGTGCTCTTGAAGTTACGGAGTTTTCAGTCAGGCCCCAAATCTCAAACGGAGAGGACGACACCATTAGTCTGTGAAATGTGGTGATGGTGTTCTGACGGCACAGAAATGTAAGTGATGCATTTTTTCCATTTCTGTATTCTGGCCGTGCATCTAAGTACTATGTACTTTTGTGTTTTGCTATGTGCGCATTGTTATCATGAAAATGAGATTTGATTGTTCCATGCTTTGTGTTCTTGACCCTTTGGGTTTTCTATAGGTCTTATTGAGCACTAAGATTTTGAAATTGTTTTAGAAGTCGAGTTCACAATTGAAGGAAAGACCTACTTAATTGCAGGATAGAAAATCAGTTAAGGATTCAGTTCTGTGACAATAAAAATATAAGTAAATGAGATAAATACAGAAGTTATGGAGTCCTTATCAGTATTATGTTTATTGTAAATTGTTAAGTATTAAGTGAATAAGCAATAATGTAGTGATGTAGTAGACAGACTATTAGTGGTGTTTGTAGAATTTTATAATTGAGCAGTTGAGTACATGGAGTCGTTAAATGATGGCCGGTTGAAACCATATTGTGATGTGTTATGACTTATGGGCTATGGTAAAGATGATTTGCATTGCTTTTTGACCGGAGCGATAAGCCATCTCTCTCTCTCTACTAAGTATATTTCTTTTTTGAAGAACATGTTGCCATACGGCTCTATGTATCTGTCTCCCTTATATGCGTGATGAAGGTTACAGGCTTGTTGCCTATATAGGCTGTTTGCCTTTAATGCCGACTGAAACTGGCATATTTTGTTGTTGTCTGTTTCATGTTTTTCATTTCATGAGTCGAAGTGTGCGCTTGATTATGTTCACAGTCGATTCCTTGGACTGTTTGTAATTTGGGATGAAGTCTGTTGTCCCATGTTGCTTAATTATAGAAGCGAAGGATGAGCAGTTATGATGGAACACATGGAATGAGGTGGAATAATTGTGTTAGGGATGTGAATCCCACATTAATTGGCAGTTGCTGTTCTGACTTAGGGCAGCACAGGGTCGAACCGTGTCTTGAGGTAGGTTCACCCTGGTTTCAGAGTGGTCGTGTGTCACTCGGTTAGTTCTTGTTTGGATAGGTTATCATTGTTGGTAACCTCTGTGCAAATCCAATGCAGAGACTAAAAGAGCTATAGTGGTTGGACCTATGATTCCGAATACCATAGTATAGCGCATTCCTGATTATGTGTCTCCTGAATGATATTGCTCTGGCTCGCAGTCAGAATGGGGAAATACCTTATCCCTGAGACTGACCTAGCTTCGTAATTTTGCTAAATGATGTTTTTCTGTCACGTGGAAGGACTTATGAATTGATTCGGATGTATGTGAACTATGCAATGGTGTAAGATGCATTTGTGGTTTACGTTCGTTTGCATTTTCATTGAAGGCCACGGTTGCTAGAGCCCTTTTCCTTTTTTCTTCTCCCCTTTATTTTTCCTTTTATTTTCCCTTTACTTTAATTTTTTTCCTATTCCCTTTTTGTTGGGCATTGTCACCAGCCCCTTTATGTGCAAAAAAGCCGTAGACCAAATAAAAGAAAGAAAATCTTCACTGGGCCTGACTCATTTGTCTTTTTTTGGATGAACCTAGTCAACTTTCTCCGAACCCGATCTCCCCTTGTGCGTTTCTTTACAGTAGGAACAAGGGGAGGTTTACACTTTTGGCGCCCAATGTGGGGCTAGTTGGATTAGTAATAGTAACAAGGGCTCTAGCAACGTCAACCAGAAGGGCGAGCGATGTCGTCTGAGGAAGAAGCCAGGCACCTGCTGAGGCCGAAGACTCGGCACAGCTGCAGTTAAGAGGGAGGAAGACGTGGCGGCCTTACGGGACAAGCTGAGGCGACTGGAGAAGACAGTCACCCACCTACAAACCCTCGACGGACCAAAGGGCCCGTGCTTCAAGTGTGGTCTTGAGGGTCACTTTTACAGGGACTGCCAGAACCCAGCCAACCCTCAACTGGTATGCCAGAGAGACCAGGAGAGGCGGCGCCGGAACAACGAAATGGCGTCGGCGGAAGGGACTTCCAGAGGCCCTTTAAACTAGGAGTAGACTCCATGAGTTTGGCTCTGGAACACGCTGACGCCCTGGAGACTTTGATAGATGAGTCTTGGCTCTCAGAGAGCTGATTCGGTTATGGCCCTTAAACAGATCATAGGGTCTTACGTTCAATGTTGGCCGCGATAGGAACTCCTAGGTTGGGTAAGTACGGCGTTATGTATACCCAGACAGTCATGGTATATGAAAAAAGATTTG
Organism: Conus ventricosus; assembly: GCA_018398815.1. Lineage (NCBI taxonomy): Eukaryota > Metazoa > Mollusca > Gastropoda > Neogastropoda > Conidae > Conus > Conus ventricosus. Next base: position 21,969,697 of record CM031595.1, on the reverse strand, counting down.
TTTTCTTCTTATCACTTTAGTGACTTTGTGCAGGATGATTTGATTTCGTTTTTGAGGTGCTGCATTGTATTGTGTGAATTTTTATTCCCATTTGAATTATTATTCCCATTGCCACAAACCGATATTGAGTTGTCGAGGTTTCCTATATTTTGTGAGTTTTTTAAAGTTAACATCTAGCCTTGGAGGGGTTATGTGTACACCACCTATGGTGTACCAGAGATTCATGTGTGCTTCCACTGAGGAGTGCCATGGCTGATGTTTAGATTAACCGAGGGAGGTAGTCTGATGACCCCCGATGAGTTCGCCCAGTTGTGTGGCGATCTAAGGAGACCAGAGATTCTTGTGTGCTTCCACTGAGGAGTGCCATGGTGATGTTTAGATTAACCAAGGGAGGTAGTCTGATGACCCCCGATCAGTTCGCCCAGTGGTGTGGCGATCTAAGGAGGAATCCCTTTGTAGGCACTGACCGGCGAAGGGCCGGGAAATGCCAAAGAGGGAATACTCTCGAGTAGACCGGGGAAGAGACGGGGAAAGTTTGTGGGGGTGCCAGCCCCATTATGTAGAGGAAGACCAGTAGTTGTGGGATGGGCTTACTATTGTAGGTGTTGGTCATCCTGGAGATTTTAAGGAAATAGTTCTGATAATTATTTTCTTATTTCAAACTGGTGAAACTTAGGATCACGCAATGTTTGAGAAGATGTTGTATGCTTAGGTTAGAGGGACATGTAGGTGATATAGAAGTTTGGTTAATAGTTGCAGTTAAACATGTAAGACTCTTATAAATATTCATGAGGCGTAGGGATCTGACAGATGGCGTCCCTAGGTGACGCTAGGGGAAGCGTGGGTGCTCTTGAAGTTACGGAGTTTTCAGTCAGGCCCCAAATCTCAAACGGAGAGGACGACACCTTAGTCTGTGAAATGTGGTGATGGTATTCTGACGGCACCAGAAATGTAACTTGATGCATTTTTTCCATTTCTGTATTCTGGCCGTGCATCTAAGTACTATGTACTTTGTGTTTTGCTATGTGCGCATTGTTATCATGGAAATGAGATTTGATTGTTCCATGCTTTGTGTTCTTGACCCTTTGGATTTTCTGTAGGTCTTATTGAGCACTAAGATTTTGAAATTGTTTTAGAAGTCGAGTTCACAATTGAAGAAAGACCTACTTATTGCAGGATAGAAATTCAGTTAAGGATTCAGTTCTGTGACAATAAAAATATAAATAAATGAGATAAAATACAGAAGTTATGGAGTCCTTATCAGTATTATGTTTATTGTAAATTGTTAAGTAATAAGTGAATAAGCAAATAATGTAGTGATGTAGTAGACAGACTATAGTGGTGTTTGTAGAATTTTATAATTGAGCAGGTTGAGACGGGAGTCGTTAAATGATGACCGTTAAATGATGACCGGTGAAACCATATTGTGATGTGTTATTGACTTATGGGCTATGGTAAAAGATGATTTGCATTGCTTTTTGACCGGAGCGATAAGCCATCTCTCTCTCCTCTCTCCTCTCTCTCTCTCTCTCTCTACTAAGTATATTTCTTTTTGAAAACATGTTGCCATACCGACTCTATGTATCTGTCTCCCTTATATGCGTGATGAAGGTTACAGGCTTGTTGCCTATATAGGCTGTTTGCCTTTAATGCCGACTGAAACTGGCATATTTTGTTGTTGCTGTTTCATGTTTTTCATTCATGAGTCGAAGTGTGCGCTTGATTATGTTCACAGTCGATTCCTTGGACTGTTTTGTAATTTGGGGATGAAGTCTGTTGTCCCATGTTGCTTTAATTATTAGAAGCGAAGGATGAGCAGTTTGATGGAACACATGGAATGAGGTGGAATAATTTGTGTTAGGGATGTGAATCCACATTAATTGGCAGTTGCTGTTCTGACTTAGGGCAGCACAGGTCGAACCGTGTCTTGAGGGTAGGTTCACCCTGGTTTCAGAGTGGTCGTTGTGTCACTCGGTTAGTTCTTGTTTGGATAGGTTATCATTGTTGGTAACCTCTGTGCAAATCCAATGCAAGAGACTAAAAGAGCTATAGTGGTTGGACCTATGATTCCGAATACCATAGTATAGCGCATTCCTGATTATGTGTCTCCTGAATGATATGCTCTGGCTCGCAGTCAGAATGGGGAATACCTTATCCCTGAGACTGACCTAGCTTCGTAATTTTGCTAAATGATGTTTTTCTGTCACGTGGAAGGACTTATGAAATGATTCGGATGTATGTGAACTATGCAATGGTGTAAGATGCATTTGTGGTTTACGTTCGTTTGCATTTTCATTGACAGGCCACGGTTGCTAGAGCCCTTTTCCTTTTTTCTTCTCCCCTTTATTTTTCCTTTTATTTTCCCTTTACTTTAATTTTTTTTCCCTATTCCCTTTTTGTGGGCATTGTCACCAGCCCCTTTTATGTGCAAAAAGCCGTAGACCAAATTAACAGAAAGAAAATCTTCACTGGGCCATGACTCGTTTGTCTTTTTTTGGATGAACCTAGTCCAACTTTCTCCCGAACCCGATCTCCCCTTGTGCGTTTCTTTACAGTAGGAACAAGGGGAGGTTTACATTGGTATTACTAATACCGACTTCTTTTTCATAGGTCCGTGTGAAGACAATGGAGGCACGCACCGAAGAACTGTTCACCAGATTCCACCAGTTCTGTCAGTTGTGTTCCAGGCCATGGACCCTGCAGTTGTTTCTCTGTCCAACCTGCAATGTCGTCAGTCCATTTGTTTCTGTCTTCCCTTTGGTCTCAAATTATTGTTTTAGCGGGGCCGTTTAATCTTCATGATAATACCAAGGCAGTTTCTTTGCTTTGCTGGTGTCAGCAAATCTTCGTATGGCCCGATGTGCTGTTTAATGGTCTGACACACTTGTTCAGTGGTGATGTAATCAGTGTATCTGATTGTATAGTATCCTGCAATGACATGTCATTTCATCAATTGGGTTCTTTCTTCCAGGTCACATGTCGCTTAAGCACATTGGGAAATGAAACACACCCGTGCATGCAGGAGCCAGATTTGTTCAGTCATTCGCTGGAAGTAAATCCCAGATGTATGGACTGTAAGCACTTCCTAGCTTCTATCCATAGTTATATCAGTACTGGAGGTGGGGTTGTAGTTGGTCATGAGCTTGGTCTTCTCGGTGTCGATTGTAGATGTTTTTATCCAGGTCATCACAAGCTGAGTTTCTTGTTCAGTGCCCGCCAGGCCATCGAAGGTATCGGCAAAGTGAAGGTTCGTAATAGTTCTCGCCGTGCTGATTGTGTGAACATGATCTTCAAGTGGATCACACATGATATATTTCAGGACTATGGTGAAAAGTATTGGAGAGAAAACGTGCCCTGACAAATCCCAGCTGATATGTGGGAACATTTCAGTCACGCCCTTTGTGAGACCTGCAGGCCTACTGGTCATATGCTGGATGTTATTAACTTTGTCCCAATATCTATTTTTGTCATAACGGCCTGTAGCCACCTCTGGAATGACTCTGTCAAATGCCTTTTGGAAGTCTGTGAAGACATGATAAACTCGTTCTTGTTTGTTGCAGGTGTTTTATTGGCCAAGGGTTCTTCATGTATGAGATAGTTAACGCCTTTTCATGAGTGGTGCTGATTTGATTGGCATTGGTCTTTTCCCACAGATTTAAAGGCATTTTGTGTCGTTGTTATCAGGTCTTTCTCAAAGTTTTCACACTCTTATTTTCTAATCAGTGCGCCTTTCTTTTTCTACCGTTAATCATTCAGTATTTTTGAGATCTGTCTATCAGTGATCAGTCTCACGATCGTTTCTTTTCTCCCAGGCCATTATTTATTTATCGTTCTGAGTTCTTACTTCCTCTCCAGTCCGTCATTGATTCTTCTCCTGTCGTTGTCTTCTCTCGACCGTCATTGGTTATTACCATGTTCTCTTTTTCTCCAGTCTACCGTTCATATCGGTTTTACGTTTTGCACATCCGTTCCTGTCTATCATTCATCCTTCTCACGTTCTGTTCATACCATCAAGTATGTCAGTCATACTTCTTGAGGTGTCTTCCTCTCGTTCGTTATCATCATCATCATCCTCCCTCTCTCTCTCTCTCTCTCTCTCTCTCTCTCTCTCTCTCTCTCTCTCTCTCTCTCTCTCTCTCTCTCGTAAAAGAAAAAAACATTTTGAAAGAGAAGAAAAAAACATTTTGAAAAGAGAGAGAGAGAGAGAGAGAGAGAGAATGGATGAAAAAAAGATGTGATGGAAGAGTATTTATCCGTCACATTTCAACACATGAAAATAATTTACACTTATTTCGCATATTACATTTTTCTTTTTTTTTTGATTAGCCATTTCATTCAAAGAACGACATTGATACACGCATATGCACACGCATTACGTTCACACGCAAGGCTACACACACACATACACGCACGCACGCACGCACGCACGCACGCGCGCACACACGCACACGCACACGCACACACACGCACACACAGGTACACGTGCGCACAAAATCACACAAATACACATGGACACACTCGTGTGCGCTCGAACGCACGCTCGCACGCACGCATGTACGCGCACGCACACACACACACACACGCGCGCGCGCACCACACACACACACACACAACACACACACACACACACACACACTTTAGCGGGTCTATCTTGAAAGTCAGCAACGAACTCTTCCTTACATCATACTGAGTACTTCTCGTCATGAAAACAGTGAACTGACAAAGTAACATTTCATGCGCGTGCGCGCGCGCGCGCGCGCGTGCGCATGTGTGTGTGTTAGAGAGAGAGGTATAAATCATTCATGAATCGAAAATTCTTTTATCAAAACTTGCACATTTCAGGAATATATATAGATAGTGATAGATGAACATCATTCGTTCGTCAATTTATGGATTGATTTATTTATCTGTACAGTTTGGTAGTTAGTGAGTAAATGATTGATCATCTGGTTACCGTATTTATTTCTCGATTTTTTTATTTATATATTTACTTTAGCAACGTTTTGAATGTTTGTATACCCAGTTAATGCGGTAATCACGGTATTACCTATGGAAATTTTAGGCTTTTTGCTTTTAAACCTACAGTTTAAATGTTTTACATAAAAATTAATGGCACATAGAATTGCAAGAAGTTTTTTTCTTTTTTATCGTAGCATCTCCTCCTCTCTCCCCCCCCCCCCCCCACCCCCCCCCCCCCCCCCCCCCCCCCCCCACACACACACACAACGCACACTCGTGCCCATCCCTCGCGATTTTTTTAAACGAGTATGTTTTACATTTGTTTATGTCCTGTTCATTCTTTGGTACGCTCTTTGTAACCCTTTTTTTGTTCGTTATTGGTTTTTTTTCGTTTTTGTTTATTCCTTCCTTTCCTTTATACATTCGCTTGATTTTGCGTTCGTTGTATCTGTTTTTTTGTGTGATTTTTTTTTTTTTTTTTTTTTTTTTTTTTTGGTTTTGTTTCCGTGCTTTGTTCGGTCGGTCAATCGCTCGTTCAGTCATTCATTCGTTCACTCGGTCAATCGCTCGTTCAATCATTCATTCGTTCACTCGGTCAATCGCTCGTTCTGTCATTCATTCGTTCATTCGGTCAAACGCTTGTTCAATCATTCATTCGTTCAGTCTGTCGGTCGCGCGTTCAGTCATTCATTCGTTCACTCGGTCAAACGCTCGTTCAATCATTCATTCGTTCACTCGGTCAAAACGCTCGTTCAATCATTCATTCGATCACTCGGTCAGTCGCTCGTTCAATCTTCATTCGTTCACTCGGGTCAATCGCTCGTTCAGTCATTCATTCGTTCACTCGGTCAATCGCTCGTTCATTCATTCGTTCAGTCTCTCGGTCGCTCGTTGAATCAATCATTCGTTCACTCGGGTCAAACGCTCGTTCAGTCATTCATTCGTTCAGTCTGTCGGTCGCTCGTTCAATCATTCATTCGTTCACTCGGTCAAACGCTCGTTCAGTCATTCATTCGTTCACTCGGTCAAACGCTCGTTCAGTCATTCATTCGTTCAGTCTGTCGGTCGCTCGTTCAATCATTATTCTTTCACTCGGTCAAAACGCTCGTTCAATCATTCATTCGTTCACTCGGTCGGTCACTCGTTCAGTCATTTCATTCGTTCAGTCTGTCGGTCGCTCGTTCATTCATTCATTCGTTCAGTCGGTCAAACGCTCGTTCATTCATTCGTTCACTCGGTCAAACGCTTGTTCAATCATTCATTCGTTCACTCGGTCAAACGCTCGTTCAGTCATTCATTCATTCAGTCTGTCGGTCGCTTTTTTCAATCATTCTTCGTTCACGCGGTTCTAAACGCTTGTTCATTTGTTCACTCGGTCAAACGCTCGTTATCCCCCCGGCGTCAGAAATCAAAATTGTACTATTTTGTGATTTTCTCTTTCTGAAATATGTGAATAAAAAAAATGTGGACAACGTGTGGAAAAATAAAAAGTTAAGAATAAGTAATAACTCCCATTGCATCCTATTAAATCATGAATCGTAAGAATGTGTGACGAAGCACAAGCGTTTGTATGGCATCCTCGCAGAAAATTTATCGTCGAGCCTCACTTCTGATGTCAGAAGTTCAAGAGAAAAAGATGAAAATCTATGTAAGTATTCAAACCCTAATTCTTCTGTTACATGCAAGGAATTCAGAGAACAGTTGAAGTCTTTCTTTTCGCGTGAAAGTATTGTTGGTATTTTATTTGTTGTGAACAAAAATGCTGGAAGGTCGTTTTATAAAGCCTCTGAAAAAAAGCAAAATATAGCCTCAATACATCCGGCAGGTTAAAGAAGAGGCGGATTGCACATGATAAACTCGAAGAAGAAAGAAAGATTATTTTTTTTTTTAGTCATTTCATGAAGTCCAGTCAATTCCAAGTCATGCTGCAAGACTCGAGCAGAAAGATCAAGCGGTGTGATGTGCCAGTGAACTGCTTCACACTATGTTCTAGCTTCCAGTGGGGACACGCACGTGTGCGCGTGCGAGTGCGCGTGCGTGCGTGCGTGCGCGCGGCGCGCGCGCGCGCGCGTGTGTGTGTGTGTGTGTGTGTGTGTGTGTGTGTGTGTGTTGTGTGTGTGTGTGTGTGGTGCGTGCGTGTGTGCGACGTGTGTGTGTGATACGTTTGCATGCTCCGCGCATGGTTGTATATGTCTGTGTGTGCGTTTGTATTCGTGTGCTTATGTGTGCGAGCGCGCGCGCGCTTGTGTGTGTGTGTGGTGTGGCGCGCACGTGTGTGTGGTGGTGTGTGTGTGTGCGCGCGCGCGTGCGCCCGTGCTTTGTGTGTGTGTATGTTGTGTGCGCGCGTACGCTTGTTTTTTCTGTGTGTGCAGAGAGGTAGGATGGGAGGGAGGGGGGGGGGGGGGGGGGGCATGAGTCGGCTTTTTCGCGCAACCATGGAAATTGATGTGTTCATGGAATTGCGACAGGACAGGGGAAAAGATGGAGGTGGAGGAAGAGGGGCTGGTGGTAAGGGAGCATGTCATTAGAACTTTTCAAATGAAGTACGTTTGTGTTGTTTGGACTAATTGTATTGTTTTTGAATGGACCTTTGTCAAACATGTAATCATATATTTCTTGTCATTTTTGTCCAATACTGGGAACACGGGTTAACTTGGTGTTTGTCGCGGTGCTCTCTCTCTCTCTCTCTCTCTCTCTCTCTCTCTCTCTCTCTCTCTCTCTCTCTCTCTCTCTCTCTCTCTCTTCGTGTCCTTGTGTTTACTATTCTTCTTCATTGTTTTACGGCATTGACTGTGAAGCTCATAAAGTTTGCTTTTACTACTTTTTTTCAATCGTGTTTTTAGATATTGTCCTGTAATTATCACTGAAAGCTCACAAAAAGCAAATAACCTGCCAAACTGCTGTAAAATGTGAAATTAGTAAAATGAGATAAGTTTTATATTAGAAATCATCATTTATTCTGGAGAACCCGAATGTGTAAGAGTCCGCAACATCTTGTCACCTTTTCAGAATATCCATGTCCTTCAATGTGTCATTATTGCGTCCGTTGTGTGTGCTGCTCCTACATATGATCTACCTAAGATACGATCAAAAGACATGCATACGGTGTAATATTCAGATGATATTTCCATCTAGACAAATGCAGATCTAGATGAGGGTGATAAATCTTGCTCAAAATATTTATCAACTGGTGATAGATACATTTAAACATGTACAGGGATTAAAATGGGCTTGCACATTCGGGAGGAAAACACTAATAATGATTTTTTAAAAGGTTAAAACAACTAATAATGTTTTAAAGATACGGGGAGAATCCGACATTACTACACCAAGTATTAAATGACAAAACTTTACAACATACACAAGACGAAGTTTTTGATATCCCTCGTTCACTTGACATGGCAGTTTCATACTGAGAATTTGATACTGAGTGCAAGGAGAAGGTCAACATTTTTGACAGCAAGTAGTGCTTAACCATGGAATCGGTATACAACAACAACAACAATAAATCTCCATTACCACAGTCACCAGTCTCGTCCGATTAAAACTGAGTGATCAGTAAGTTTCTTTTTCAACCCTGCAAAGCTTGTTGAATAAAATGCAATCCACAGGCAATAGAGATGCTGAATTAGCTCTTGGAATCCGGTACATGCAAGTACTGAATTCATACCATGAAGCTGGCTTACTTTTTCAGATAAGGTAAGTTGTCAGAAGCTAATCGGTTTTATTGGATTTTTGTGTGTCTTGAATCAGAAACAAGCAAAGTATTCTTAGACTCTAGCAACAAGTGCCCGAAAAGAGCTAGACACGATGTCTCTCTCCAGCCAGTTATGAATTAATACAAATGAATTATATAGAAAGAAATGACAGGGTTGTTTTTTACACCGGGTCCAACAGTGCTGTCATGCCTCACTGTGAGAACGACAGACTGTGAGAACCGACAGACTGTGAGAACCGACAGACCAAATTCGATTACGATTATACTGTGCTGAAAACATGTGAAAACATTACATTTTATCACCCGAGAAAGATAACATCTTTTTTTTGGAGACTCAGGAACATATTAAAGCCATGATCCAAAGTATTGAAAAGTTAACAGATGGCTTAATACTAGAATCACGCACAAGTTCTGGATTTAAAAAAAAAATCATTTGAAAGCACACCAATAATTTTGTCTTGGTATTACTATTACCGACTTCTTTTTCCTAGGTCCGTGTGAAGACAATGGAGGCATCGCACCGAAGAACTGTTCACCAGATTCCACCAGTTCTGTCAGTTGTGTTCCAAGGCCATGGACCCTGCAGTTGTTTCTCTGTCCAACCTGCAATGTCGTCAGTCCATTTGTTTCTGTCTTCCCTTTGGTCTCGGATGATTGTTTTAGCGGGGCCGTTTTATCTTCATGATAATACCAAGGTAGTTTCTTTGCTTTGCTGGTGTCAGCAAATCTTCGTATGGCCGATGTGCTGTTTAATGGTCTGACACACTTGTTCAGTGGTGATGTAATCAGTGTATCTGATGTATTAGTATCCTGCATGACATGTCATTTCATCAATTGGGTTCTTTCTTCCAGGTCCATGTCGCTTAAGCACATTGGGAAATGAAACACACCCGTGCATGCAGGAGCCAGATTTGTTCGTCATTCGCTGGAAGTAAATCCCAGATGTATGGACTGTAAGCCACTTCCTAGCTTCTATCCTAGTTATATCAGTACTGGAGGTGGGGTTGTAGTTGGTCATGAGCTTGGTCTTCTCGGTGTCGATTGTAGATGTTTCCAGGGTCATCACAAGCCGGAATAGCTCAGTTGGTAGAGCGCCGGACTCGTAATCTTAGTGATCCTGGGGTTGCGGGTTCGAACCTCCGCCGGGGCATTTCGGTACAGGGGGATTTTTCCCTCGGAGTTAACATTGGTTCTGACTCCATTTCCCATACAATCCTTCGAATGAGACTATAAACCGAGGTTCCGTGTGTGAACGCACGCATAACATCTTGCACACACGTAAAATCCCATCACCAACTTTCGGAAGAGTAGGCCAGTTTGGTCGTTGGTATGGATGACACGTTACACATAGCATGGCACCCTGCGTGAGAAATGGAAAGAATGAAGGAAGTAAGGAAAATGAGTGTTCGATATTGAACGATACTGACTGGATGACACGGGAAACGACTGAATGAAGCGCCAGCTGGCAGCTCTTCAGTCGGCACTACCAGGTAGGCAGCCCGTTGTGTAAACGAGTGTTGATTGTAAAGCGCTTAGAGCTTGGCCTTAGCCCAGAATAGGCGCTATATAAGTATTCATTATTATTATTATTATTAAGCTGAGTTCTTGTTCAGTGCCCGCCAGGCGATCGAAGGTATCGGCAAAGTGAAGGGTGGTAATAGTTCTCGCCGTGCTGATTGTTGTGAACATGATCTTCAAGTGGATCACATGATATTTCAGGACTATGGTTGGGAAAAATATTGGAGAGAAAACGTGCCCTGACAAATCCCAGCTGATATGTGGGAACATTTTCCAGTCACGCCCTTTGTGAGACCCGCAGGCTACTGGTCATATGCTGGATGTTATTAACTTTGTCCCAATATCTATTTTTGTCATAACGGCCTGTAGCACCTCTGGACTGACTCTGTCAAATGCCTTTTGGAAGTCTGTGAAGACATGATTAACTCGTTCTGTTTGTTGCAGGGTGTTTTATTGGCCAAGGGTTCTTCATGTATGAGATAGTTAACGCCTTTTTCATGAGTGGTGCGATTTTGATTGGCATTGGTCTTTTCCACAGATTTAAAGGCATTTTGTGTCGTTGTTATCCAGGTCTTTCTAAAAGTTTTCACACTCTTATTTTCTAATCAGTGGGGCCTTTCTTTTCAACCGTTAATCATTCAGTATTTTGAGATCTGTCTATCGTGATCAGTCTCACAATCGTTTCTTTTCTCCCAGGCCATTATTTATCGTTCTGGGTTCTCACTTCCTCTCCAGTCCGTCATTGATTCTTCTCCTGTCGTTGTCGTCTTCTCTCGACCGCATTGGTTATTACCATGTTCTCTTTTTCCCCAGTCTACCGTTCATCGGTTTTACGTTTTGCCCCATCCGTTCCTGTCTAAAATTCTCCTTCTCACGTTTTGTTCATACCATAAAAGTATGTCAGTCATAACTTCTTGAGGTGTCTTCCTCTCGTTCGTTATCATCTCATCCTCTCTCCCCTCTCTCTCTCTCTCTCTCTCTCTCTCTCTCTCTCCGTAAAAGAAAATAAATTTTGAAGGAAGAGAGGTGAAATGGATGAAAAAAAGATGTGATGGAAGAGTATTTATCCGTCCATTTCAACACATGAAATAATTTATACTTATTTCGCATATTACATTTTTTTTTTTTTATTAGCCATTTTATTCAAAAAACATTGATACACGCATATGCACACGCATACCTTCACACGCAAGGCTACACACACACACACGCAGCCCCCACACACACACCACCACACACCACACACACACACACACCACACACACACACACAAAACACACGCACACACACACACAGAGGTTACACGTGCGCACAAATCACACAATACACTGGACCACTCGTGTGCGCTTGAACGCACGCACGTATGTACGCGCCCCATTTTAGCGGTCTATCTTGAAAGTCAGCAACGAACTCTTCCTTACATCATACTGAGTACTTCTCGTCATGAAAACGGTGAACTGACAAAGTAACATTTCATGCGCGTGCGCGCGCGCGCGCGCGCGTGCGCATGTGTGTGTTGTTAGAGAGAGAGGTATAAATCATTCATGAATCGAAAATTCTTTTATCAAAACTTGCACATTTCAGGAATATATATAGATAGGTGATAGATGAACATCATTCGTTCGTCAATTTATGTATTGATTTATTTATCTGTACAGTTTGGTAGTTAGTGAGTAAATGATTGATCATCTGGTTACCGTATTTATTTCTCGATTTTTTTATTTATATATTTACTTTAGCAACGTTTTGAAGTTTGTATACCCAGTAAATGCGGTAATCACGGTATTACCTATGGAAATTTTAGGCTTTTTGCTTTTAAACCTACAGTTTAAATGTTTTACATAAAAATTAATGGCACATAGAATTGCAAGAAGTTTTTTTCTTTTTTATCGTAGCAGTTCCTCCTCCCCTCCTCCCCCCCCCCCCCCCCCCCCCCCCCCACACACACACACACGCACACTCGTGCCCATCCCTCGCGATGTTTTTAAACGAGTATGTTTTACATTTGTTTATGTCCTGTTCATTCTTTGGTACGCTCTTTGTAACCCTTTTTTTGTTCGTTATTGGTTTTTTTTTCGTTTTTGTTTATTCCTTCCTTTCCTTTATACATTCGCTTGATTTTGCGTTCGTTGTATCTGTTTTTTTTGTGTGATTTTTTTTTTTTTTTTTTTTTTTTTTTTGGTTTTGTTTCCGTGCTTTGTTCGGTCGGTCAATCGCTCGTTCAGTCATTCATTCGTTCACTCGGTCAATCGCTCGTTCAATCATTCATTCGTTCACTCGGTCAATCGCTCGTTCTGTCATTCATTCGTTCATTCGGTCAAACGCTTGTTCAATCATTCATTCGTTCAGTCTGTCGGTCGCGCGTTCAGTCATTCATTCGTTCACTCGGTCAAACGCTCGTTCAATCATTCATTCGTTCACTCGGTCAAACGCTCGTTCAATCATTCATTCGATCACTCGGTCAGTCGCTCGTTCAATCATTCATTCGTTCACTCGGGTCAATCGCTCGTTCAGTCATTCATTCGTTCACTCGGTCAATCGCTCGTTCATTCATTCGTTCAGTCTCTCGGTCGCTCGTTGAATCAATCATTCGTTCACTCGGGTCAAACGCTCGTTCAGTCATTCATTCGTTCAGTCTGTCGGTCGCTCGTTCAATCATTCATTCGTTCACTCGGTCAAACGCTCGTTCAGTCATTCATTCGTTCACTCGGTCAAACGCTCGTTCAGTCATTCATTCGTTCAGTCTGTCGGTCGCTCGTTCAATCATTCATTCTTTCACTCGGTCAAACGCTCGTTCAATCATTCATTCGTTCACTCGGTCGGTCACTCGTTCAGTCATTCATTCGTTCAGTCTGTCGGTCGCTCGTTCATTCATTCATTCGTTCAGTCGGTCAAACGCTCGTTCATTCATTCGTTCACTCGGTCAAACGCTTGTTCAATCATTCATTCGTTCACTCGGTCAAACGCTCGTTCAGTCATTCATTCATTCAGTCTGTCGGTCGCTTGTTCAATCATTCATTCGTTCACTCGGTCAAACGCTTGTTCATTTGTTCACTCGGTCAAACGCTCGTTCAGTCATTCATTCGTTCAGTCTGTCGGTCGCTCGTTCAATCATTCATTCGTTCACTCGGTCAAACGCTCGTTCAGTCATTCATTCGTTCAGTCGGTCAATTGCTCGTTCAGTCATTCATTCGTTCAGTGAGTCGGTCACTCGTTCAGTCATTCATTCAGTCGGTCAGTCGTTCAGTCAGCGGGCCAACGGTGAGGCACATACGCAGGGCGTGACGGGGGTTGAGGTGCACGGAGCGCGGATGCTGGTCTTGACAAGGATGGGTGTACGTGGAAGGGGGGGGGGGGGGGGTGGGGTGAAGCTGCAGAGAGTAACACGGATGGGGTCACAGGGGGTGTGCGGATGCAGAGGATAACATGGGTGTGAGTACAGGGAGCGCGGATTTCAGACCTTGACATGGGTTGGGGGGGAGGGGAGGGGGGGGGGGGGGGGGGGGAGCGCGTAGAATTCAAGGCTTGACTTGAATGGGGATTTAGCAGGGTGCGGATTTCTGCGGCTGATCTGAGGCGGGGGGGAGGGGGGGTGGGTTGTAGCGGATTTCGGGTGTTGAGATGGGTCTGGGTACAGGAAGCGCGGGTTGTAGAGCATGATGTAGGTGGGAGAGGAGCAGGGAAGGCGTGACATGGGTGGGCGTACAGGGCGCACAGATTTCAGGGTCTCTTTTTTTTCGTTTTTTTTAAATTTTTTTATTTTATTTATTTTTAATAATCAAACAATTGGGAGAATACAGATGCGCAGAAAGAGGACAGTGCGCAAAATCAGGTGCATGTCTGCATGTCTTGCTCACAGATAAACACCTGTTACACACACACACACACACACACACACGCATGCACGCGCGCGCGCGCACACACACGCGCACACACAAAAGAGACATCAAAGCATGAAAATGCAAATCAAGTAAAATGCATCTTTAACTAATGTACCTTTCACAGTGCGATATGAAACGGTAAAATACAGTACAACGCAATACAATGTAAAACAACGCAACGCAACACCATGATACAAGACAAAACAGTAAATACAATACAATACAATACAAAAAATCTGCTAGGTGGAGTGCCCCCCCCCCCCCCCTCCCCCCTTCCGAATTCAGGGACTGATATGAGTGGGTGAACTAGGGAGTGAAGGTTTGAGGGCGTGACGGGGTGAGCGTCGATGAAGGTGTGACGTGAGCGGGCGTATTGGGGCAGTAGGTTAGCAGCTGGAGGACATTGCGTGGGCGGGCGTATTGGGGCAGAGAGGTAGCAGCTGGAGGACATTGCATGGGCGGGCGTATAGGGGCAGAGAGGTAGCAGCTGAAGGACATTGCATGGGCGGGCGTATAGGGGCAGAGAGGTAGCAGCTGGAGGACATTGCGTGGGCGGGCGTATTGGGGCAGAGAGGTAGCAGCTGGAGGACATTGCATGGGCGGGGCGTATTGGGGCAGAGAGGTAGCAGCTGGAGGACATTGCGTGGGTGGGCGTATTGGGGCAGATGTGCTGTAGATGTAGGGCGGGGCATGAATGGGCGTCTTGGGGCAGAGGGGCGAGGATGAAGGACGTGACACAGGTGGGCGTCTTGGGCAGGAGGGGCGCAGAGAATGGCGTCCGGTTGGTGTCTTATTGAAGCAGAGGTGTGGATGAAGGGCGTGACATGGTGGGTATTCTACTAGAGCGAAGTGGGCACAGGTGAAGGTCATGCAATTGTGGACGTACCTGGGCACAGGAGGCGCGGATGTAGGTCGTGACATGGATGTCTTATTGGGGGAGAGGAGCGGATGAAGGACGTGACATGGGTGTCTTATTGGGAAGAGGGAGGGGATGAAGGTCGTGACATGGATGTCTTATTGGGGAGAGGGAGCGGATGAAGGACGTGACATGGGTGTCTTATTGGGAAAGAGGGAGGGGATTAAGGTCGTGACATGGATGTCTTATTGGGGGAGAGGGAGCGGATGAAGGACGTGACATGGGTGTCTTGTTGGGGAAGAGGGAGGGGATGAAGGACGTGACATGGGGTCTTATTGGGGAAGGAGGGGATGAAGGACGTGACATGGGTGTCATTGTGGTAGAGGGAGCAGATGGACGTTACATGGGTGTCTTATAGGGGAAGAGGGAGGGGATGAAGGACGTGACATGGGTGTCTTGTTGGGAAGAGGGAGGGGTTGAAGGACGTGACATGGGTGTCTTGTTGGGGAAGAGGGAGGGGATGAAGGACGTGACATGGGTGTCTTATTGGGAAGAGGGGGCGCGGATGAAGGACGTGACATGGATGTCTTATTGTGGAAGAAGGGGCGCGGATGAAGGACGTGACATGGATATCTTATTGGAAAAGGAGGGGATGAAGGACGTGACATGGGTGTCTTGTGGAAGAGGGAGCGGATGAAGGACGTGACATTGTTGTAGAGGGAGCAGATGAAGTACGTGACATGGGTGTCTTATTGTGGAAGAAGGAGGGGATGAAGGACGTGTCATTGAGGTAGAGGGAGCAGATGAAGGACGTGACATTGTTGTAGAGGGAGCGGATGAAGGACGTGACATTGTTGTAGAGGGAGCGGATGAAGGACGTGACATTGTTGTAGAGGGAGCGGATGAAGGACGTGACATTGTTGTAGAGGAGCAGATGAAGGACGTGACATGGGTGTCTTGTTGTGGAAGAGGGAGCGGATGAAGGACGTGACATTGTTGTAGAGGGAGCAGATGAAGGACGTGACATGGGTGTCTTATAGGGAAGAGGGAGGGGATGAAGGACGTGACATGGGTGTCTTGTTGTGGAAGAGGGGGGGGGGGGGGGGGGGGGGGCATGAAGGACGTGACATGGGTGTCTTATTGGGGAAGAGGGAGGGGATGAAGGACGTGACATTGGTGTCTTATTGGGGAAGAGGGAGCAGATGAAGGACGTGACATGGTGTCTTGTTGGGGAAGAGGGAGCTGATGAAGGACATGACATGGGTGTCTTGTTGGGGAGGAGGGAGCTGATGAAGGACGTGACATGGGATTCCTGTTGAGGAAGAGGGGCGAATGAAAAGCGTGTCATGGTGGGGGAATTGAGACAAAGGGGGCACGGATGAAGGACGTGATGTGGTGTGTTGTATTGGGCAGAGGTTTGCAGATGCACATCGTGACCTTGGTGGATGTAGTGATGGAGAGTGGGGCGCAAATGAAGGGCGTGACGTGGTAGGGTGTACTGGGGCAGAGGTACGCGGATGAAGGGCGTGACATGGTCAGCGTATTGGGGCAGAGGTACGCGGATGAAGGGCGTGACATGGTCAGCGTATTGGGGTAGAGGGACGCGGATGAAGGGCGTGACATGGTCAACGTATTGGGGCAGAGGTACGCGGATGAAGGGCGTGACATGGTCAGCGTATTGGGGCAGAGGTACGCGGATGAAGGGCGTGACATGATCAGCGAATTGGGGCAGAGGGACGCGGATGAAGGGCGTGACATGGTCAGCTTATTGGGGCAGAGGTACGCGGATGAAGGGCGTGACATGGTCAGCGTATTGGGCAGAGGTACGCGGATGAAGGGCGTGACATGGTCAGTGTATTGGGGCAGAGGACGCGGATGAAGGGCGTGACATGGTCAGCGTATTGGGGCAGAGGTACGCGGATGAAGGGCGTGACATGGTCAGTGTATTGGGGCAGAGGTACGCGGATGAATGGCGTGACATGGTCGGCGTACTGGGGCAGAGGGACGCGGATGAAGGGCGTGACATGGTCAGCGTATTGACGCAGAGGGACGCAGATATAGGGTGTGGCATGGTCAGCGTATTGACGCAGAGCGACGTGGATGAAGGGCGTGACATGGTCGGCGAATTGGGGCAGAGGTACGCGGATGAAGGGCGTAACATGGTCAGTGTATTGAGGCAGAGGGACGCAGATGAAGGGTGTGACATGGTCAGCGTATTGACGCAGAGGGACGCGGATGAAGGGCGTGACATGTCAGCGTATTGGGCAGAGGGACGCGGATGAAGGCGTGACATGGTCAGCGTATTGGGGCAGAGGTACGCGGATGAAGGGCGTGACATGGTCATGTATTGAGGCAGAGGGACGCAGATGGAAGGTTGTGACATGGTCAGCGTATGGGCAGAGGCCGGATAAGAGCGTGACATGGTCGGCGTATGGGGCAGAGGGCGGGGATGAAGGCGTGACATGGTCAGCGTATGGAGCAGAGAGGGCGGGGATGAAAGGCGTGACATGGTCAGCGTATTGGGGCAGAGTGGGCGCAGATGAAGTGCGTTACATGGTGGGCGAAGCGGATAGGGGAACAGATGGGGGTGGGGTGGGGGAGCAAGGTAGCATGGAAGCAGGAAACGAAAGTGGGAAATGGGTAAATACGATAAGGTAGAGTGAGTAGGATAGATGTGGAGAGTAGGAAAAAGAGAAGGACGCAGGAAAATTAGGAAAGGTGGTGGAAACGGGAAAAGGCACTGGAAGCAGAGAATAGGGAAAAGTAGGAAACGGTTCAGAAAGCTGACACCAGTAGGGAAAAAAGAAGTATGAAAAATAGGAAATTGTAGGAAGAGTAAGAAAAGGCAGAAGAAAATAGAAAATTTAGGAAAGGGTTGGCGGAAAAAAGATAGAACGGCAAAAATGGTGGTTGAAGAAAAGGGGGAAACAAGTTGCAAAACTATCAAATAATGGGAAAAAAAAAACAGCAGAGAAATCCTCCGAGGGAAAAAGCTATAAAAAGAAAAGTTGGGGAATGGAACAAAAGTATTGAAAAAGGAAAACATGGGAGTATGAAAAAGAAAAGAAAATGTGGAAAAAATGGAAATTGAGCAAAAGGTATTAGGATGAAAAGGAAAACACAGGAAAGTTCGAAAGCGGGAACAAGAAAAATGTTTATTTCATTATCTTTATTGTATTATTATATTATTATTATTATTATCATTATTAACATTATTCAGAAACAAATCACAGTGGAGGGAAACGTATAAAGAGAGAAAAAAGCACGTCAATTTCCACCCCATCCTTGTATATACTTAGCGCCATTAAAAACGCACGGGTCAGAAGAACAAATAACTCGACAGAGTAAATCAGTTAGGGGTATCAGCACTGTTGTAACTCGACAGAGGTAAATCAGTTAGGGGTAATGAAATACTTAATGTTGAATGACAAAGTCATGAACAGAAAAAGAAGTGCGCAATGGACAACATGTGCTGATACCCCAAACTGATTTACCTCTGTCGAGTTATTTTGTTCTCCTGACCGTGCGTTTTTAATGGCGCAAGTATATATATAGTACCCTCCCACTCCTACCCTTTACCGTCACTCCTTCATCTGATTGCATGTCAATTCTGCAGAGAGGAGAAAGAGAAGAGAGATGGGGGTGGGGGGTGGGGGTGGGGGGGGTGGGGGTGGGGGTAGTGTGGTGTGGTGGAGAGATGTTTGTCAAGGGGGGAGGGGACGACGCCCACACGTGCTCGGGCATCACGCATCACTTTTAGAAAATAACAAAAAGGCAGAGAAAAGAAAATCAGCAAATTGCCCAATTGAAAAGGCTTTTGTTCGCTGATGTGACACGATTTCCAAGGGGGCAAAATACGTCCAGACCGCCCTCGTGTGTCCGTGGGCTCAGATTCAGTGCAGAGGTAAACAAGAAACTTGACAACCGGAGGGCAGCTCTTTTGTTTTTGTTTAAACATCATCTCGATGACAAAACGCAACAATGCCAGTGCAAGAAGAAATGAAAGCGCACAGTGCCTACACAACGTAAATACAGACGCCTTCTCACCCCCACACCCCTCTGCGCGCGCACGCAGGCGCGCACACACACACGTGTGTGTGTGGTGTGTTATAACTCTCTCTCTCATGCGCGCGCGCGCACAACACATCACCACACACACACACACACACACAACACGCACACACGCACGCACACACGCTGAATTCTTGAGCCTTGGGTGTGAAATCCATAGAAGAATGTGTGCGCGTGTGAAGTGTGTGTGGTGTGTGTGTGGTGTGTGTGTGTGTGCGCGTGCGTGCGTGCGTGCGTGGTCTTCCTCGAGGGCAAGGAGGACCGACAGAATCGAGCAGTAAAGTGCGCCACAACTCCCAGCCCCCTACCCGAAATCACTCCCCTGGGGTGATAAAGAGCACGTGCCACACCTCGCCCCTGGGGGAACCAGTCCAGACTGACCTCTCCCTTTGTTCCACCGTCGCTCCCCATCTGTTCCCAAATCACCAACCCGCTGATTGTTCTGCGGCAGGGTGCATAAACGGACCCCAAGGAATGAAGAAAGGCGCGCCCTCGGCTTGTCCAACCCCGCATGAAAGGAGCTGGAGATGGGCACTGGCCTATATTTACTCCCCGGGTTGTTTCTGGAGTGAGGCCTAAATAAAAATTCGCCGGGGAGAGGTTTTGGAACAGGATGGGGAGTATTTCGGGCTCAGGTCTTGAATCATACATCCCCCTCATACGTTTATGCACAAACGAATATGTTTTGGCTCTGAGGATGCCCTGGCCAAGTGAAGTAACGAGTCTTTGTACTTTGGAAGTGTGTGTCTTGTGTTTGGCCAGCCAAGAGAAGTTAAGAAATCTCTGAAGATCGTGTAGTCGGATTTCACGTTGCTGTAGAAATTCATCTGTTGGTGGCCATGGCAAACTTTCTGATTTCTCGAAGGCCTCTGTTATTACTGTCCGTAGATAGTACACGCACACACGCCGCACACACACACACAAAACACACACACCACGACACACACACACACACACACACACCACACACACAAAGCATGTCGGTTGAGCCAAGCTCGTACACTAGAATGACGGTTCTGTCAGTTTCATTTCTGAACTGTACACAAGCAAAGGCTGAAACTCCCCACCTTTTCTATGGGTAAAGCAAAATATTAATGACAATCTGTGCCCGTATGTCTCGCTCTTCTCCAACTTCCGCCTTAGCTTTTCAGCCCTATAATGTGTGTATTTAGGTGGTCTGTCTCGTTCAAGGCAGAGGTATATTATCACACAGATCCGACAGTCTCAATATCTTCTGCTGCTGAAGCACCTCTCTTTCAATTCTTAAACAGACTCTGTCAAATGCTGTCTTGTGTGACTTTTCCAGGTTTTCAGATCTCTCTTTGACGCACCGTCTTTACTCTGCCATGCTGCACGATCTCTGGCATACTTCTTACGACAGTAAGGGTGATACTGCGCTTCACAGGCAAACGGGTCAAATCCTCTGATTCTGCACAATTGTTTCTCGTCTTTTTTGTACTCGGCAACTTCAAGAACTGTGCTCCATCCTTCACGTTCAAACTTGGATGTAGGTTCAGTTGTCTCTTTTTACACAATATGCAGTCTGGTTTGAAGATAATTTTTCCACTGAGCCAGAAAACGCCTAGCCTGTCTTTGCTCTAGAGGTATTGTTTGTAAATTCTGAAGATGATTCCAGTCTATCAAGGTTTTTAGTGAACCTTTGGTAACGGTCACAATGGTAGCCGTATTCTGGCCGTTGCAAGCCTCTTTCATCCGATCTGGAGAATCCAGTTGGCTGCAATAGTCTTTTCTTGCAAATGTCTTAAGTTTTATCAGTCTATTCTGAGGTCCTTTGCAGTCAGAGAGGTGAACAAATGATCTCTTGTTAGAATCGCTGAAATAATGACGCACACTTCACCGACAGGGCTGTCTTCATGTTTTCGCTTTCTTGCCGGCATGTTCAGTTGATCATTACACCAGAGGATTCATTCACTGCACAGCACACACACCACACACACACACACACACACACACACACACACAAAAACAAACAGAACAAAGAACATTAGTAATGCAAATCAAACCATTGTTTGGTTAAGAAGCAAATGCATGCGATTTCCAAGTAGTAGTGTTATTACGATACATGCACATATGAAATGTAGAAAATTCGTTATTTATTGAAAATAATCGCATCATCTAGAATAACAAAGTCTTTCATGTTACTGTTGTATTTCACTACAATATATTCATTTTATTTTACAGATATGCTTTTTGCAAATAACAATAATTTTGTTCTGTTTAAATCGTGTGTCGTTTTTGTCGTAATCGCACATTTAGGGGGTATAGCAGATATATTTAATTTTGTATCTATAAAAAACGGGACTAGGAAGCCCTAATTGGTCCTGAATGACCCACAAGCATTGTGTATAAAAACGACCCCCCAAAAGCCCTGCTTGCTATTATTTTCAGTGTATCGCTGATGACATACAGTCCGTATTGTGAAAATGACTGTTTCGGTGGAAAGCGCATCTCTGAAGCCAAGGTATACTATATTGGACTACACAAAAGGATTTTTTAAGACGGCAAATCATTGATTTAGTCACAAAAGTGACAGAAACGTGGATTCCTGGTCATTCACATGAGAGCTACATTTGACTGAAATTGATGGTTGTGGTCAGCATTCAAGGGGGGGGGGGTGTCCTTAAATCAAGGGCCATAACTCATAGTCCAAATGAGTTATTTTCTTGGGAACAACCAGAAACGTATTCAGTGGTCCCTAAGTACATTGAGGAACCACTTGCTTAAGTCCGGGGGGGGGGGGAGGGGAGGGGGGGGGGGGGCGTACATGGGACTATGGTCTGCTTGGCAACTATAACTGGCTGACGACAGACCCGCTGACTACCATGTACTGCCCACTGTCTGGGTGTCGTTGACCCCTTTTTTCTTCTAACATCTGGGCTAACAATGCTAAGCGCTGACCGCTTTATCCCCCTGCAAATACTGGTACTGGAGTGATTTAAGAAAACAGCTAGTGTCGTCTTCTCTTGTGTCCTCTTCTTCTTCTTCGTCTTCTTCTTCTTCCTCTTCTTCTTCTCGTCGTCTACTTCTTCTTTCTTCTTCTTCTTCTTCTTCACCTTTGTCATCGTCGTCGTCTTCTTCGTTGTCTTCTTCACATTCTCTTCTTCGTTCTCTCTCTCTCTCTCTCTCTCTCTCTCTCTCTCTCTTTTCTCTCTCTCCTCTCCTCTCTCTCTCTCTCTCCTCATCCTTGCTTTTCTGGTTCTTGTTCTTGTCTGTATTTAAGATGTCGTCATAATTTTCGTCGCATAATGTGCTTTTAAACAACTTGAATAGAGACAGAGTCCCTCGTTACTCTCTTAAGAGCGGCACAGAAACCCGTTCACTTCGAAGAGGCCTCCAGATGTTGCTGCTCCTGGAGATGCTCGTGCTTCCACAACCGTCCTGCATGTTCGTTCGAAACTGACGAAATGCGCCGAGAGTGGTATGTCATTCGCAAACACGCCAAAGCTCTGCAAAGAGGAGCATGATATTTTTTACGTCATCGTTGAAAAAAAAGGGAAACCACTCTGAATTAAAAAAAACAAACAAACCGTGTTCAGGGAGCAAAACGATGAGGTTGACAAGACACCGGAAGATGATAAACGAGACGGCATCAATAGATCAATGTTATCGTTATATTTTTCACTATATGTCACAGCTCTAGCCCAAGGCGGGAAGGGGAGGGGGGGGGGGTATCCTCAAAGCTTTTGGACATTTTGTGCCGCACAGAGACCAAAAACAAAGGTATTAAATTCAGTATTTGCAGGTCCTAAATCCCCACCCTCCCAGTTTTGCGTTCCCTTCCAGTTCCATACGTATGCGGGGGCCTGTTAGAGGGATTGCGTCCCCTCCCATCTCGCTGCTTCCCTTCCTTAACCTCCCCCCCCCCCCCCCCCCCCCCCGATCCCAGCCCATTTCACACTACCCACCCTTCCCACTCGCCAGCATTTTCCTCCCCCCCCCCCTCTCTCTCTCCTTTTTCTCTCTCTCCTCTCTCTCTCTCTCTCTCTCTCTCTCTCTCCGTCAATGTGACTTTGTTATGTTCCATGTACATCCCCCTTCTGAGCGGCCAAGGCCTGTAAGAATAAAACATCTGAATCTCTCCGTCTCTCTCCTTCCCTGACCTAGTTACGAAAAATATACGAATTCGGAAAGATCTCAGTTTATTTTTAGCGCGGAAGTTCGAAGAAAAAAAGGTCGGAATTGGAATCAAATCGTCGAAGTGCCGTCCACCCCTCCCCCCACCCCCCACCACCACCTACTTCGCCCCTCCTGTCCCTTCCTCTCCAACCCCCCCCCCCCCCCCCCCGGGTCAACATCATTTGGGGTTACAAACCTCCTTCTGTCCTTTTCTTCACTTCTCACACTTTTAAGTCGGCGGACCCCCCCCCCCCCCCCCCCCCCCCCCCCCCCCCCCTCCCCCCAATTGCTTTGGTCTAACAACTTAAAAAGATCCCCCACTCCAATATTCCCCTTTGGACGAAGGCTTCTCCTCTGCCTCATGTCAAGGTCTCCAGGATTGAGAGGTCCGTCAGACCCTCCCCGTTCAGGAAGCACGTTCATCATGATGGGCACGGCAGTGGTCTGTCTCGTCCTCCTCCCAGCGGTTGTGATGCTGTGGGGCCGGAATAGCTCAGTTGGTAGAGCGCCGGACTCGTAACCTTGGTGATCCTGGGGTTGCGGGTTCGAATCTCCGCCGGGCCGTTTCGGTACAGGGGGATTTTTCCCTCAGAGTTAGCATTGGTTCTGACTCCATTTCCCATACAGTCCTTCGAATGATAACCCGAGGTTCCGTGTGTGAACGTACGCATAAAATCCTGCACGCACGTAAAATCCCATCACCAACTTTCGGAAGAGAAGGCCAGTTTGGCCGTTGGTATGGATGACACGTTAAACATAGCATGCACCCTGCGTAAGGAATGGAAAAAAAATGAAAGGAAGTAAGGAAAATGAGGGAACTATATTGAATTATATAGACTGGATGATCCAGGAAACGACTGAGTGAAGCGCCAGCTGGCAGCTCTTCAGGCGGCACTACCCAGGTAGGTAGCCCGTTGTGTAAACAAGTGTGGCTTGTAAAGCGCCTAGAGTTTGGTCTCTAGTCGAGAATAGGCGCTATATAAGTATTCATTGTAATATAATAATTTTTATTATCTGAAAAGGCACGAATGGGTAGAACCGGAACTGCTCGGCGGTCGCGAGGGGCCTCCGCTGGTGGGGTGGTTTGCAGGATCACCTCGTGTGGAGTGTCCTCTGTGCTGCACTCGGCGTGGCGTTCTTTGGGGAGGGGCGAGAGAGCGATGTGATTGGACTTGGTACAGATCGAGCTAGAGAAGAGAAAGTACAGTAAGAAAGTAAAATGCACTTGTGATCACACGCACACACACGCACACACACACGCACGCACGCACACGCACACACACTCGCGCACACCCACACACATGATGCATACATGTGCACGCGTGCATATGCGCGTGCTCACGAACTTACGTACGCCCGAGCGCACACGGGTTATCCATAACTGTAATGGAAAGTTTAAGAATTGAATAAATGAACACACGCACGCACGCACGCACACACACACACACACACACAGCACACACCACCCCGCACACACACACACACTGCATGTGTCTGTGTCTGTCGGGCCTGTTTGACGTCAGAATATATGACATATAAGACATGTGTTCTATAGGTCTCTGAAAGACGGTCTTAATTCTATACCCTTATCTCGAAGTCTTCAACTAGACCTTGTCTGCGGAGTGTAATTAGTATCACCTGGAGAGAGAGAGATCTGCACGTGCACAGGGCAACTGAGTGAAACTAGGAGCAAAACAAAACAGTAAATCGTTGTGTCCTAATCCCCCCCCCCCCCCCCCCCCCCCCCCCCCCCCCCCCCCCCCCCAAAGAAAAAAAATTAATTAAATAAATAAAATAAAAAAATAAAATAAAATATAATGATAATAAAGAAATAAAAAAATAATAATAATGCAAATAAGAATCGAACACTAAAGCAAGGTGCGAACCAAACAAATCAAAACAAACGATTTTGAAAGAAAAAAACTCATTTTTTTCGCCGGACAAAAGACGACCAAATGACAAGACAAAACACGACGCGTTTGCACCTCTGTGGTCTTGTTCAGGCAAGATACACAGCACTCAGGACAACGAGAGAGTCAAGTCTCACACGACGCGTTTGCACCTCTGTGGTCTCGTTCAGGCAAGATACACAGCACTCAGGACAACGAGAGAGTCAAGTCTCACACGACGCGTTTGCACCTCTGTGGTCTTGTTCAGGCAAGATACACAGCACTCAGGACAACGAGAGAGTCAAGTCTCACACGACGCGTTTGCACCTCTGTGGTCTTGTTCAGGCAAGATACACAGCACTCAGGACAACGAGAGAGTCAAGTCTCACACGACGCGTTTGCACCTCTGTGGTCTTGTTCAGGCAAGATACACAGCACTCAGGACAACGAGAGAGTCAAGTCTCACACGACGCGTTTGCACCTCTGTGGTCTTGTTCAGGCAAGATACACAGCACTCAGGACAACGAGAGAGTCAAGTCTCACACGACGCGTTTGCACCTCTGTGGTCTTGTTCAGGCAAGATACACAGCACTCAGGACAACGAGAGAGTCAAGTCTCACACGACGCGTTTGCACCTCTGTGGTCTTGTTCAGGCAAGATACACAGCACTCAGGACAACGAGAGAGTCAAGTCTCACACGACGCGTTTGCACCTCTGTGGTCTTGTTCAGGCAAGATACACAGCACTCAGGACAACGAGAGAGTCAAGTCTCACACGACGCGTTTGCACCTCTGTGGTCTTGTTCAGGCAAGATACACAGCACTCACGACAACGAGAGAGTCAAGTCTCACACGACGCGTTTGCACCTCTGTGGTCTTGTTCAGGCAAGATACACAGCACTCACGACAACGAGAGAGTCAAGTCTCACACGACGCGTTTGCACCTCTGTGGTCTTGTTCAGGCAAGATACACAGCACTCAGGACAACGAGAGAGTCAAGTCTCACACGACGCGTTTGCACCTCTGTGGTCTTGTTCAGGCAAGATACACAGCACTCAGGACAACGAGAGGGTCAAGTCTCACACGACGCGTTTGCACCTCTGTGGTCTTGTTCAGGCAAGATACACAGCACTCAGGACAACGAGAGGGTCAAGTCTCACACGACGCGTTTGCACCTCTGTGGTCTTGTTCAGGCAAGATACACAGCACTCAGGACAACGAGAGGGTCAAGTCTCACACGACGCGTTTGCACCTCTGTGGTCTTGTTCAGGCAAGATACACAGCACTCAGGACAACGAGAGAGTCAAGTCTCACACGACGCGTTTGCACCTCTGTGGTCTTGTTCAGGCAAGATACACAGCACTCAGGACAACGAGAGAGTCAAGTCTCACACGACGCGTTTGCACCTCTGTGGTCTTGTTCAGGCACGATACACAGCACTCAGGACAACGAGAGAGTCAAGTCTCACACGACGCGTTTGCACCTCTGTGGTCTTGTTCAGGCACGATACACAGCACTCAGGACAACGAGAGAGTCAAGTCTCACACGACGCGTTTGCACCTCTGTGGTCTTGTTCAGGCAAGATACACAGCACTCAGGACAACGAGAGAGTCAAGTCTCACACGACGCGTTTGCACCTCTGTGGTCTTGTTCAGGCAAGATACGCAGCACTCAGGACAACGAGAGAGTCAAGTCTCACACGACGCGTTTGCACCTCTGTGGTCTTGTTCAGGCAAGATACACAGCACTCAGGACAACGAGAGAGTCAAGTCTCACACGACGCGTTTGCACCTCTGTGGTCTTGTTCAGGCAAGATACACAGCACTCAGGACAACGAGAGAGTCAAGTACCTCACCTCTGTGGTCTTGTTCAGGCAAGATACACAGCACTCAGGACAACGAGAGAGTCAAGTCTCACACGACGCGTTTGCACCTCTGTGGTCTTGTTCAGGCAAGATACACAGCACTCAGGACAACGAGAGAGTCAAGTCTCACCTCTGTGGTCTTGTTCAGGCAAGACACACAGCACTCAGGACAACGAGAGAGTCAAGTCTCGCACGACGCGTTTGCACCTCTGTGGTCTTGTTCAGGCAAGATACACAGCACTCACGACAACGAGAGAGTCAAGTCTCACACGACGCGTTTGCACCTCTGTGGTCTTGTTCAGGCAAGATACACAGCACTCGGGACAACGAGAGAGTCAAGTCTCACACGACGCGTTTGCACCTCTGTGGTCTTGTTCAGGCAAGATACACAGCACTCAGGACAACGAGAGAGTCAAGTCTCACCTCTGTGGTCTTGTTCAGGCAAGATACACAGCACTCAGGACAACGAGAGAGTCAAGTCTCACCTCTGTGGTCTTGTTCAGGCAAGATACACAGCACTCAGGACAACGAGAGAGTCAAGTCTCACCTCTGTGGTCTTGTTCAGGCAAGATACACAGCACTCAGGACAACGAGAGAGTCAAGTCTCACCTCTGTGGTCTTGTTCAGGCAAGATACACAGCACTCGGGACAACGAGAGAGTCAGTCTCACCTCTGTGGTCTTGTTCAGGCAAGATACACAGCACTCAGGACAACGAGAGAGTCGAGTCTCACCTCTGTGGTCTTGTTCAGGCAAGATACACAGCACTCGGACAACGAGAGAGTCAAGTCTCACCTCTGTGGTCTTGTTCAGGCAAGATACACAGCACTCAGGACAACGAGAGAGTCAAGTCTCAACATTTGAGAAATTTAGGGATTGCTCCTTCTTCGTTGTCACTGTCCTGAATGTTGTTGTTGTTTTTTTCTTGCCTGAAGAAGACCAAAGAGGTCGAAACGCGTCGTCTTTTCTCTTGTGATTTGTTTGCCCCTTTTGTCCGGCGGGAAAGTCATAGTTTGTCTTTCAGATTTGTTTCAGTCTCCGCCTGCAGTCATCTCCCTTTGAAACCAAAGCAAACAAAATCGAACAGAACAGCTACCAAAACCGAATAACAAACAAACAAAACAAATAAAAACTCCATAACGTTACTAAAGAACCTAAACAATGCTACAAAGACGAGAAAAACAAACGTCCAAACCCAACAAACACAGACAACTCAATCAACCAACCAGTCGACCAACAATCCGAAAAACAAACAGACAAAACAAAACAAGAAACCAGTTCGAAACTAAAACATACAACAAACCAAATCAACCATACCAGCTTATAACAGCAGGCCAAAGCAAGCAACATCAACCAAATGATCATACTAACAGGGACACACAGAATCAAGCAAAGGAATTCTTCATCAAGGCAACAAAGAATATGCGTGGAAGGGGAAGCGAAATGATGGGTCGGTAAAACAACACAATTTAGTTTCTAAACGCATCGCTGAAAACGGTCCAGGTACCTCATTTGAAGGTACCTATTTGCATTCCGCCTCAGTTCCGTATGACAGAAAGAGAGAGAGGGAGGGAGGGAGGGAAAGAGAGAGAATGCTGCAGACAACTCGGTCCACCGCTCGGGCTATATCAAAGCTGTTACCACGTTGACGTCAACCCTCAAAATAGATTTCTAGACACATGTACACAATCCATAAAAACAGATTTACAACAGAAAATAAAAGCACGCCGGAATTCCGTTAAAAGCTTTCTTCCGTAAAATCTTTGATAAAATTTTAAATATAGATCTCTTTCTTATACTTCAAAAATCACATCAGGTGAGACATCGCTGAACAAGGTTTTCTTGGAGTCTGCTATTGAAGTGGTTATGTCTGACATTATGTAAGTCCCAACACTCCATATGAAAAATGTTTCATAGTGAATGGCGCATAACATGGAATGCAACACACAGCTTCTTCATCTTCTGTTTCCTAGCAGAGCGTCATCCTTTAATCTTAGTGCGCAAGCGGGAAACCCGTCCATTGACGTGACTACAGCAGGTGCTCCGCATTGTAAATCCAGAACACTGTCGTCGTATACCACCTAAAGAATCTGGAGCCAACACTTCGTACGGTAAACACATCGCCATACGTCCATAGTAGCGAGTATGACTAAGCGATGTAGTCAACGCGTTCTCGTCTCGAGAGAGAGAGAGCGACAGAGAGAGAGAGTGAGACAGACAGAGACAGAGACACGGGCAGCAAGACAGATCGACAGACAGAGACAGAGAATTCCTTTGCTGCTTTTGATGAATTCAAAATATTGTTTTTTTAGCCTAACTTTAAAACCTATGTTATTTTTGTAACAGTTACTTCTGTTCTAACTTCATATTTTCATCTTGCCAAATATCTGTACAGTCTCTGGTAAAAGTAGCAAATCTTTCCGATGTCACCGAGTCACTGTTCGCCAGGCTTCTCTCTCTCTCTTTCTCTCTCTCTCTCTCTTTCTCTCTCTCTCTCTCTCTTCTTTCTCTCTCTCCTCTCTCTCCTCTCTCTCTCTCTCTCTCTCTCTCTCTCTCTCTCTCTCTGTAAAAGCGTGTGTTGTGTGTGTGTGTCAAGCGTGTGTGAGCGCGTTTGTGCTTGCGTGCGGTGTGTGTGTGTATGTGCGTGTGTGTGTGTATACCTGTATGGATGCATGTATGTATTCTTAAAATGGTGTACGCCTGCCATGTGCCAACACTTTCCGACATTAGAAGAATGTTTATGCAGGTGGACAGTCGATTCAATGATTAAATACGCAGATACTAGTAGCTCGTGATATCTGGTTTCCGATGTACCTACTACTGCTGCGTGGTGCCTTACGAGTGTTTCGCAATGCTGCCTTCTCTCTTTACATGTTCTCGACATTTTTGCCTCTGAAAAAAACATCTACCTGAATCGTTTATTCTGCATTTGTCTTGCTGCATGGCGTACTCCCCACTCACTCCTCTGTCTCTCTCTCTTCTCTTGTCTGTCTCTCTCTCTCCTCTCCTCTCTCTCTCTCTCTCTCTCTTCTCTCTCTCCTCTCTCTTCTCTCTCTCTCTCTCTCTCCTCACACACACACACACCACACACACACACACACACACACACACACACACACACACACACAAATATATATACACATATGTGTGTGTGTTTATAATTCCCTGCCTCCATCCTTTTATCCCCTTCTCTCACTCCCTCTCCCTCTCTCTCTCTCTCTCTCTCTCTTCTCTCTCTCTCTCTCTCTCTCTCTCTTTGTCCTTCCCTCCGTCCCTCTCGCCTCTCTCTCTCCTTCCCTCCATCTCCCCTTTTCCTTTTCCTCTTTCTGTCCCTCTCTGTCGTTTTCATTTTCCCCTTCCCACTCCCATCTCTCTCTCTCTCTTTTTTTTTTTTTTTTTTTTTTGCTTCCCCATTCCTCCACGTGCACCCACACTCAGCAAGCGCTCCATCAGTTTCCCGATCAATAAACAGAGAAACAAACACGTCAGAACAAACAATACTGAGAGGGAGAACCAAACAAAGCAAAGCAAATCACCACCTCATGATATATATAAATGGTTGACGGAAAGATAAGCGACGGAGGTGGGAAATAAAGAGTTTTAAAACAGAAGAAAAGAAACATCAGCAATTGTTACCAATAGCTAGGCTGCCTCATGTGGTTATGTGCATTACTCTCTCGCCCAGCCATCTGTTCTTCGTACTAATCAAGTTATTGATGCAGCAAACGACGAATATTCACGCTAATGGCATACGCAGCTCTGGTCGCACGAATCTCCATTCAAAATGATAACCACCTACCAACAGCGATGCCAGGAACGGGGGAGGAGTATGGAGTGCGGTAGAAAGAAACTCGTGGAGAGCGTGGCAGCAGAGAGTCCTCAGAAGAGAAGCCCCCTTCAAGGGGCGTTATCAACCAGCGAGCGAACAGACATGCGACGGATCGACAATTCTTGTCATTCGCATGTGTGGATACTGCAAATAAACAATCATCTACTTAGGCAGTAATGTATTATTATCCAACGCTGACAAGAATGTAAACAAACAAACAAATGTGGCCCATAAATAAAACAAGATGCGAAGCATATAAACGTACTCCCAGTTTTCCAAACCGCTTATAAATCGGCCAAGTGCTTTGTGAGATGAGAAATAAAGGCAAAATAACGGTTTTAACGGTTATATTAGCCGATGTACACTTTTGAAACTGGTATTTTAGTCCTCACCGGGCTAAAGCCTGTACATACTAAATTTCATTCAAATCGGACAATATGTCAATAACGGTTTTTAACGGTCAGATTTTGAAACACTACATGGAAGTACCATTTGTGTGTGATAACCTTTCTATATACAAAATTTCATTAAAACCCACCAATATATAAAACAATAACGGCAAAACAACGGTTTAACGGTTATATAACCAATATACACTTTTGAAACCGGTATTTTAGTCCTCGCTGGGCTAAAGCCTGTGTACATATTAAATTTCATCCAAATCGGACAAAATGTCAAGAATAACGGTTTTTAACGGTCAGATTTTGAAACGCTATATTGAAGTGCCATTTGTGTGTGATAACCTTTCTATATACCAAATTTCATTAAAATCCACCTATATATAAGAAATAACGGCAAAATAACGGTTGTTTAATCCATTTTCAGCATTACATCACTTGCATATGGACATAGGATCCGATTTGTCACGAGATCATCCAAACCGCTTAT
>CM031595.1:21920590-21923090 GCA_018398815.1 Conus ventricosus | reverse complement strand
CTATTGGAGGATGTCTCCCCCTTGGAGAATATAAGCTTGCTGAAGGCTCATTTTGAGAAGCATTTGTTTTATTTTCCCCATTCACCCACTCAAGCACATACTGTTAGTTAGGCAGAATCATCTACCACTACAGATATGAATGCGTATCTCCCCCTATTTCTTCAATCTAAGACATAAGAGCAAGCTTTGTTTATAATTCAATATTTCTTGCAGTCATTGCAACACCAAGCTGCTCTGTAAGTTGCTGGAACGGTGCTCGGTACTTATCCTTGGAATTTATTAGTTTGTTGTATTTTAGTCCCTTGCGGATTCATTCCAAGAACTGGCCCTCAGCACTTGTGTCTTAGAGGATATCTTTTTATTTTCTACTTTTCACAAGAAAATGTAGCTTGTTTTGCTCTTTCATGATTTTCTTTTGCTTCTTAGATGGCACCTTTGGTTGGTGTTTTGAAAACTCAACAAACATACTACGGTATTGCACACCAGCCTTTTCTGGGATTGCATTCTTCTTAAAACTGAAAAGGCAGAGAAGTTATATTACCACTTTCCGCGGTCACTGAGGAGAAACCACCAAGTTTCGAAATATCGGTATATGACCAGGAGTTATATGTTAGTGAGTTTCCCTCCCTATTGGAGGATGTCTCCCCCTTGGAGAATATAAGCTTGCTGAAGGCTCATTTTGAGAAGCATTTGTTTTGTATTCACCCACTCAAGCACATACTGTTAGTTAGGCAGAATCATCTACCACTACAGATATGAATGCGTATCTCCTATTTCTTCAATCTAAGACATAAGAGCAAGCTTTGTTTATAATTATATATATATATATATATATATATATATATATATATTCTCTCGCCGATTGAAACCATTTTATTGTGAGATTAACCCGAGTTTGTGACCGATGTTTGGCAACACAAACAACGTAAAAAAAAAAAGTAGAAAATTAAAAAGTTCCAAAGATCTATAAGAAATTAGTATTTTTCTAATTAATCGAAACAGATGAAATATATCTCTGAAATTTGAAATCTGAAAACTGTGTGTGTCTGTGTCTGTATCTCTCCATAATTATGTCTATGACTGTGTGTCTCTCTGTGTGTATGTGTGTCTTCCTATCTATCTATCTGTCTATCTATCTATCTATCTAATCTAATCTAATTCTATCTATCTATCCATCCATCTGTTTGTCTGCCTGTCTGGCGAGATGGCTCTTTGTGTGTTTATCTCTCTATCTGTCTGTCTGTCTGTCTGTCTCTCTTTTTTGTATTAAGATAACGTATACCCCGAACATCTTATCTTATTGGAAACCATGATCACTTGAAATAATGTTTTTCTATCCGTAAACAGACAGGAAGTGCAAGGTTTAATCACAACAGAGAGAGAGAGAGAGAGAGAGAGAGAAAGAGAGAGAGTGAGTGTGTGTGTGTGTGTGTGTGTGTGAGAGAGAGAGAGAGAGAGAGAGAGAGAGAGAGAGAGAGAGAGAGAGAGAGAACTCGAGAGTGAACTCGTGACTTTAATGTGAGGCCTCCAGCCTATTACACATGAGACGCATAACATGAAGTTGTTTATGCTTTTGAAAAAGAATGATTTATATAGAAAATAAATTTTTAAAAAAGGCTGCTCATTTGGCGATAACAAAAGTAACAAACTTAGGTGTATAACATTTCATTACAACTGTTCCTCTCTAAAACGTACAGCGTAATGTACCAACATAGCAACGTCTGTCATTATGACAGCATTATCGTTTTTGCAATAGTGTCTTCAGAGAGAGAGAGAGAGAGAGAGAGAGAGAGTAATCCTAACACCAGGAAACAAGCGACTAACAGAACATAAGAAAGAAGAACGGTAACTCTTGCTCCGAGATGAGACAGCTGCACGCCCATAAATCCACAAGGAATGTCGCTCCTGACCCCAGGTCGTCTAGGACAAAGGCATATACACCGCAGCGCACACACCACTGACCCACGCATGCCAACAACAACATCAGCAGCAACAACAACACCAACAACAACAATAAGTGAGGAGATGAACAAACACAATTCAACTTTTATTCGAGACTGGCAAAGCCTTTGGAGTGTGCACTTTGTGAAACATATCACACAGTGGAACAGGAACAAACACAGGTGATCTCGGTGTGACTGATATCAAAGGAAACTTTAAAGGAGGCAGGATGCAACAAACTGGAAATAACAAAGAGGGCAGTTCCTGTTCTTGAGACAACTGCGTGACCATAAATCCAAACGTTTACGGTTCGCCTAGTCCAAATGCAGACATAAACTCAAAGATACGTTTTCCTACCTATCAAAATCAGATGGGAGAGAGAGAGAGATAAAGAGGGAAGAGGAGGAGGAGTGAGAGATTGAGACGCAAGGGGAGAGAGAGAGAGAGAGAGAGAGAGAGAGAGAGAGAGGAGAGAGAGAGAGAGAGAGAGAGAGAGAGAGAAGGGAAGAGAGAGAGAGACGGCGAGAGAGAGAGAGAGACGGGGAGAGAGAGAGAGAGA
>CM031595.1:21913090-21915590 GCA_018398815.1 Conus ventricosus | reverse complement strand
TATGCAGTGTTCGGTGGCGCCTGTTCTGATCCAACATACACAGAACGCCATCTGCTAAGCCCCCTGCTGACGACAATAATTGCATAGTCGTGGAGTCACGGTGAGTGAGCTCTCCCTCTGGAGGGCGCCACCACATTGTAGGCTGGTTAGTTGGTTGGTTGCTTGGTTGGTTAATTGGGTTGGTTGACTGGTAGTTTGATTGGTTGGTCCGGTTTCTTGGTTAGCTGGTTTGGTTGGCTGGCTGACTCATAGCTTGGTAGTTTTCATGGGTGAATTCGATATATGTTGTTGGCTGGTTTTGGTCTTTGAGTGGTCTTCATAATCAGTTGTCAGCTTGATTGTTAAGGTGATTGATTCACTTGGCAAGCTTTTAATTGTTTGTCTTTGTTGATTCGTCGGTTAGTTAGCTGGTTGGCTCGTTTCCTTGCTATTTTTCCTGACAGATAAATATTTCCGCCTCTTGGTAGAAAGAAATATGTTGTCAACTTCTCAAACATGTTCAGATATAGAAAGCATGTATGTTGTTGTTACTTCCTGCCTGTGTCATGTGGTCTCCATCTGTGTAATTTTTCTGACAGATAGATATTTCCACCTGTTTGTAGAAAGAAATATCTTGTCAACTTTTCAGATATGTTCAGATATAAAAACCATGTATGTTGTTGTTACTTCCTGCCTGTCATGTGGTATCCATCTGTGTAATTCTGTCTGTCTATCTGTCTGTCTGTCTGTCTCCGATCCTATGTGTGTGTATGTAGGTAGATGTGTGTGTGTGTGTGTGTGTGTGTGTGTGTGTGTGTGTGTGTGTGTGACGTTTTTAATAAGACCCCATTCATAAATGATGGTTGAATGCTCAGGCAAGAACGATAGACCGTAGTAGGAAAGTCAAGCTTTCGTCCACACCCTTCACTTTCTTACTACAGATGGAATAAGAGGTTTGATTTTGATAACAACAACTGAATTTAATAAAGTATGAACAGTGATGATGGTGATCTGCAGTGAATATGTCGTATGGTTGCTTTGAATGTTGATGTCCGTTTGTTCCCTATGAAATGAATTACATACAAAAGAAATTAATCATGCACATATACTTGTAACAACAAAGTCTCTGTCCTTCTCCTCTTCGCTTCTTGCAGTAGCACAAATATCGATTGTCCGCTCGTGCTACAAAAATATCTTCCGGAGAATACACACAGAATATAGTTATGCACAAGAAAATATACAAAGAAAAAAATGTCTGAGTGTGTTGTAGCGTGCTTGAATGTGGAGGGATGTGTTTATGTGATTGCCACTCAGCTTCACGGAATCGTGTAGCGTTCCGGAGTTCCGCTGACGTTCACAGTTCGCTTCCAGATCCCGGCAAGGTTGACACACCAGCACGTTCCTCTCGACGAAGGATGTAGCGGGATAAAGATGTATGCCGAAGGTGAAGATAGAGATGCGGAGAGATGATCAGGAGGGATGGAAAGGAAGAGTAGGAGTGGAGTGGTAGTGGGAACAGGTAGAAGCAGAAGTAAGACCTGCAAGATAACAATTGTCTTAGATCTTGCACTATAGTGGCACATCACTATTCCACCCATTACACGCTCTAAACACACTTTACAATTGCACTAGCTTGCTCTATCATTTACAATTGATTTCCTTCAAAAATTGCTTTACGATAAAACTCGTTAACAAGGAAGGAAAATGTATACGAATATTCCAATCTGCCTTGACTGAGTTATTCGCCAAGGCTTAATGCTTGATGAATTACAATTATATTTAATCCTTGAACAGATTAAATCAAGTGGCGTCAATCTTCATATTATACAGATCACTTAGATCTGAGAAAATGTTTCGTTTATAACTTGAACTCGTTTACGATTCTTTAAATAATAAATCTGCATTCACACAAATATCACATCTTCTAAATATTGGTTGCATACAACGGTAAGCTGAAATAGAATTTACATAATATGGATTAGTACATGGCAACACGATATGATGAGAGCAAACAGATGAAAATGACAGCTCTACGATCAATCATACGTGTTGACCGGTAAACCTGAAATATTTAATTCAGAGCATTTTAAATGATCGCGCGCACAAAATATTATTGAATCGGTAAATGTGCCTTAATACGATTATATTGAAATAAATTTTGTTGCGCTATACAAAAAAATGATTTCGATCTATTTACCTCAACACAGTCTTCTTTGACCACAGCTAACAGACTCGCCCACGGAACGATGAGACTCGTTCAGACTTTCCCCGTAAAAGTTGTGGGTGTCGTCCTATGCCCTGTAGTGCCCCTTCAGTCCGGCCTCGACTGATACCTTCAAAAGGTTTCTTGCTCTTCGAATAACTTGACCTTTCCTGTGGAGCCAATTTCACGTCGACCGGGTTGATCAAGATCGTACGATGCAACGGTCAATACTTACTGCACATGCGCGGACGGAGAAACCACTGACACTTGGATAATTGCGATTGGTCAGTACGATGGTTTTCCATACCCTACGATTGT
>CM031595.1:21898090-21903090 GCA_018398815.1 Conus ventricosus | reverse complement strand
CTACTGACGGCAAGAATTTCTGAGTCAAGAAGGCAGCGTACTTGGAACCCCCCTTTCAAAGGGTGCCACTACATGTACTCAATGACAGCCTCCCTCGAAAGTGCCAGGTCCGAGCAGTTTGATGACCTCGACCCGGTCACAGACGTCAAGAGGAAATCGAAACTGAGATCAGTGAGGGCATGATGACTTGCGTATCATTAAAGAAATATACTAATTAGGACAATAGGGGACTTGCCTATAAGAAATATACTCGTTAAGAACTTGTATAATTCAACAATGAGACTTGTGGAAAACTCTCTTGTCATTTATCATTTCAAAATTATAAAAGAGGTCAAGAACCTGCCTGCAATTTAGCAGTTATACTAAAAGAGAAGCATTATTTAATAATTATACTTTGATTACAATGGAGGAGATTAAATCGGCTGAACTAAAACATTCTTTTGTTCGGATTGATCATCAACTTTTATTAAAAAGTTTTTAGAATTTATTGGCTTTTTTTTTATGGGCCACATTTGTTTGTTTGTTTGTTTACATCCTTGTCAGTGTTGGATAATAATAGATTACTGCCTAAGTAGATGATTGTTTATTTGCAGTATGCACACATGCAAATGACAAGAATTGTCGATCCGTCGCATGTCTGATTCGCTCGCTCGTTGATAACGCACTCCATACTCCTCCCCCGTTCCTGGCCTCGCTGTTGGTAGGTGGTTATCATTTTGAATGGAGATTCGTGCGACCAGAGCTGCGTTTGCCATTAGCGTGAATATTCGTTGTTTGCTGCATCAATAACTTGATTAGTACGAAGAATAAATGGCTGGGCGAGAGAGCAATGCACATAACCACATGAGGCAGCCAAGCTATTGGTAACAATTGCTGATGTTTCTTTTCTTCTCTGTTTTATAATCCTCTGTTTCCCACCTCCGTCGCTTACTTATCTTTCCGTCAACCATTTATTTCATCCAGGTGGTGATTTGCTTTGCTTTGTTTGGTTCTCCCTGTCAGTATTGTTTGTTCTGACGTGTTTGGTTCTCTGTTTATTGATCGGGAAACTTGGGGGCCGGATAGCTCAGTTGGTAGAGCGCCGGACTCGTGATCCTGGGGTTGCGGGTTCGAATTTCGGTATAGGGGGATTTTTCCCTCGGAGTTAACATTGGTTCTGACTCCATTCCCCATATAGTCCTTCGAATGAGACTATAAACCGAGGTTCCGTGTGTGAACGCACGCATAACATCTTGCACACACGTAAAATCCCATCACCAACTTTCGGAAGAGAAGGCCAGTTTGGCCGTTGGTATGGATGACACGTGACACATAGCATGCACCTTCCCCGAAGATGGAGTATGGCTGCCTTAATGGCGGGATAAAAAAGGGTCATACACCAAAACTCCACTGCCTGGCTATACAGGGAGTGTCCGCAGGAGTATCAGCCTGCGTACGCAGAAGAAGAAGAAGAAGATCGGGAAACTGATGGAGCGCTTGCTGAGTGCAGGTGCGCGTGGAGGAATGGGGAAGGAAGGAAGAGAGAGAGAGAGAGAGAGAGAGAGAGAGAGAGAGAGAGAAGAGAGAGAGAGAGAGAGAGATGGGAGTGGGAAGGGGAAAATGAAAACGACAAGAAGGAGGGACAGAAGGAGGAAAAGGAAAAGGGGAGAGAGAGGGAAGGAGAGAGAGAGGCGAGAGGGACGGAGGGAAGGACAAAGAGAGAGAGAGAGAGGGAGTGGGAGAAGGGGATGAAAGGATGGAGGCAGGGAATTATAAACACACACACACACACACACACACACACACACACACACACACACACAAATATAAATAAAATGTATATATATTGTATATTTGTATGTGTGTGTGTGTGTGTGTGTGTGAGAGAGAGAGAGAGAGAGAGAGAGGAGGGGTGGGTGAGTGGGGAGTACGCCATGCGGCACAGACAAATGCAGAATAGACGATTCAGGTAGATTTTTTTTTCAGAGGCAAAAGTGTCGAGAACATGTAAAGAGAGAAGGCAGCATTGCGAAACACTCGTAAGGCACCACGCAGCAGTAGTAGGTACATCGTAAACCAGATATTATGAACTACTAGCAGCTGCGTATTTAATCGTTGAATCGACTGTCCACCTGCATATATATTCTTCTAATGTCGGAAAGTGTTGGCACATGGCAGGCGAACACCATTTAAGAACACATACATACAAACATACATGCATGCATACATGCATCTATACATGTATACACACACACACACACACACACCACGCACGCACGCACGCCCACGCACGCACGCACGCACGCACGCACGCGCACACACACACACACACACACACACACACCGCACGCAAGCACGCACATACGCACGCACAAAGGCGCTCACACACGCTCCACACACACACACACACACACACACACACACACACACACACACAACACATGCTTATACAGAGAGGAGAGAGAGAGAGAGAGAGAGAGAAGAGAGAGAGAGAGAGAGAGAGAGAAGCCTGGCGAACAGTGACTCGGTGACATCGGAAAGATTTGCTACTTTTACCAGAGACTTTGCAGATATTTGACAAGATGAAAATATGAAGTTAGAACAACTGTCACAAAAATAACATAGGTTTTAAAGTTAGGCTAAAAAACAATATTTTGAATTCATCAAAAGCAGCAAAGGAATTCTCTGTCTCTGTCTGTCTGTCGATCTGTCTTGCTGCCTGTGTCTCTGTCTCTCTGTCTGTCTCTCTCTCTCTGTCGCTCTCTCTCTCTCTCTCTCTCTCTCTCTCTCTCTCTCCTTGTCTGTCTCTCTCTCTCTCTCTCTCTCTCTCTCTCTCTCTCTCTCTCTCTCTCTCTCTCTCTCTCTGAGACGAGAACGCGTTGACTACATCGCTTAGTCATACTCGCTACTATGGGCGTATGGCGATGCGTTTACCGCACGAAGTGTTGGCTCCAGATCCTTTACACGACGACAGTGTTCTGGATTTACAATGCGGAGCACCTGCTGTAGTCACGTCAATGGACGGGTTTCCTGCTTGCGCACTAAAGTTAAAGGATGACGCTCTGCTGGAAACAGAAGATGAAGAAGCTGTGTGTTGCATTCCATGTTATGCGCCATTCACTATGAAACATTTTTCATGTGGAGTGTTGGGACTTACATAATGTCAGACATAACCATTCAACAGCAGACTCCAAGGAAACCTTGTTCAGCGATGTCTCACCTGATGTGATTTTTGAAGTATAAGAAAGAGATCTATATTTAAAATTTTATCAAAGATTTTACGGAAGGAAGCTTTTAACGGAATTCCGCGTGCTTTTATTTTTCTGTTGTAAATCTGTTTTATGGATTGTGTGCATATGTGTCTAGAAATCTATTTTGAGGGTTGACGTCAACGTGGTAACAGCTTTGATGTAGCCCCGAGCGGTGGACTGAGT
Source organism: Conus ventricosus (assembly GCA_018398815.1). Lineage (NCBI taxonomy): Eukaryota > Metazoa > Mollusca > Gastropoda > Neogastropoda > Conidae > Conus > Conus ventricosus. The sequence continues at coordinate 21,899,677 of CM031595.1, read as the reverse complement.
TGTCTGCAGCAATCTCTCTCTCTCTCTCTCTCTCTCTCTCTCTCTCTCTCTCTCTCTCTCTCTCTCCTCTCTCTCTCTCTCTTACGGAACGAAGGCGGAATGCAAATAGGTACCTTCAAATGAGGTACCTAGACCGTTTCAGTGATGCGTTTGGAAACTAAAGTGGGTTGTGTTTTACCGACCCATCATTTCGCTTCCCCTTCCACGTGTATTCTTTGTTGCCTTGATGAAGAATTCCTTTGCTTGATTCTGTGTGTCCCTTTTAATTAGTATGATCATTAATTGGTTGATGTTGCTTGCCTTTGTCTGCTGATTAGCTGGTATGGTTGATTTGATTTGTTGTTATGTTTTAGTTTCGAACTGGTTTCTTGTTTCGTTTTGTTTGTTTGTGTGTTTTTCGGATTGTTGGTTGATTGGGTTGGTTGATTTGAGTTTGTTTGTTTTTCTTGTCTTTGTAGCATTGTTTAGGTTCTTAAGTAGCATTAGTGGAGTTTATTATTGGTTTTGTTTGTTGTTATTCGGTTTTTTTAATGTTCTGTTCGATTTTGTTTGTTTTGGTTTTAAAGTGAGATGACTGCAGGCGGAGACTAAAACAAATCTTAAAGAAAAACTATGACTTTCCCGCCGGACAAAAGGCACAAACTAATCACAAGACAAAACACGACGCGTTTCGACCTCTTTGGTCTTCTTCAGCCAAGAAAAAAACAACAACATTCAGGACAATGAAAACGAAGAAGGAGCAATCCCTACATTTCTCAAATGTTGAGACTTGACTCTCTCGTGTCCTGAGTGCTGTGTATCTTGCCTGAACAAGACCACAGAGGTGAGACTTGACTCTCTCGTTGTCCTGAGTGCTGTGTATCTTGACTGAACAAGACCACAGAGGTGAGACTTGACTCTCTCGTTGTCCTGAGTGCTGTGTATCTTGCCTGAACAAGACCACAGAGGTGAGACTTGACTCTCTCGTTGTCCTGAGTGCTGTGTATCTTGCCTGAACAAGACCACAGAGGTGAGACTTGACTCTCTCGTTGTCCTGAGTGCTGTGTATCTTGCCTGAACAAGACCACAGAGGTGAGACTTGACTCTCTCGTTGTCCTGAGTGCTGTGTATCTTGCCTGAACAAGACCACAGAGGTGAGACTTGACTCTCTCGTTGTCCTGAGTGCTGTGTATCTTGCCTGAACAAGACCACAGAGGTGAGACTTGACTCTCACGTTGTCCTGAGTGCTGTGTATCTTGCCTGAACAAGACCACAGAGGTGAGACTTGACTCTCTCGTTGTCCTGAGTGCTGTGTATCTTGCCTGAACAAGACCACAGAGGTGAGACTTGACTCTCTCGTTGTCCTGAGTGCTGTGTATCTTGCCTGAACAAGACCACAGAGGTGAGACTTGACTCTCTCGTTGTCCTGAGTGCTGTGTATCTTGCCTGAACAAGACCACAGAGGTGAGACTTGACTCTCTCGTTGTCCTGAGTGCTGTGTATCTTGCCTGAACAAGACCACAGAGGTGAGACTTGACTCTCTCGTTGTCCTGAGTGCTGTGTATCTGCCTGAACAAGACCACAGAGGTGAGACTTGACTCTCTCGTT
>CM031595.1:21893090-21895590 GCA_018398815.1 Conus ventricosus | reverse complement strand
ATGACAGTCCAATACAATGCAATGTAATTCAAGACATTGGAATACAAAACAATGCAACAAAGCATCATACAATACAATACATACAATACAAAACAATGCAACAAAGCATCATACAATACAATACAATACAATGCAATATTAAACACAACACAATACAAGACAACGCAATACAACGCAATACAATACAATACAATACAATATAATATAATATAATATAATATAATATAATATAATATAATATAATATAATATAATACAACACCACACAGTACAATAAGGAAAGAAACGCGATCTGACATGGCTGGGAAAACTGATTCTTTAATGTCAAGGACTACAGGATGCTTCACCCAAGGGTCTGCAACAATAATGACCAGGTGTTCAGAGATGTCACCCAAGTGGCTGCAACAGTAATGACCAGGTGTTCAGAGATGTGGCGGGGAACCTTGGCAGGAAACCCCAGCAGCTGACCAGATTCCACGCCATCCCTGTGATTGTGTGCTGACGGGTGGTCGTTTGTCTCGTCTGTTCGGCGAAAGTTATTATTTTCTTCATCCTTGTTGACTTGTGCGATCATGTTTTTCTCCTGTTTTCGTCTGACATCTACGTCTGTGTCCTTGTTTCTGTAATTGGCTGCTGCTGCTGCTGCTGCTGCTGCTGCTGCTGTTGTTGTTGCTGTTGTTGTTGTTGTGGTGCTGTGGTGGTGGTGGTGGTGTGTTGCATTTCCTGTCTAGTCTCCGTGGGGCGCTGTCAGTAATAGTTTGCCATTGGGCAACTCTTTAGAGGAGACACTGCGCTGCTGCTGATTTTGGTTGTGATCAGTGATGACTGTTCTTTATCAAGACCCACAGGGAACCCCACTAAGCCCCTCCTGACGACGTTAATAGCTAAGACTATATATCTTGTCAGAGGGTTGATTGGCTTCTCTTCAGTTTTAGTTTGTGTTGTGGTATATGACTTGTATGCCCGCGTGTGTAAATGGGACCCGTGTGTGTGTGTGTGTGTGTGTGTGTGTGTGTGTGTGTGTGTGTGTGTGTGTGTGTGTGTGTGTGTGTACGTGCGTGTGTGTGTGTGTGTGTGTGTGTGTGTGTGTGTGTGTGTGTGTGTGTGTGTGTGTGTGTGTGTGTTTTCCCTGATGGGCTTGCTTGTTTGTCCGAATTTTGTTCTGCTGCTGCTTCGATCATATTTTGACTGTATAGGGTATGATAAGTTTCCACTAATAACTGTCATTAACATAGTTTTGATTGAATTGCCTGCGTAGTTTGTGGAATGAGAGAAACAGTGGCGAAGTATGGGAAAGGATAGAAAAGTGGAAGAGGCACTACCTCACTCTTTGTCCCCAATGTGACCGTATCTTTGTGCTTGTTGAACTCATCCCACTTCAAACGTCAAAAAATCATTCTGAGTTATAGTCATGTGTAGGGGGCCTGGTAGGTAGCATCCTGCATATATTGGATTAGCAGTAATCTCTGAACACCAAGAATATGACTCGTCACCAGTGCATGCAGAATCGTCTTTGGTGAGTTACGTCAGGATGATCTGATATTGATTGCTCCCTGTGGCCCCTCCCCCCCCCCCCCCCCCCCCCCCCCCCCCCCCCCCCCCCCCCCCCCCCCCCCCCCCCCCCCCCCCCCCCCCTCGGGGGCTGTGACAGAATGCACTGACTGAGGCTATGTACCGGGAGGCCGGAATGAGTGGTGTGGGCGTCATGCCCATTAATTTGATTTCAATTTATGTCATTCATAGCCCAGCCAAATCACAGGGGACCAAATAAAGGGCTGTCACATTGTCAAAATGGTTTGCATGTGCAAGGGGAAAGAGGAGAAGAGAGAGAGATAGGGAGGGAGGGAGAGAGAGAGGAGAGAGAGAGAGAGAGAGAGAGAGAGAGAGACGAGAGAGGAGGGGGGGGGGGGAGAGGCGGGCGAGAGAGGGCACGAAAGATAATACGCAAAGAACTAAGCGAAACTCATACATCTTCAATCATATTGTCCGCAAAAAGAAAATAAAAGACAGCTGAGATGAAAATGTATGGGTTTTTTTTGTTTTGTGTTCATTCAATAAAATCGTTCTTTAGCGAACTGGAACAGAAAAAGGACATCCCAATCACACACCCCTAAATTAAAGAAGAAGAAAAAGAAGAATGAGCACGGGGAAATGAGTAAGAATCGCTGAAACAGTTGGTCGTCACTTTACGTTAACAGGAAACCACTAACCACAAAACTGTCAAAGTGATCCCTTTCACGGAGTTACGACCCACTTGGTAAATCACGCGACGTTACCACCCATTACACTGCAAAGTGCCCCTCCTTCATCGTTCAGTTCCGACCAGTTACCCCGCAAAGTGCTTTCCTTCATCGTGAAATTACGATCAGTTACACTCACAAGTTGACCTCAGCGTGAGAGGAGTGCTTTCCCTGAATTATGGGTTGGAGGAAGGTGGGCTGGAGTTTGAGCGGATGGGGGGGGGGGGGGGGGGGGGGGGGATGGGGGGGGGGTTTGGGGGG
>CM031595.1:21841605-21851605 GCA_018398815.1 Conus ventricosus | reverse complement strand
GTCCACATTGGCTTTTATAGAGGACGTCCACATTGGTTGTTTATAGAGGACGTCCCATTGGCTTGTTTTATAGAGGACGTCCAATTGGCTTGTTTATAGAGGACGTCCCAATTGGCTTGTTTATAGAGGACGTCCACTTGGCTTGTTTATAAAAGGCGTCCACAATTTGGGTTGTTTATAGAGGCGTCCACTTGGCTTTGTTTTATAGAGGACGTCCAATTGGCTTTTTTATAGAGGACGTCCACATTGGGCTTGTTTTATAGGGACGTCCACATTGGGGCCCTTTTTTATAGAGGACGTCCACCCTTGGCTTGTTTAAAAGAGGGGCGTCCCCATTGGCTTGTTTATAGAGGACGTCCACATTGGGGTTGTTTATAGAGGACGTCCACATTGGCTTGTTTATAGAGGGACGTCCACATTGGCTTTTTTTTAGAGGAGTCCACATTGGCTTGTTTATAGAGGACGTCCCACTTGGCTTGTTTATGAGGACGTCCACATTGGCTTGTTTATAGAGGACGTCCACATTGGCTTGTTTATAGAGGACGTCCACTTGGCTTGTTTATAGAGGACGTCCACATTGGCTTGTTTATAGAGGACGTCCACATTGGCTTGTTTATAGAGGACGTCCACATTGGCTTGTTTATAGAGGACGTCCCCACATTGGCTTGTTTATAGAGGACGTCCACATTGGCTTGTTTATAGAGGACGTCCACATTGGCTTGTTTATAGAGGACGTCCACATTGGCTTGTTTATAGAGGACGTCCACATTGGCTTGTTTATAGAGGACGTCCACATTGGCTTGTTTATAGAGGACGTCCACATTGGCTTGTTTATAGGGACGTCCACATTGGCTTGTTTATAGAGGACGTCCACATTGGCTTGTTTTAGATAGCTGAGAGGACGTCCACATTGGCTTGTTTATAGAGGACGTCCACATTGGCTTGTTTATAGAGGACGTCCACATTGGCTTGTTTATAGAGGACGTCCACATTGGCTTGTTTCGTCTACATCTGTTTCTAATAACTCTTACAGTGTTGTTTATTGTCTTTTGTTGTTTTTGTTAGTTGTTGTTTTTTTTTTACAGCGTTCCCGTAGTATAATTAACAGTACATTTTGATCTTGTTGTGGTTAAGCACTTAACATCTTCATACGGCAAGGACAAAACAAAAAAGATTCACTAGGTTTTTAGGATGTGTAGAGAGTCTGGGGGAGGAATGCTGTCTGTTATGCGTGGTTTGTACCTTTTGCGTAGTTTCTTTGAACGAGTACATAAAGCAATTGACAACATGTCAATAGAAATGATATTAGTTAAGCTGCCTTCTGTTCTGCTTGGGGTTTCTCTCCTACACTGGTTCAACAGCGGAACAAAAGTAGGAAACGAAGGTGATGTTTTCGCCAACCTATTCCCCTCATTCCCTCTCTGAAAGCGCCTTAACAAGGGGCTGGAAAAACAAAACAAAAAACAAAAATCGGCACAGAAACCCTACACAACGAATAAAATAGAAAACTGGCGTATTATGTACTCTTTACCCCCCACCCCCCCCCCCCCCCCCCCCCTCCTGCGTTCGCTCTCTTCCCCTTCCCCTTTCTCCACCTCCTCCACCCTCCTCCCGCCCTTTTGCTTCAAGAAGAACATTTTGGTGACTGCTTTGTTCGCTGAACAAGTTTAAGTTCTGCCACTTATTTCCCTATGGGCTTCTCCGCCCCCCCCCCCCCCCCCCCCCCCCAACAAAAATGACAAAATGTGGACGCCCGCCTGCACCCTTTCTGGGCGATGTGATCCGCCAGTTTTGTAGAATTAATCGATGCATCTGAACGGGAAAGTGTTAGTAGAGTGTGTTGGTATTTGAGGAGTGTCAGTCAATAGTACCGCGCTCTCTTTAGTGTCTCTGTCGGTTGCTTCTCTCCTCCTCTCTCTCTCTCTCTCTCTCTCTCTTCTCTCTCTCTCTCTCCCCTCTCTCTCTCTCTCTCTCTCGTTTTCATGGAAACGATAGCAATAGGATGGGCTTGGAGTCAAATTATGCTTCTCTGACTGCCCCCCCCCCCCCCCGTATCCATGGCAACACCCCTTAAATGATTCAAGATAGTGTAGCAGAGTTCGGTTGGAAAATTCTTTTTTTTTTAATTATCTCGGTTTCTGTTAAATTTTGTTTCAGCTGCAAATTCAGTTTCTTCTTTCTGCGTACGCAGGCTGATACCCTTGCAGACATTTCCTGTATAGACAGGCAAGGATTAATCCCATCTACCCAACAAAGGGAGTGGAGTTTTGTGTGTATGACGGTGTTTTTTTTTTATCCCGTCATTAAGGCAGCCATACTCCAACTTCGGGGAAGGTGCATGCCATGAAAGGGTTGGTTTAGTCAACAGATGAATGAAGCGAAGAGAAAAACAATGTCAACAGTTCTGGTGACATTTAACGGGGCAGATTAAAGGAATCCTCAAGTCCTTCGAATGAGACCATAAACCGAGGTTCCGTGTGTGAATGTACGCATAACATCTTGCACGCACGTAAAATCCATCACCAACTTTCGGAAGAGAAGGTCAGTTTAGCCGTTGGTATGAATGACACGTTACACATAGCATGCACCCGGCGTGAGAATTTGAAAGAATGAAGGAAGTAAGGATAATGAGTGAACGATATTGAACGATATTGACAGGATGACACGGGAAACGACTGAGTGAAGCGCCAGTGGCAGCTCTTCAGTCGGCACTACCCAGGTAGACAGCCCGTTGTGTAAAGGAGTGTGGATTGTAAAGCGCTTAGAGCTTAGTCACTAGCCGAGTACAGGCGCTATGTAAGTATTCATAATAATAATAAAATAATAACATTGGGCATGAAGTAGGGTGGGGTGGGTGAGTGGATGGGGGTTCTGTCTCCCCCGAGGAACTCAGAAGCTGCATCCAGGTCGCCTTCGGACCACTGGAGATCAGCAGCTTCATTATTCTATTTGTCTGATTTGGACAGGGGAAGGACGAGGGGGGGGGGGGGGGTGAAGGTTTGAGGGTGGAGGGGAGGGTGAAGGAGAGGTACGGTGGGTGTGAAAGATTTTCCCTCCACATCCGTTCACACTCACAATCACTCACTCAGTCACTCTCTCTCTCTCTCTCTCTCTCTCTCCTCTCTCTCTTCTCTCTCTCTCTCTCTCTCTCTCTCTCTCCCTCACACACACACACACACACACGCAACGCACGCACGCACGCACGCCACGCACGCACGCACGCACGCACCACACACACACACACACACACACACACACACACACACACACACACACATACACGCACAGACAGACAAGAAAGAGAGAGAAAGGAGAGAGAGAGAGAGAGAGGAGAGAGAGAGAGAGAGAGAGAGAGAGAGAGAGAGAGAGAGAGAGAAGGGAGTAAGTGAACCAGAGGGACAGCCAGACAAACATACAGAAAGACAGGCAAAGAAGAAATTAAACAGAAAAAAAGAACACACAAAAAGAAGAAGAAAGAAAGAAAGAAAAACAAAACAAACAAACAAAAACAAAAAGAAGAAAAGAAGATGGTGAGACTGGCCATGCTAGCAGACAGCAGTTACCGCCAGGAGGAATCAAGCAGTTCCAGGAAGCGTGAAGAGCTGTCCACAATGGAGCCGCCACCGACCGTGCACGTGACAATGGACAGTAGGGGGTCGTTAGTTCCACTTACCTCGTGTCTCCCCGTGTCTGGAATGACAGAAGGGAGGGGGTGGGTGGGGGTGGGGTGGAATTGGTGAGAAGGGGAGGGAATGGTATGTGGGGGTGGGGGTGTGGTGGGTGGGGGGGACTAGGGGGACTGGGAAGAGTGGAGGTGATGTAGTCTAACATAGAGTTTTGGGGGGACTAGGGGGACTGGGAAGAGTGGAGGTGATGTAGTCAACATGAGTTTTGGGGGGACTAGGGGGACTGGAAGAGTGAGTGATGAGTCTAACATAGAGTTTTGGGGGGACTAGGGGGACTGGGAAGAGTGGAGGTGATGTAGTCTAACATAGAGTTTTGGGGGGACTAGGGGGACTGGGAAGAGTGGAGGTGATGTAGTCTAACATAGAGTTTTCATTTTGAGCATAAGGGTATTCTTCGAGATTACACACCCGCATAGTAAAATGTTCAAAATTGTTGTTGTTGTTGTTGTTGCTGTCGTCTTCGTTGTTATTTTGTTGTCGTTGTTGTGTTGTTGTCGTCGTCATCATTATCCTTATCATTTTTTTTACAATAAGAACTACGTCATCCTCCGAACTGACTCCCCCATCCCCACCCCCCCCACCCCCAAACATGTACGTTTATAAACACAAATATACATATGCGCGCACATGCATGTATACAGAAGCATGCTGGCACAAGGCCACAAATCACATACGCACATTCGCATACACACGCACAGACACGCACATGCACACACATACCGTGCATACTAGCGCACATACACACATGCGCGCCCACCCACTCACGCACACACCCATACACACGCACACACACACACACACACACACACACACACACGCACGCACGCACGCACGCACGCCCCCACACACACACACACACACACACACACACACACACACACACACACATGTACACAAACACGGTCGCACGCGCGCCTGCTCGCACACTCAAATAAAAGCGCAAGAAAATACACGCGAACACACCCATACAACTATAATACTGCTGCAGATAATGCTGACCAGCGCGTAGACAACGCTCAGGTCAGATATCTGCTAAATCGTATTCTTGACACCTTCGTCTTCATTTCTTTCATCTTGGTTATTAATTTACATATTCATCAACTGTAAATCCTGCACGCTGCAGTCTCGGAGCTCAGCAGATGTGGTGTGGCGTGTATGGACCTATCGGCGCGCAGTGACACCTCCTTGATGAAAATGACACTGATGGCTTCCCCTGGGTATCGCCGGCTCAGCTAGGGGGAGCTAGGCCGGAGCTGTATGAGGTGGGAGGGACGTGGTTGTAGGTGAGTAGGGAGCAGAAAGTGGAGGGGGGGGGGGGGGGGGGGGGGGGGGGGGGGGTGCACACACCGCTGATTTGTCGCAACCTGCCGATTTGTCGCGATTTGCGACAAATCGCGGGCATCAAGAGGGATTGTGATATAACGGCGGTTTACTGTCCGCCGCTTTGTCGCACGTGCGACATATCGGCGGGTTGTGACAAACCAGCGGTCAATGTGCGTTTAGGATTGGGCCCGCTGAAATGTCGCGATTCGGTATACGTATGTCAAGTATAATCACAGTCACTTTTGGACATAATTATACATTATGCTGCGAGCTAACTGACCGTTTGTTGCTACTGTTCTGGCTGTCTGATAGTTATGATGACGACGATGATGATGATAACGACGATCACTACAAGTTGATCATTATATAGCCTACGTCAATACTAAGTTTTGACATTCTCTCTCTCTCTCTCTCTCTCTCTCTCTCTCTGTCTCTCTGTCTCTCTCTCTCTCTCTCTCTCTCTCTCTCTCTCTCTCTCTCTCTCTCTCTGGTGTAAAGTTGTTTTCTATATTCTACTGTACTATATTGCCTACCCGCTCAATGGCCTTACCTATGCATTGCCTAAATTTATGAAATAGTTGAATTTGATGAAATGTTCACATTACAACCGTCTCTCTCTCTCTCTCTCTCTCTCTCTCTCTCTCTCTCTCTCTCTCTCTCTCTCCCTCCCTCCTCCCTCCTCCCTCCTCTCCTCCTCTCTCTCTCTCTCTCTCTCTCTCTCTCTCTCTCTCTCTCTCTCTCTCTCTCTCTTTGTGTCAATGCAATGTTATTGATATATTTGTGTTAAGTTCCGTTGCTTTTCTGCGATTATAACTATAAATGTACATGCTACAAGCCTACTTTCGATATCCACATCTCCTGTTTTCTTACATTTCGCAATATTATTGTGGTTCCGACAGTCCCGCAAATGCGACAGATCGGCGGGTTGCGACAGATCGGCGGGTTGCGACAGATCGGCGGCTTGCGACAAATCGTCAGGTTGTGACAAATTGGCGGGTTTTGCCACAAATCGGCGTGTTGCGACAAATCGGCGGGTCGTCGGGTTGCGACAGATCGGCGGGTTGCGACAGATCGGCGGGTTGCGACAAATCGGCGGGTTGCGACAAATCGGTGGGTTGTGACAAATCGGCGGTGTACAGGGGAGGGACTGGAAAGAGCAGAGATGGAATAGAAGTACGATCACTGAGACCATAGGGCTGACAGGAGAACGAGAAACTAAAGAAAGCACGCACACACACACACACACACACACACACACACACACACACACACCACACACACACAACCACACACACCACACACACACCACACACACACACACACACACACACACACACACACACACACGCTCGGACACGCACACACACACACACGCTCGGACACGCATGCACACACACACACACACACACACACACACACACACACACACACACACACACACACACACACACACACACACACACACGCTCGGACACGCACACACACACACGCTCGGACACGCACGCACACACACACACACACACACACACACACACACACACACACCACACACACACACACACACACACACGCACGCACGCACACACACCACACACACACACACACGCACACGCACACACTTTCGTATTCTTATCATCATCATCTCATCATCATCATCATCATCATCATCATCATTGTGATGATGATTACGCTTATGATCATCATTATTATTCTCATTTGTCGCTGTTGCGTTTGTTGTTGTTTGTTGTTGTTACTTCCAGCGTTCCCATAGCATCATAACGAACACTGTTTGTAAGTTCTGTCGCGGTCAAAACCCTTTAAATCTTGATGCATTAGAAACAAAACAAAAGCTAGGATAACTCTGGGAAGAGCAAGGGCAGTCGATGTCAATACTTTTGCATAGTTTCTACTTTTATTAATGTTTTTGGCTAAAAGTAATGCAATAGGTATGATAGATAATCGAAAACATGTTAAAAAAAAAAAAGACAAAAAAGACCACCCCCCCCCCCCCCCCCCCGAAAAAAAAAACAAAAAAAAAAACAACAACAACAAAACCGACTGATAGTAGAGAAATTTGCATTCAGTTATACTTGTTTTTCTCTCAAGCGTTGGATCAAGCGCATGATCAAGGTGTGTGTGTGTGTGTTTGGGTTGGAGGTGGGAGATGCGGGTGGGGGGAGGGGGTGAGGGGAGGGGGAAGAAGAGAGGAGCTGGGTGGATGGGAGAGGGTGTCACCATCCTAGCTCTCCTTCTGAAAACAAAAAAAGAACAACCAACCTTCACGTAGGTTAAAAGGCGAGGGGAGAGGGGTGGGGATGGGGGACAAAGCAAAACAACGATCGTCACAGAAACGTGCAAACAACAAACATTGAAGAATTGTGCGAACTAAGTATTGTTCATCACCGTTCCTCTGCGTCCTCTCTGTCTCTGTCTCTCTGTCTCTCTCTCTGTCTCTATCTCTGTCTCTTTCTCTCTCTCTCTCTCTCTCTCTCGTCTCTGTCTCTCTGTCTCTCTGTCTCTCTCTCTGTCTCTATCTCTGTCTCTTTCTCTCTCTCTCTCTCTCGTCTCTGTCTCTCTGTCTCTCTGTCTCTCTCTCTGTCTCTATCTCTGTCTCTTTCCTCTCTCTCTTCTGTCTGTCTGTCTGTCTGTCTGTCTGTTGTCTGTTCTCTCTCTTCTCCTCTCTCTCTCTCTCTCTCTCTCTCTCTCTCTTCTCATAATCCAAATGGTTTTCGTTTATATTCTTGTTGGTTTCAGCGAACAGTAATAGTCAGAAAATTAGCGCTTCATATTTATCAAGCATTTAAAGCGCGCAGATTGCTATAATTGATGTATATTGTGTGTGTGTGTGTTGTGTGTGTGTGTGTGTGTGTGTGTGTGTGTGTAATGATGTTTATCTGTATTTGTTTTTTGTTCCCCTCTTCCAAAGAGGGCCTTGGCCTTGGAATAAAGATTTCATTTCATTTCAATTCATTTCATCTCTCTCTCTCTCTCTCTCTCTCTCTCTCTCTCTCTCTCTCTCTCTCTCTCTCTCACACACACACACACACACACACACACACACACACACACACACCACACACACACACACACACACCATTTTTTGGTTGCTGCTTTATTCGTTGGACAAGACTAAGTTCTGTCTGCCATCCTTCCCTACCCACCCCCTACCCCCCACCTCCTCCTTCTTCCGACAACTTTATGGCTGCTATAGACCTCTGAAAAGGAAACCAGACCCCCACCACCCCCGTGCCTCCTGGTCGAATATTTCACCTCAGCTGTAGTAGTAATCAATATATGTAAACGGGAGAATGTGAGCAAGGGTGGGTGATGGTATTTGAGTGTCAGTCGATACCTCTCGCTGTCTCTTATGTCTCTCTGTCTGTCTGCCTGCCTGTCTGCTTGCCTGCCTCTGTCTGTCTGTCTGTCTGTCTGTTTCTTGCCGTAGTCTGTCTCTTTGCTTCTGCCTGCCTGCCTGCCTGTCTGCTTGCCTCTCCTTTTCTCTCTCTCTCTCTCCTTCTCTCTCTCTCTCTCTCCTCTCTCTCTTCTCAATTTCTCTCTTTTCTTCTCTTCTCTCCTCCTCTCCTCTCTCTCTCTCTTCTCTCTCTCTCTTCTCTTCTCTCTCTCACTCACTCAAGAAACAACAATGAAATGATGGGCTTACTGTCACGTTCAAATGATTATAAATTCTTTTCCCGTTCGCCGAAAACAAAACACAGTCGACAAACCCAACACAGTGTGATTGTGATGCGCGTTGACCTGTTCAAAAAGGCTGAACGTTCACTCAGACACGCTAACGTTCTATTGCTGGACAAGAGACGTGTTTGTTTCAATAGAGTGAAAGCCTCTCCCCACTCCCTCCCGCCCCCCTCCCCTGCTTCCTTTCAATCTGCCTTTCCGACCCTGAAAAGTCGCAATGTTCTCATGAATTATTCATGCGTGCCTACGTACATCCATGTGTTTTGTGTGGTGTGTGTGTGTGTGTGTGTGTGTGTGTGTGTGTGTGTGTGTGTGTGTTTGTGTGCGTGTGTGCGTGTGTGTGTGTGGTGTGTGTGGTTCTCACCGTACTTTCCAGCAAGGCAAAAAGTAACCCACCCTTTTAAAAAAAGCATGTAAATGACAATTGCGGATTCCACTATCTCGTTAGAGATTATCTTTGTAACTACGTCTCCATTGATTAAACCAGTTATTTTTGTTAAAAAAAAAACTAAACTGATGACTAGACTGCTGCCTTTTATTAAGATCAGTCTTGTTGCTGTAGGGTTTTTTAAAGATATAAATTTCAATGCCCCGTCGACGAATACATGAATTTGATGTACGGTACGAGCTTTCAGATCTTTTTAAATGTTTGAATGACGTTTGAAGAACACATTTTCAAGTCTGAAATAATAGGCATATTTCTACGCATTTGTGGTGATGTTTTAATGATTTTCCTTTTCTTATCTTTAATGAACTATCCCATCTTTGTTGCTAAAAAAAAGGGGGGACCAAATCAATTTGAGGCGTTGGCAGACGAAAGAACGGACATATGGGATGGTACGTCCATCCTGATCACGTTCTGTTTCTTTTTCTGTTCTTGTTCTTTTTTATTTCACAACCTCATTTTCCGTGTTATCCTAGTGCTATTACCCGCTTCTAATCTCCGCTATTCCTCCACAGCTAATACAGGTGCCCAGTCCCTGCTCCAAACTGTTGTGTTACACACTTCCATTGAGTCTCTTGCGCTGATTGGTCGAACATGAACACAAGTGGGGAAAAAACAATGCCAATAGGACTGGCCACCTTTAACTGGCGGGACTGTTTTCAATTTCAGTTTCAGTTTCATCACGGAGGGGTCATAGCGTGCGGACTAGACCACATGCGCTACGCAACATCCACGCTAAATTTTGAGACCACACTGCGCGCATGATTAGCGGGCAGAAAGCGTGGGAATGGGGTGGGGCTAGGGAGGGTGGGGGTTTAGGGGAGTTCTCTCTGGCCCGCGGGGCTCGGTA
>CM031595.1:21831605-21839105 GCA_018398815.1 Conus ventricosus | reverse complement strand
GCATTGCATCAGTTCAACGTGGCGCCGCTCTCTCTCTGGAAGTCACGAAGACTGCCTGACATCATCTGTATCGCTAGCTTCGTACTTCCTGCATTTCTGGTGCTAATGATGGCATTAGGTAGATTTGGCGCTGTCTAGTGCGAAATTCGGCTTCAGCTTTGGACAATGATCAGACGTTTGACAAATAACCTGTGAGCAATATTGCCCGTGGTGTAGAGAAAAGGCGGATTGTAAAGCGCTCAGAGTCTAGTCTCAGGACCAAGGATAGACGCTTACATAAGTACGTTTACTATCTACTATACTACGCTACCTACTACTACTGCATACTACTACTACTACTGCTGCTGCTGCTGCTGCTGCTGCTATACTAGTACTACTAGTTACTACTAAGAATTTGTTAAGTATATAGAATCAAAACTGAATTTCTATGATGTTATGGTCGACTTCTACAGTATTCTCATTACTCCTGGAAATTCGACTTCCATCGACCAATGGAGTGTGCCAATCCAGAACAACTCGAAACAAGAACAACTCTAATGTGATTGTGCTAGGGACTGGTCTCTAATGTGTCTGGAGTGTGTATTTGCCATGAAGAGCTTGTTGGTCACGTGCACCGGAAACGTGACATGAATGTAAGGTGCACGGGAAAATCAGTTACTGTGAATGAATCCTGTCATTTCTTATCTTCGACGACGCGAGAGGAGAATGATGAGATTAACGTGTATTGAATGGAGGCTGTCTCTAAGGACTGTCTCAGGGACCGAAGTCCGCAGGGAATTTGTAGAGATGGAGGCATCTTTAGTTTGCCCGACATCATGGTGTGGTGTTCTGTTCTTCGTGGACCTTGCATATTCTGGGATACTAGCCCACATCAGCAAACATTTTTGGTGTAATAGTAAACTTAACGAATTTCGTATACATGCTAATCAAGAAAGAGAAACAAAGGTTACAGATCGTTATCAATCAGACCGGATATGTTCAGCTGTTGTTGTTTTTTAAGTCTGTGTTCTTGATCAAGAGGAAATAAAGGCACAGAGAGAGAGAGAGAGAGAGAGAGAGAGGAGAGAGAGAGAAAAGAGAGAGAGAGAGGGGAGCAAGGAAGAAAGGCGGGTGGGGGGTGGAGGTGGGGGTGAGAAGGAGCAGAAAAACAGCAGAAGACTACAGTCCAGACAGGAACATGTCTTCAGTAGCACTGCCGCCTGTGATGAGGACCACAGCGGTGCCCAGAACCCTGAAGATGTGCAGTTGTACCGGTCCAGTGTGGTACGACTCTCTGGAGGCCCCAAAAGACTGCCAGACATCATCTGCGTCGCTAGCTTCATGCCTCCTGCATTTCTGGTGCAAATGACGGCATTAGGTGGATTCGGTGCTGTCTGGTACCAAATTCGGCTTGAGCTTTGGAAAATGGTCAGGCGTTTGACAAATAACATGTGAGCGCTGCAGAAGTTGACTCAGGAGCGACAGGGATGACAGCTTGGTGTAATTGGGGGCCGTAATAGTTCGGTTGGTAGAGCATCGGACTTGTCATCTCGGTGATCCTGGGGTTGCGAATTTGAATCTCTGCTGAGGTGTTTCAGTTCAGGCGGATTTTTCCACCGGAGTTAGCATTGGTTCTGACTCTGCTTCCCAAAACATTCCTTTGAATGAGAATGTAAACCGAGCTTCTGTGTGTGAATACGCGCATAACATCTTGCACACATCTAAGATCCTCATCACCAACTTTCAGAAGAGAAAGCCAGTTTGGTTGTTAGTATGGATAATACGTAAACACATATCATACACCGAGAGAATGAAAGTATGATTTCCAGGAGCATAAGTAACTCTCCAGTCGGCTCAAACAGGTAGACAGCCCGCTGTATGCAATAAAGTGGGGACCGTAAAGCATTCAGAGCCTGGTCTGAAACCGATGATAGGCTGTTTAGAAGTACTTTTAACAATAATGATAGTGATAATAAAAGTAATATATTATTATTGTTGTGAATAATGATAGTAAGAATAATAATGATAATAAAATAATGATGATAATATGACAATAATAATAATAATAATAGTAATAATAATAATAATATTTAGAAAAATAATAATGACAATAACAATAATGATATCAATTTGTTAGTATTTAAATCACAACTAAGTTTTCTATGATGTAAAGATGCACTTCCCAGTCTGGTATTCTGATCACAAAAGAAAAAAACCAGAAATCTTCCCACTTTCCCTCCTCCACACCCGATTTCCTCTCGCCAAATTTCAACCCCTTCCTCCAGGCACACACAGCGTGCGCATACACGGCGGGAAATTCATAATCAAAGGCTTATCGAAATAACTGAAAATAGAATTTCTGATTGTTGGCTTGTTTTGAAAGACGAGTCTGCGTCGTATCTCTCGCATATCTATGGCTCAAATAGCAAAACTGGATGGGATTTCAGCTATTTGTAACTCCCTGACTGACGTTTATGGATGCTTTCTGATCTCAATGGATTCAGAGAACGATGGTGCGCTACGCCCGGCATTGACGCTTTTACTCCTGGCAATTCTGTTTCCATCGACCAGTGGAGTGTGGCTGTCTGGCATAGCTTGAATACAGAAAGACTTTTCTAATTTGATTGTGCT
The DNA here is from genome assembly GCA_018398815.1 of Conus ventricosus. Classification (NCBI taxonomy): domain Eukaryota; kingdom Metazoa; phylum Mollusca; class Gastropoda; order Neogastropoda; family Conidae; genus Conus; species Conus ventricosus. The sequence goes on along the minus strand of CM031595.1, from coordinate 21,836,495 downwards.
AGGGACTACGTCTCTATGGAGTCTGGAGTGTATATTTGCCATGAAGAGGTTTTTTTTTCGTCACGTGCACTAGAAATATGACATGAATGTAAAGTGGCAGAGGAAAATCAGTTACTGTGAATGAATCTTGTCATTTCTTATCTTCGACCGACGCGAAGAGAAGAGTGATGAGGTTAACGTGTATTAACCGGAGCCTGTCTCTAAGGTCTGATTCAGAGACCGAAGCCTGTAGGGAATTACATAGAGATAGAGGCCTCTTTAGCTTGTCTGGTATCAGAGGTGTGGCGCTCTGTTCTTTGTGGACCTTGCACCTTCAGGGAATAATAAACTAAGACCAGCAGATGTTTTGGTGGGATTGTTAAACACGACGAATGTCATGTACGTGTTAAAGGACAGGAAAACAAAGCAAAACAATCAGTTTCAGAGTGACTGGATATGTTCAATTGTGTTTTAAAGTCTGATTTCTTTCGTTTCAGAGAAAGAAATAAAGGCACAGAGAGAGAGAGAGAGAGAGAGAGAGAGAGAGAGAGAGAGAGAGAGAGAGAGAGAGAGAGAGAGAGAGAGGAGAGAGAGAGAAGCAAGGTAGATAGTCAGAATGGATGAGACCGTGGAGTGGGAGCAGAAGAACAGGAGTACAGGCCAGACAGGAACATGTCTTCAGTGGCACTGCTGCCCGCTGTGCCCAGACCCTGAAGATGTACGTTATAACTGGTCCAGCATGGCACCGCTCTCTGGAGGTCATGAAGTCTGCCAGACATTACCTGTGTCGCTAGCTTCATGCCTCCTGCATTTCTGGTGCTAATAATGGCATTAGGTAGATTTGGTGCCGTGTAGTGCGAGATTCGGTTTTGAGCTTTGGGAAATGGTCAGACGTTTGACAAATTACCTGTAAGCGCTGCAGAAGTTGACTTAAGGGCGACAGGAGTGACAGCTGGGTGTAAGTGGGGGTCGGGATAGCTCAGCTGGCAGAGCGGCGGACTCGTGATCCCGGTGATTCTGGGTTTGCAGGTTCGAATCTCCGCTTGGGCACTTCAGTGCGTTTTCTTCTTTTCTTTTCCTTTTTGTTACCTTGGATGTAACACTGGTTCTGGCTGCATTCCCTTCAAAGGCCTTCAAACGAGGCTGTAAATTTGGGGCCAGAATAGCTCAGTTGGTAGAGCGCCGGACTCGTAATCTTGGTGATCCTGGGGTTGCGGGTTCGAATCTCCGCCAGGCCGTGTCGATACAGGGGGATTTTTCCCTTGGAGTTAACACTGGTTCGACGCTATTTCCCATACAGTCCTTCGAATGAGACTATAAACCGAGGTTCCGTGTGTGAAAGCACGCATAACATCTTGCACACACGTAAAATCCCATCACCAACTTTCGAAAGAGAAGGCCAGTTTGGCCGTTGGTATAGGTGACACGTTACACATAGCATGCACCCTGCGTAAGAAATGGAAAGAATGAAGGAAGTAAGGAAACTGAGTAAACGATACTGAATGATATGGACTGGATGACACGGGAAAAGCGCCAGCTGGCAGCTCTTCAGTCGGCACTACTCAGCTAGGCAGCCCGTTGTGTAAACGATTGGATTGTAAAGCGCTTAGAGCTTGGTCTCTAGCCGACAATAGGCTCTATATAAATATTCATTATAATAATAATTATAATAAATTGAGGTTCCATCTATGAACGCACGTATATCTGGCACACACGTAATTTCCCATCACGAACTTTCGGAGAGAAGGCCAGTTTGGCCGTCGATATAGATGACACGTTACACATAACATACACCGAAAGACTGAAAACATTATTGAACATTTGATTGACTGACAGACTGAATGACGCGAGCGACAGTGGAAAGGAGTGCTAGCAGGCAGTCTTCAGTTAGCACTGCCCAGGTAGGCAGTTTGTTGTGTAAGGAAAGTGTCGACTGTAAAGCGCTTAGAGCTTGGTCTCAAACCGAGGATAGGCGCCGTACAAGTACTCGTTATAATAATCGTTATCATTATCATCATCATAGGAAGAAGAAGAAGAAGAAGAAGAAGAAGAAGAAGAAGAAGGCAACAACAACAACAACAATAACAGCAACAACAACAACAACAGCAACAATAACAACAATGATGATAACTTCTTCTTAACATTTGTCTCGCAAGTGGGTTTCTATAATGTTATGATAGACTTCCAGTCAGGTATTTTGATCACAGAAAACACATCTTAATACCCCCCCCCCCCCCCCCACCCACTCGAATTCCCTCCCTACCCCCCCCCCCCCCCCCCCCCCCCCCCCCTAGAAATCATATTCAAATTCTCATCCAAATAGCCGAAAACAAAGCTGCTGGTTGTTGGCTTGTTTTGAAAGACAAGTCTACGTCGTATCTCTCGCATGTCTGTGGAGAAGTTTAAACAAAATGGATGGGATTTCTGCTCTTTGTAAGCTCACAGACTGGTGTTTAAGGACATCTTTATGACCTTTTTGATCTCAGTGAATCCAGGGAAAGATGGTGCGCTATGCCCCAGCACTAACCCTTGTACTCCTGGAATATATTTCCATCGACCAGTGGAGTATGTCTGTCTGGCATGACTCGAAGCAAGGACGACATTTCTGATTTGATCGTGCTAGGGACTACGTCTCTGAGGGGTCTGGAGTGTATATTTGCCAAGAACAGCTTTTTAGTCACGCTGTCCAGAAACGTGACATGAATGTAAAGTGGCAGAGGAAAATCAGTTACTGTGATCTTGTTATTTCTTATCTTCGACCGACGCGAAGAGAAGAATAATGAGATTAACGTGTATTAACCGGAGGCTATCTCTAAGGTCTGAATCAGAGACCGAAGTCTGCAGGGCATTTTGTAGAGATGGTGGCGTTTTTTAGCTTGTCTGATATCAGTGGTGTAGTGTTCTGTTTTCTCGTGGACCTGGCAAGTTCTGGGAATAATAAACCAAAATTAGTAGATGTTCTTGTGTGATTGTTACACGATGAATCTCATGTCCGCGTGACACAAAAGGGAAACAAAGCATTACAAATCACTTTCAGACAGACTGGATATGTTTAATTGTTGGGTTTTTGTATTTAAAGTCTGTTTTCTGTCTTTCAGACAAAGAAATATAGGCAGAGAGAGAAATGGGGGGACAAGGACAGAGAGAGAGAGAGAGAGAGAGACAGAGAGACACAGAGAGAGAGAGGGGAGAGAGAGAGGGGACAGACAGACAGACAGACAGACAGACAGACAGACAGAGAGAGAGAATGAGAGAGAGACAGACAGAAAAGAGAGAGAGAGAGAGAGAGAGAGAGAGAGAGACAGAGAGAGAGAGAGAGAGAGAAAGAGAGAGAGAGAGAGGTCATAAGCTATGGCAGCAGAATGAATTTACCCATGTTATGGCAGCAAGGTCCCCGAGGAAAAATCCGGAGCCGGAGTCCCCAAGGCGGCATGACCTTGTCTTCAACGTCATCCCGGCAACTCCTGCGACGCCGTTGGTGCCAAGTTGTATCGGCTCTGCCTTTCCCTTGGATCCATCAGCTGTGTGGAGAGGGGAATCTGCTGCATGGGCAACAGCTGATTCTCCATACCAACTTGCCCAGGCTTGCGCCCTGAAGAGGACACTTCAGCTTCGCTGCAAAGCTTCGAAACAACACGGGAAGCAGCAGTTTACCGGTTATAAGCCATCCGCTCGATTGTCGTAGAGCTGGCGCCAGGGGTTGTTTCCGTCGGTGGGAGATCATCATCTCATTGGACAGTTTACCGCCCGCCTCAAGCTGGGCAGCCCCCACCCAAATAGGGTGCTGTCTCCCCACAGTTCGCCTGCCTTACTGGGTGCGTAGGGCTCAGGGTACGGAAGTATCTGACAAGCGGACTGCAATTACGGCACCAGGCAAAAGCAAGGGAAAATCAAAATTAACAAGAAAAACTCCAGCTCTCAAGCTTGGCACCTGGAATGTAAGGACAATGACTCCTGGATTGTCGGACGACCTCCAGGCTATTAGCGATGCTCGAAAGACCTCCGTCATCAACGACGAACTTGTGAGACTCCAGGTCGACATCGCCACACTGCAAGAGACGAGGCTTGCTGACTCTGGAACCCTCCGAGAAAAGGATTTTACGTTTTTCTGGCAAGGGAAGAGCGCTGAAGACACCAGAGAATATGGCGTCGGATTTGCTGTCCGGAACTCTTTGCTAGGGATGATAGAACCCTGCCAACAAGGAACTGAAAGACTGCTATCACTCCGCCTCAACACCACCACTGGTCCCGTTAACCTGATCAGCGTCTATGCGCCAACACTCAGCGCCACCAAGGAAACAAAGGACGAGTTCTACGATCAGCTTGACTCACTTATCCAGAGGATCCCCAAAGACGAGCAACTGTTACTGCTGGGTGACTTCAATGCCAGAGTGGGCGCTAACCATGACTCCTGGCCCTCCTGTCTTGGAAGTTTGGTGTGGGAAAGATGAATGAAAATGGGCAGCGACTCCTGGAGATGTGCTCATACCACGACCTCAGCATCACCAACTCCTTCTTCCAGACAAAGCCCCAGCAGAAAGTGTCATGGAGACACCCTCGCTCCAAGCACTGGCACCAGCTAGACTGATTATCATCAGGCGGTCTGCCTTGAGGTGTGTCCTTTTTACTCGCACCTTCCACAGCGCCGACTGTGACACCGATCACTCGCTGGTGTGCTGCAAGATCAAGCTCCAGCCTAAGAAGATACATCGCTCTAGGCCCTGCAGGCAAACCTCGCATCGATGTGAACAAGACCACACACCCTGACAAGGCGGCGGAATTTACCCAAGCCCTCCCGAGATGTTCGACTCAGACCCCCTGGTGGCTCAGCCCATGAGAGATGGGACCACATCAGAGAGACAGTACACAGCACTGCCATGAAGATTTTCGGAAAAAAAGCAGACCAAGAAC
>CM031595.1:21814105-21826605 GCA_018398815.1 Conus ventricosus | reverse complement strand
TTTATCATGCATTTTTCCCGTCCTACTTGACTATTCTTTTTCCTCTAGATTTTGCAGTGCAATTTCGTTAAAACGTTTTCGCAGGGCCCATAAGGGGCTTAAAACTACTTCAAAAAGCATCAAAATTAACTATCAAAATTACCTCGAATTAATATATTCCCCTTTTTTAAATTTGAATATAAAAGCAAAAATGTTAAAATTTGAACCAATTTGCACCCTCAAATATTCTCAAGATTTCCCAAACAATCAATCAAAATTTACTAACAAAAAAATATACCCAAACCAAGAAATCGATCTTTTTAAAAGTAGCTTAGTTTTTTCTTGGGGAAACTTTGGAATTTCTATGCCAAAATGTAAACGAAGAAAAGCATTAATTCGTTAAAGTTTGATAAACGCCCTTTTTTTGAAAAAATAAAAAAAATTTTAAAGTTCCCTAGTATTCACTGAGCTAAAATCATAAGTTAAATGTCAAACTGTTGTTATCAGAAAATTTAACCTGCATATTTTTATCTTTTTACTTATTTTTTTTTATAGTTTAAATTTTTTTCATTATCATTGGATCAAAGTTTTTTTTAAAATTTACGGTTAAAATAGCATATGCTCTGTCTTTTTCTTTTCTTAATGGGATCACCGAATTATCTCCTGTGGCCTTTGTCAGTCGTGTAAAATAGTTGGCGTACACTATATTGCGGTATTTATGTTTCTCATACTTTCTCTTTTCTTGCTTCTTCGTCGTCTTCTTCTTCTTCATCTTCTTCTTCTTTTCTCTTCTTCTTTTTCTTCTTCTTCTTCCTCGTCTTTGTATACATATAATAAAACAATTTACTTTCTGCTCTATTGTTGTGGATTTTTTGTTTTACCCTCAGGCTGAGTGTAAAAAGCACACTTGGTATGCTTATCTCATATCCCTGATAAACAAAATTTCGTTCCGTTCGTTCCGTTCGTTCGTTCGTTTCTTCTCTCTCTCCTCATATATATATATTATATTTTTATATATATATACACACACACATTGTTTATACATGTATGTGTGTGTGTTGTGTCTATATATATACACACACACACATATATATATAAATATATGTATATATATATCTATATTTATATACATATATATATATATGTATATATATATTGTGTATATGTATACAATATATATATATATATATATATAATTATATATATAGAGAGAGAGAGAGAGAGAGAGAGAAGAGAGAAGATAGAGATAAATGTGTGTGTAAGTGTGTGTAAGTGTGTTGTGTGTGTGGTGTGCGTGTGCGTGTGTGTGTGTGTGTGTGTGTCTGAGTGTCTGTGTCTGTGTCTGTGAGTGGTGCAAAGGGAGCGAGGAACAACCTAGATGGTAGCTTGTGTGCCTGAAATATGGGTACGAAAGGGAAAAATGATTGACAAGCACGCAACGGCCCCAAAATAGACGCGGGCAATAAATCTCAGAAAAAAGAAGCGAGAAGGAAAAGAATCAAAAATGAAAATCGAACAGGGGAAAAAAGAGAGGAAAGAAGAGAGGTGGGAGAGGGAGAGGAAAAGAGCGAAGAGAAAGAGGGAAGGAGAAGAAGAGAAAGAGAGAGAGTGGGGGGGAGGGGGAGGAGAAAGAGAGAAGAGAGAGGGGGGGAGAAAGAGGGAGAGAGAGAGACAAGACAGAAAGAGAGAGAGAGGGAGAGGAGGAGAGAGAAGAGAGAAAGAGAGGGGGGGGAAAGGAGAGAGAAAAAAGGAAGAGAGAGAGAGGGGAGAGAACAGGAGACAGACAGAGGGAAGAGAGAGAGGAGGGAGAGAAAGAGAGGGGGAAAGAGGGAAAGAGAAAGAAAGAAGAGAGAGAGAGGGAGAGACAGCAGACAGACAGGATAGACGACAGAGAGGAAGAAAGAGAGAGAGGAAAGAGAAGAGAGAGAGAGAGAGAGGAGAGACAGACAGACACGAAGACGACAGAGAGAGAGAGAAGAGAGAGAGAGAGAGAAAGAGAGAGAGAGAGAGAGAAGAGAGAGAGAGAGAGAGAGAGAGAGAGAAGCTGTGTCACTGCTCACAAATAAGCATCTGTCGCGAACTGTGGGTGCTTACTTTCAACTCCATCCCCCAACAACAGTGTATGGAATATTGTTATACCAAAAACCACCAAACAAACAAACAAAAAGAACAGTCAAACTGTCCACCCCACACTCTACACACTCCAACGGATGCTGGTGTAATAGCTTTCTAAGAGTCTTCCAAACAAAAACCAGATTCGAAGAAGTAGGATCTGGATTATTCTCAGCCGTAATGCTTTGGAAATGACATTGTCAGTGGTAACCGTCTAGAAATTTTCTGTTCACCTGTGTAATGTAAGTGCTTACCTATTATAGTTTTGTCCTGTACTCTGTCTGTGTCCTTGGTGGTAACTAACCCCTTCTCTTTCTAAAATCTATTATTGCGGATTTTTATACAGACTTTTCGCATCAGTAGCTCTTTGCACCGTGCATTCTTATACCCGCTCTAAGTGTTTGCTGCCGCATGGGATTCTCAAGAGACGATGTTCGAAAATCGGCAAGGGATGTAACCTGCGTCAGAGCTCGTGGTCAGCGAGAGTGATCCTGTCGTTTCCATTGGACAGGTGTCGCTGGTGGGCACGGTCAAAGGAATTCTGCCCGTCAGTTAGCATAGCAGTTGAATTAGAGAGAGAACATGCCAACCCATGGATGGTGATACAGAGTGTCTGTAATGCAGACAGTCGTTATCTTCATCGTCATCCTGGTGTGCGCGTCAAATCAAATACCCCTGAAGAAGAAATATTTAAGTATTGAAAGCTTCAAACGAAGATGTTTTGTGTAATTTTGTTTTTATGAATCAAACCAAATGTGTGATTCTCTATATTTATTGCTTGACCCATAAACTGAGAAAAGGTAACTCTGTTTGCAATGGAAAGATGGGTTATCTTCCCATGATTTTTTTCCTTAGTTACGCTTGGCGCGTATCTCTTGGATGGATTCGGTCAATACTTTCACAAACGGTAAAAGCGATTGAACAGAAACGGGAATAGGCTGAGGAACAGTTATGGTTGCAAATTCACCTCTTTCATGTGTTGGTTCAATCAATAAATTAACTAAAGAAAGAAAATATGGTAAAATTGGAGTGGGCGATAATCGAGAATTCTCATCAGTTACGCTTGGCTTGTGTTTCGCGTGTTACTTAGTTTAATCGGCGAAGATTTCAAAGCGAAAGCTGAAATAATTTGGCGAACGATCTTTCAACTTTTCCAGTCAGTCCTGTGGCACTCATGTCAGTCGTATTAAAAATGCAACACTCGAACTCGGGCAAAACATAACCCTTCAAACATCTTTCTCACAGGCACTAAGCTTTACCAGAATGGTTGGTGTGTGTGGGGCTGGAGTGGTGTGTGTAATGTGTGTGGTGTGTGTTTTGGTTGCGTGCGTGCGTGCGAGCGTGCGTGCGTGAGTGCGTGCGTGCGTGCGTGCGTGCCGTGCGTGCGTGCGTGCGTGTGTGTGTGTGTGTGTACCCTGTTTTTGCGGCCTGGTTCCAATTCGTGGTTGACAAAGGTGGTCAATCATTAAGAATATTAATCTATTAACAAGCAGAAATCAATAAGGTAGCATGTATATATCAACAAACAGAAACAACATGTAGCAATATAGAAAGTCCAGTGTAATATCCTAAACCGTGATTTGTTGCATTGATTGGCTTTATACTTACATTGAAGCACCACCAAGGTTTTCGTTATCTTTCTACAGCATATTACTCATCATGCATCTGTCCTACCAGCAAACTACATCATGCATCTGTCTACCAGCATACTCATCAGCATCTGTCTACCAGCATACTCATCATGCATCTGTCTACCAGCATACAACATCAGCATCGCTCTGTCTCTGCTACCAGCATACTCCACAGCATCTTTCTACCAGCATACTCATCATCATCGGTCTACCAGCATACTCATCATGCATCTGTCTACCAGCATCTCATCATGCATCTGTCTAACCCGCATACTCATCATGAATCTGTCTTACCAGCATACTTCATCATGGCATCTGTCTAAACCAGCATACTCATCATGCATCTTCTACCAGCATACTCATCAGCTCTTTCTAACCACATACTCATCATGCATCTTTCTTCAACCAGCATACTCTATCATGCATCTTTCTACCACTTGCTCATTGGCATCTGTCCACCAGCATACTCACATGCATCTGTCCTACCAGCAGACTCCCATCATGCATCCGTCCACCAGCATACTCATCATGAGGCATCAGTGCTACTCAGCATACTCATCATGCATCTCTCTACCCGAGCATAACTCATCATGCATCCTGTCTACCAGCATACTTCCACTCATGCATCTGTCTAACCCATACTCATCATGCATCTCTCAACCAGCATACTCATCATGCATCTCTCTACCAGCATACTACATTCATGCATCTGTCGACCAAGCATACTCATCATGCATCTCTCTAACCACATACTCATCATGTATTGTCCCTAAACGCGGTAAGCGCTTCCTGGGGAATTTTGATGATTGTTGGTGACAATCATTTCTGCCTGGGAAAGGGAAAGGAAGGAGTCTGCTTGTCTTATTGACAATCATTGTCATCTGAGTATTGTATGGTAATGTTCAAATTGATTTGGAATCTAAAATCATCGAAAGATAAAATTTGATAGAAAAAAAGAGAAAGAATAGAAATCACCCAATCCATCATGGGTTTTGTCACATGATTTCCGAAGAAGCATGCTCCAATCTCTGTCATTTTCTGGGTGTAGATACTCTGTTTAATGACTTTCGATCTCGTCCGTCCCACGGGAACATAGAGCTTCGCTGCAGATCTACAAAGAGATCGATCTGACGGAAATCTGTCGCTTCGCTTTCCACCATGGACATCCTGTCCTGTCCGTTTCCGGGAACTGTGAGACCACTATCAAACGTTTGGAAAGTGGCGATTATACAGTGACGCCAGGCCGTCCGTTTGGGAGAAAGCTCTATCGCACACCTGGCGTGCCTTTGTTGGTTGCAATGTTGGGGTATGTGCTAACTAAATTCCTTCTATCTTTCTTTCCTTTCCTTTCTTTTCGTAATATCCATGAACATATTTCTTCATTCCATCGTTCAAAATTACTTTGTATAGATAATGAACCAGTGACACAGGGTTTTTTTCCTACACGCGAATATGCACGCTCACACATACTAACACACCACAACGCGCGCGCGCGTTCACGCACGCACGCGCGTCCGTTCACACAGGTTCGCACACACCGCGCACGAACAACAGACACAGAAATAAACAAAGACACGTTAAATTGAAAGGTAGTTACATGTCCTGAATATAGCCGACAATTGATAAATACTATACTATGTCTGTTCTGTCTCTGGCTTCAATAGACCTATGCGCATGCAGAAACAAAATACCGTGGCTCTTCCTCAGGTCTTTTCTAAGGCATAAGAGTGGTACATGAACAACATACTGGTATTACCCTTTTTTCATCCAGTCCTTCATTAAAACCATTTTACCGAAAAATCGGCAGCAATAAGATAGTACGTTTTATGTCATTTTAATTTCGAATTGCATTTAGGAATAATCTCGGGCATGCTGTACACCTTGGCAGTAAACCGTACGGTTCGCTTTTCTTTGCAATTACATTGGAACACATGTCTGACAAACATAGGCTTCCAGTAAAAAACAATTATGGATGGTGATAATAAGTGACCATTAGCATTAGCCGACCTTTGTTTTTCAATATGCATTAAAGTAATATCCATTGATCCGTTTATAGCTTACAGCAACATAAATACTCTATCATCCATTTTGTTCCTTGTGCTAGATTTGAGGACATTATTTGCTTGAAAATACTATCACAGATACCACAATGTTACACCTTTATGTTTGACGTTACATCAGTGGATAATGCCATTTGCATGGAAATCATAACCTAAATTATACAGCATGCCATTGTAGTTTTTTCCCTCTTCGAACGGCATGTCAAGATAACATTTGCGGAGAAAGACTGCCCTGCAATAAACAAAATACCTATTACCCTTTGCCATTTTTCAAGCGTCGTTCGAAAATAACCACCAAGACAAGCGCATTTTGCCACCAAAAAATGTCAAGCAAGTCTAAAGCGATGAAATCTCATCGGACAAAAAAACAAACAAACAGACAAAACAGGAGAGAGAAAAAAACAGTTAGTGGATGATCCCCAGCAAGGCATGGGTGCCAGAACTGTTCCATCCCGTCTAATCCCCCATCAGTGGCCGGCTGACCGAGTGTAGAGTCAGTGGAAGTCGTCATAAGGGATTGGGAACATCCTGCGCCACTTGAAAATGGCCTTCTCGGCCCCACTCCGTCTAGGGTATTAGGCCCATCGTGTGGGTTTGTTTCTCTTTTCTTCTGATTATTTTCTGGTTTGTTTTGTTTCGGTTTTTGTTGTGGCTGTTTGATTTGTTTTGTAGTAGAAAACAAAGAACAATGTGCAACAAGTACAGAAGAGAGAGAAACAGGACAACAGAGACAGAACAGACAGACAGACCAGAAAGAGACAGTGATAGAGAGAGAGAGAGAGAGAGAAAGAGAGACAGAGAGAGAACAGAAACAGAGACAGAGAGATCAGATGGAGGACAGGCAGTGAGATAGGCAGGTAGAAAAGAGAGAGGTAAGAAAATGAATATTGTTGATGAGGAAGAAGCAATAAGGCTAGAAAGGGAGGAAAAACTGTGGCAGGAGGAGAGGAGAAGGAGGAGGTGGAGAAGAAGAAGAGGAGGAGAAGGAGGAGGAGGAGGAGGAAGTAGTAGTTAGTAAGAAGAAAAAGAAGAAAAGAAGAAGAAGAAACGTATGACCATGATGTGAGTCCGTTCACCCAGTGTTATTTTTCTATCCGTTGCAATATGAGTTGTGCAAGCATCCAACATAAAATTTTCTATCATTTCTACATGTTTTTGATTAACCTGCGTTACTTTTCCTAGTCCATTCTAGATGTTCGTTAACCAGCGTTCATCTTTCTATCAGTTTTCTACATGTGTCATTCAATCAGCCTTAAGTTTTATTCCTCTTTTACCCGTAATCATTCAATCAGCATGATAAATTGTTTAACAATAATCGACACGTGTCATTCCAATCAGCATGAATATTTAGCAATATTTCTACCAGTGGCAATTCCAATCAGCATAAATATTTCATCCCTTCTACGTGTGTCGTGTGAACAATTGCTATGTCCTTACCCATTTTCTACGTCCGTTGTTCCACCAGTTAGTTTCTATGCATTTCTGCATGTGTTTGTTCAACCATCCGTTTATTTTTGAAGCAGTTGAACATATGTCGTTCTACTAGAGTTAATTTTTTTGCTATGTCATCCATGTATCGGTTGTTCAGTGCCACCATTAATGTTCTATCCTTTTGGCATGTGTCGTGAATAGTCCCAGGCAGTTGTTTTCATGTCGTCCTGCCAGAGTTATTTTCTTGCATTTGTGCAAGGTGCACTGCGCGCAGCGGTTTGATTTTTCTAACCTTTCTACATGTGCTGTCGCTGTTCGGAGTTCCTTGTCTACCATATCAGCATGCAATCATTCACCAGCGGTATGTCTCCCCTATCTCGTCTACAGGTGTTGTTCAATCACATTAACTTTCTACCTCTTTTCTACACGCCTATTCAGTCTGCCTTCATTTTTCCTTACTCTATTTCTATATTTGTTTTGTTGAAATAAAAAAAAAGCCAGAAAGTAAGAGAAAGGGGGGTGGGGGGAAAACAATACTTCTTACAGCGAGAAAACTGTGAGAAAAGCGTGGGAAAAGCCCGGAATAGCTCAGTTGGTAGAGCGCCGGACTCGTGATCCCCTGGGGTCGCGGTTGCGAATCTCCCCGACAGTGCGGTACAGGGGGATTTTCCCTCGGAGTTAACCTTGGTTCTCTGACCTCCATTTCCATACATCCTTCGAATGAGGACTATAAACCGAGGTTCCCGTGTGTGAACGCACGCTAACATCTTGCACACACGTAAAATCCCATCACCAACGTTCGGAGAAGACGGCCATTTGGCCGTTGGTATGGATGACACGTTACACAATAGCAGGCACACTGCGGAAAATGGTAAGAATGAAGGAAGAAGGATATTGAGTGAAACAATATGGACGACATTGACTGGAGTCACGGGAAACGACTGAAATGTACGCCAGCTGGCAGCTCTTCAGTCCGGCACGACCAGATAGGCAGAGCAGCCCGTGGTGTAATCGATGTGGATTGTAAAGCTCTTAGAACTTGGTCTCTAGCCGAGAATAGGCGCTATAGCAGTATTATCATTGATTATTATGATGATTATGAGGATGAATATTATTAATTATTATTATTATTAAAAGGCAGCAGGGAAAAGCAAGAAGCTGCTGGAAGTAGTTCCGCTAGTTAGTAACCATGTTGTCCACACAGTAGTCACTGGCTGTCATCGGTGTTGTCCGAGCTGTACAGACGACTCACCAAAGGCTAGTACAGTCGAGCTGCTCAGTGTGGCTGCCGTTATCTCAGACGGGGCTTCAGTGAGACTGAGGCAAGATAGCAGGACCTTAAAAAAGGTGTGTTTGTACGTGGGGGGATGGATGAGTTGTAAAGTCTGTGTGGGTCTGTCTGTCTGTCTCCTCCCCCCCCCCCCAACAATGTGTGTGTGGTTTGTGTGTGAATTTGTGAGTGTGTGGGTGTGTGTGTGTGTGTGTGTGTGTGTGTGTGTGTTGTGTGTGTGTGTGTGTGTGTGTGTGTGTTGGTCATAGTGTGTGTGTGTGTGTGTGTGTGTGTGTGTGTGTGTGTGTGTGTGTGTAGTGGTGTGTGTGTGTATTCCTGGGTGAGTGGGTGCGTGGGATGAGTGTGCGCTCTAATCTGTTTGTTTTGCTAACCAACCTTCCTTCCCTTCTTCTGCTTCTTCTGCTTCGCTGCTCTTCTTCTAATGTGTCCTAACTCGCCCCTGCTGCTCGTCCTTCGTCTACACCTCCCTTCCCCCTCTCGCTCGTATCTCTCTCTCTCGCTCGCTCTCTCTCTCCATCTCTCACTCTCTCTCTCTCTCCTCTCCTCTCCTCTGGATCTCGCCTCATCATCCTCTCTCTCTCTCATTCTCTTAGGCTTGTTCTAGCCTTCCCAATTTCCTCTTTCTCTTCCTTATTTTTGGAATCGTTGTTTTCGTTTGTCTCTGTTAATACTGTTGCTGGTGTCAGCGTCTCCTCTCCTCCTTCCCCCCTCCTCCCTTTCTTCTTCTTCTTGATTTTTTTTTTTCAACAAATAAGTTTTGTTTTGGGGAATTGTAAAGAAGGCTTCAGTCAAACCCAATTCCCTTCACCCATTAAAGATCCAATCATTCATTCATCCGTTCATTTATTTCATTCATTCATTCATTTTCTCGTCCTTTTCTCTGGATCTCGGTCTCTTCTTTCCACTTTCTGTCTTCCACCTTCCTCCTTCATCTGAATCATCAGCAGCAGTGGGCTCCTCCCTCAGTGCCTCAACCGTCTGTCTCCCCTCTTCCCCGCCTCTGCCTCCTCCTCCTCCTCTTCATTTACCCAAGTTTCTTCTCCTTCTGCTCCTCCTTCTCCTCCGCCGCTTCATCATCATCAGCAATCATCATCATCATCCAGGCAGCAGCAGCAGCAGCACAGCAGCATCTCCTCCTTTTTGCTTCTTCCATTTTCCTCTTCAACCATTATCATCATCATCATCACATGATCACCACGCAGCATTCAATTCTCTCGCCCTCCCCCTCTTGCTGCTCCCCCCCCCAGGCCCCCCCCTCCCATCCTCCTCCGCTGTCATCACTCATCAATCAGCATCAGCAGCAGCAGCAGCAGCATTATCGTCATCGTTTTTCGTCGTCCGTTGTCGTCGTCATCATTAACATCATCATTGTTTATCATCATCGACGAGAGCGGCGCCTTCCAGCGTCAAATTTCTTCTCTCTCAACGCCTCCCCCCCCCCCCCTTCTTTTGTGAAAAAGCTTATTATGCATTGCAGTTTCTAAAGACTTACATTTCTTTTAAGGCTGTATTTTTTTGTCTGAATTGTGAAAAAGCGTAAATGAGCGGACTCGTATAACCCATTTCACATTCATGTATTCCTCATTCATTTATATGCTCTTCCGCTCTTTCGGTTAGGTTTTTTTTTTAACGTGCTTCTTCTTCTTCTTCTCTTCTTCTCTGTCTTCTTCGTCGTCGTCTGCTGCTCTTCTTCTTCTTCTTTCTCTCTCTACATTAGTTTCCTTTCTGCTCGCGTGTCCTCTTGTGGATGGATAGCAGGAAGCGGGTGAGGGAAGGGAGGCAGTGTAGGACAGTAGCGGGGGGGGGGGGGGGGGGGGGGGGGGGGGGGGGGGGGGGGGGGGGGGGGGGTACAATGAAAACTTGAGGTGACAGATCGTCCCCAATTGCTCATCCCCATACTGGTACCACTTAATTTTTTCACCATCTGTCAACTTCTTTCTGCTTACTGCCACACAGTCTCAGCTCCTATTGCTGCTGTGGAAAGTAGGTCTCCACATTGTCTGTCTGACCGTCTCTCTCTCTCTGCTCTCTCTCATCTCGTTCTCTCTCTCTCTCGTCTCTCCTCTCTCCCTCTTCTCTCTCTCTCATCTCTCTTCTGTCGCTCTCTCTCACATCTCTTCTCGCTCTCTCTCTCTCTCTCTCTCACTCTCGCTCGCTCTGTCTGTCCTTGTCTCTTCTCGCTCCTGCTCTTCTCTCTCGTCTCCATCTCTCTCTCTCTCTCTCTCTCTCTCGCTTTTTTTTTTTTTTTAATGTGTCTCTCGGTTTCCCCGCATGCATCTTGTGTGTATTGATTCTCTGTCACTATCATGTATCTTTAGAGCAATTCTGATTTATAGAGTAATTTCATCCTTCGGTGTAATAGATGTCTTTTTTTTTTCACCGTATGTCCCTTTTTTTTTCCTCTTACATCATAGCAAGACGAAAACAATCTGTTTGTCAAGCCTTCCTGTTTATCCTCTTTTCTCTTCTTCTCTCCTCTCTCTCTCTCTCCTCTCATTCTCTCTCTCTCCTCCTCTTTTCTCTCTCTCTCTCTCTCTCCTCCTTCTCTCTCTCTCTCTCTCTCCCCTCTCTCTTGGGGAGTGATCCTTCCTTTCCTTTCAGACGGATGGGTCTGGACTTAATACCCGATGTTTATGCTTACAGCCCGTTCCAAGCACCGACAGCCAGGATTCTCAGCAAACCCTTTGGGGATGAATGCGTTTTCGGATAGGGGTGAACTGTCTGCGTTCCGTTTAACTGCATGTGCTGCGTTTTTGCTGTGACCTAGGGTGAAGTACTGTGGTGTACTTTACAGTGCTGTGCCGTGAAGTGCAATGGAGTGCGACGAGCAGGGGAGTTGAGAAGAGTGGATTGGTTAGAGTGAAGAGGATTGGAACGGGGTGGTTGGGTGGGAAAGGAGTAGAATTGAGTAGAGTGGGAAAGGAATTAGTGGATTAGAATGGACGGAGTGGAGAGGGTAGGAATGAGTGGGGCGGAATGGAATGGAGTGGAGAGGGTAGGAATGGAATGGATTGGGTTGGAATGGAGTGGAAAGGGGTAAGGGGGAAAAGGAAATGGGGTGGAGAGGGGTTTGGGAAAGGATGAAATGGGTAGAGTGGAGTGGGGTGGGTTGGAATAGAGTAAATGGAGTAGAGTGAAAAGGAATGGAGTGAGAGGGGTGGAAGGAAAGGATGGAATGGAATGGATTGAGTTGGGGAAAGGAGGGAATGGGGTGAGTAATAAAGGAATGAGCGGAGGTAGAATGGAGTGAATGGAGTAGAGTGGAGTGGAGTGGGTGGGAATGGATGGAATGGGGTAGAGTGGAATGGAAAGGAGTGGGTTGAATGGAGTGGAATGGGTAAGGAAAAAGGAAAGGGCGGAAGGGTAGGAAGGGTGGAAGGAGTAAGTGGGTGAAGTGGGTGGGGGGGAGAGAGGGGGAGTGGGGAAGGAGGGAAGGAGAAGGAGTGGAGGGGGGGGGGGGGGGAAGGGGGTGAAGGGGAGTGGGTAAAGGAGTGGGGTTGGGAAAGGGGGAAGGAGTAAGGGAGTGGGGGGGTTTGGAAAAGGGGAAGGGGAGGGAGGGGGGGGGAATGAGGGGGAAAAAGGAGTGAGGGTTGGGTGGTGTGGGGGGGTCTGGGGGTGGAAAGGGGGGGGGAAAGGGATGGGGGGGGGGGGGGAAAGGGGAAGGAGAGAGGGGGGGGGTTTTAAGGGGGTGAGAAGGGGTTGGAAGAGTGGGGGAGGGAGGGGGGGTTGGGTAGGGTGGGGGTGAGTGGGTGGGGGTGGGGATAGGGGTGGATGGGAGGGGTTGGGTGGGGGGGAATTGGGAGGGGGTTTGGGGGGATTTGGGGGGGGGGAGGGGGGGGTGTTGGAAAGGGGGGGGGGGGGGGGGGGGGGGGGAGTTTGGGGAGGGTAATGGTGGTAGGGGGGGGGTTTAGGGAGGGTAGGGGGAAGAGGGAAAGGGGGGGGAAAAAGGCAAAGGGGGTGAAAAAGGGTGGCATTGGTTTGGCGTGGGTTAGTGGG
>CM031595.1:21801317-21813105 GCA_018398815.1 Conus ventricosus | reverse complement strand
ATGCTCAAGCATGCATCTGTCTACCAGCATCCTCAATCATGCATCTGTCTACCAGCAACTCATCATGCATCTGTCTACACATACTCATCATGCACTTCTACCAGCATACTCATCATGCATCTTTCCCTATCTAGATTCTACCAGCAATCATCATGCATCTTTCTACCAGCATGCTCATCATGCATCTGTCCACCAGCATACTTCATGCACGTCTCCAGCATACTCTCATGATCTGTCACCAGCATACTCATCATGCATCTGTCTACCAGCATACTCATCATGCATCTCTCTACAGCATACTCATCATGCATCTGTCTACCAGCATACTCATCATGCATCTGTCTACCAGCATACTCATCATGCATCTCTCTACCAGCATACTCATCATGCATCTCTCTACCAGAATACTCATCATGCATCTGTCTACCAGCATACTCATCATGCATCTCTCTACCACATACTCATCATGTATAGTCCAGAAACGGTAAGCGCTTCCTGTGGAATTTTGATGATTGTTGGTGACAATCATTTCTGCCTGGGAGAAGGGGAAAGGGAAGTAGTCTGCTTGTCTTATTGACAATCATTGATCTGATTATTGTATGGTAATGTTCAAATTGATTTGGAATCTAAAATCATCGAAAGATAAAAATTGATAGAAAAAAAAGAGATAGAAATCACCCAATCCATCATGGGTTGTCACATGATTTCCGAAGAAGCATGTCTCAATCTCTGTCATTTTCTGGGTGTAGTTACTCTGTTTAATTGACTTCGATCTCGTCCTTCCCACGGGAACATAGAGCTTCGCTGCAGATCTACAAAGAGATCGATCTGGACGGAACTGTCCCGCTTCGCTTTCTCCACTGGACATCCTGTCCTTTCCTTTTCTGGAACTGTGAGACCAGCTATCAGACGTTTGGAAGTGGCGATTACAGTGACGGCCAGTGCCGTCCGTTTGGAAGCTCTATCGTCACACCTTCTTGCCTTTGTTTGTTTGCATGTTTGTTTATTTCTAACTAAATTCCTTTCTTTCTTTCTTTCCTTTCCTTTCTTTTCGTAATCTTTATTTCTTCATTCCATCTTTCAAAATTACTTTGTATGATAATGAACCAGTGACACAGTGTTTTTCCTACACGCGAATATGCACGCACACACATACAAACACACACACGCGCGCGCGCGTTCACTCACGCGCGTCCGTTCACACAGGTTCGCACACACGCGCGCACGAACACAGACACAGAAATAAACAAAGACACGTTAAATTGAAAGGTAGTTACATGTCCTGAATATAGCCTACAATAGATAAATACAATACTATGTCTGTTCTGTCTCTGTCTTCAATATACCTATTCGCCTGCAGTAAACAAAATACCGTGCTCTTCCAGTTCTTTTCTAAGGGGCATAAGAGTGTGTATCATGAACAACATACTGTATTACCCTTTTTTCCAGCCTTCATTAAAACCATTTACCTGAAAAATCGGCAGCAATAAAGATATTACGTTTTATTTCATTTTATTTTCGAATTGCATTATGGAATAATCTCTGGCATGCAGTACACCTTGCAGTAAACCGTACGGTTCCTTTTCTTTTCAAGTTACATTTTAACAGCATGTCTGACAAACATAGGCTTCCATTAAAAAACAATTAGAGGATGGTGATAATAATTGAACCATTTAGCATTATCCGACTTTGTTTTTCAATATGCATTAAAGTATATCCATTGATCCGGTTTATAGCTTACAGCAAACAAATACTTTACATCATTTGTTCCTGTGCTAGATTTGAGGACATTAGTTGCTTGAAAAATATATACAGAAACTATTTAAACCCTTTATGTTTGAAGTTACATCATGGATAATCATTGCCTGGAATATAACTAAATTATACGCATGCCTTGTTTTTTTTCTTTTTCGAACTCCCTGAAAGATAAACATTTGGGAAGATGCTGCAAAAAAAAAAAATCTATTACCTTTTTCCATTTTTCAGCTTCTTCGAAAATAACCCCAAAGCAACGCTTTTGCCAAAAAAAATTAAAGAAAGTCTAAAGCGATAATCTCATGGGACAGAAAAAACAAAAAACGGCAAAAGGAGAGAGAAAAAAGATAGTGGTTCCCTCGGGGAAAGGGGCCCAAAAGTGTTCTTCCCCGTTAACCCCCCATCAGGCCGGCGTGCCGAGTGTAGTCGTGAAGTCGGCTTGGGGATTGGGAACACCCTCCCCACTTGAAAAGATGGTTTTCCCCCCGTGCTAGGGTCATTGGCCTCGGTGGGGGTTTTGTTCTTTTTCTTTGATTTTTTTTTTGTTTTTTTTTCGTTTTGTTTGTTTTTTCTGTTTTTTTTTGGTTTTAAAAAAAAAGAAAAATGTGCAAAAGTACAGAAGAGGGGACAGACAGACAGAGCAGCAGACAGACGACAGAAAGAGACATTTGGAGAGGAGAGAGAGAGAGAGAGAGAGGAGAGACAAGGAAGAAAGGACAGGACAGAGAGAACGATGAGGACAGGGTGAGATAGGAAGGTAGAAAAGAGAGATGAAAAATAATATTTTTTGATGAGGAAGAAGAAAAAGTGCAGAAAGGGGAGGAAAACTTGGGGCGGAGGAGGGGGAGAAGGGGGAGGTGGAGGAGAAGAAGAGGGAGGGGGAAAGGGGGAGGAGGGGAAGTAGTGTAGAGAGAAAAAAAAGAAGAAAAAGGGAAAAAGAAACTAATGACAATGTGGTGGTCGTTCCCGTGTTTTTTTTATCCTTGAATATGTGTTGTGAAAGCACCCAACGTAAAATTTCTTCTTTTACTGTTTTATTAAACCGGGTTATTCCCCAGTCAATTCTAGATTTTGGGTTTAACCCGGTTCATCTTTACCCTTTTCTACGGTTAAATCGCTTAATGTTTTTTCCACTTTTACCCTTTTCATTAAATAGCTGAATATTTATCAATATTTACACGTGTCATTAAATAGATAAAATTTTTTTATTCAAATGTGTCATTCAACAGCATAAATTTTTCATCATTTCTAGGTGCCCGTTTAAAAAGTGTATTGTCCTCCCCATTTCTACGCCCGTTGTTCCCAGTTATTTTTCTTGCATTTCTGGTTTTGTTAAAACCACCGTTTTTTTTTAAGCATTTGAAATATGTCGTTCATCAATTTAAATTTTTGCTATGCATCCATGTATTGTTTTCGCACCATTAATGTTCCTATCTTTTGTGCTGTGTCGTTTAAATTCCCATCATTTGTTTTTCAGCGTCCGAAATTTAAATTTTTCCTTTGCTTTTGTGGGTGGCATCGGCATCGTTGATTTTTTTATTTTCTACTGTGCGTCTGCGGGTTCCTTGTCCTACCCATTCGCTGCATCATTACCGCTTTTTGTCTCCATCGTGCTACATGTTTTTTCTTTTCACATTAAAACTTTTTCCCTTTCTACCGCCGCTTCAGTCTGCTTCATTTTCCTTACTTATTTTTATGTTTTTTTTTGAAATAAAAAAAAAGCCATGAAGAAAGGGAAAAAGGTTTTGGAACAATACTTCTTCAGCGAGAAAATTGAGGAAAAAGGTGGGAAACCCGGAATAGTGTTGGAGACCCCGCCGGACCGTGTCCGGGGGTGCGGGTCGTTCCGCGGGAATTTCGGTAAGGGGATTTTCCCCTGGGTTAACTTGGTTTGACCCCATTTTCCCATCTCCTTCGTGAGTAAAACCCCGATTCCTTTAACCCCTAACATCTTGCACACCTAAAACCCCATCCAATTTTCAAAAGAAAAGGGCCATTTTGGCCGTTGGTATGGATGAAAGTTACACAAGCATCACACGCGTGAGAAATGGTAAGAATGAAGGAAAAGGAATTGAGTGAAAAATTTTTGGGCGCTTGACTGGATACAGGGGGAAACGATGAATAAGCGCCGCTGGCAGCTTTTCAGTCGGCACTCCCCGATAGGCAGCGCCTTTTGTAAAGAGTTGGATTGTAACTTTGAACTTTTGGGCTCTTCCGAGAATAGGCGCATAAATACATTTTTTTTATTTTATTATTATTAATTTTTTTTATTATTATTATAAAAACAGCGGGAAAAGAGAAAGCGCTGGAAGGGATTCCCCCTAGTTGGTCCATTTTTGTCCAACATTGGGCATGCTGCATCGTTTTTGTCCGAGCTGTTCAACGACTCCAAAGGCTATTATGTCGAGCTGGGGGTCTGTGGCTCTTATCTTCGGACGGGGGGTTCGTGAACTGAGGCAAGATAGCAGGGCTTAAAAAAATTTTGATTGTAGTGGGGGATGGGTGAGTTGGTAGAGTCTGTGTTTCTGTCTGTCTGTCTCCCCCCCCCCCCCCAACAATGTGTGTGTGTGTGGTTTGTGTGTGTGGTGTGTTGGTGTGGGTGGTTTTGTGTGGTGTGTGTGTGTGTGTGTGTGTGTGTGTTGTGTGTTGTATAGTGTTGGTGTGTGTTGTGTGGTGTGTGTGTTGGGGGTGGTGTTGTGTGGTGTGTGGTGTGTGTATTTTGGGGTGATGGGGGTGGGGATGAGTGTGGTCTCTAAAACGTTTGTTTTAACCCCTTCCATTCCCCTTTCTTCTTTTCTTTTCTTCTTTCTTTTTTCTAATTTCTAACTCGCCCCGTGTCTTCTTGTTAAAACCCCCTTCCCCTCCCTCTTCTTTTTCTCTCCCCTTTTCCCCTTTTCTTCCTCTCTCTCTCTCTCTCCTCTCTCTTCTTTCTCTTCCTCTTCCTCTCCTCTTTTTTTATTTTTTTTTTAACTTTCCTTTTTCCCTTTCTCTTTCCTTATTTTTTGGAATCGTTTTTCGTTGTTCTGTTTAATAATGTTTTCTGTGTCATTCTCCTCCTCTTCTCCCCCCCCTCCTTTCTTTTTTCTTGGTTTTTTTTTTCACATAAGTTTTGTTTGGTGGAATTGTAAAGAAGGCTTCAGCAAAAACCAAATTCTTCACCCCTTAAAGATTCATTTATTTATTCATCCCTTTTATTTATTCATTTTCATTCATTTTTTCGACCTTTCGGTCTCTGTCTCTTTTTCCCCTTTTGTTCTTCACCTCCCCCCTTCATCATAAACTCAGCAGAGTTCTTCCTCCCGCTCTTTCCCCAACCGCTTCCTCCTCTTTTCCCCTCTGCCTCCTCTCCTCCCTTTATTTCCAAAATTTTTTCTCTTCTGCTCCTCCTTCTCCTCCCCTCTTTCATCTCATCCTATCATCATCACGCAGCGCAGCAGCAGCGCAGCAGCATCTCCCCCTGTTTCTTTTCCTTTTCCTCTTCACCATTATCATCATCTCATATCATGATCACCTTCACTTTCAATCTTTTCGCCCTCCCTCTCTTGTCCCCCCCCCCCCCCCCCCCTCCCATTTCCCCCTCCCCTGCATATACTTCATCACAGCACAGCACACGCATTATGTCTCGTTTTCTCGTCGTTGTCGTCTTATCATTAACATCATCATTTATATCAACACGAGATCGTCGCCATCATCGTCAAATTTTTCTTCTCTTTCAACTCCCCCCCCCCCCCCTTTTTTTTTGAAAAACTTATTTTGCATTTCATTTTCTAAGACTTACTTTTCTTTATGCTGTATTTTTTTTTCCCGAAATGTAGAAAAAACGTTTAAATGAGCCTGATTCTTTTACCCCTTTTACATTCATGATTCATCATTCATTTTTATGTCATTCGCTCTTTTTGGGTTTGGTTTTTTTTTAATTCTTCTTTCTTCTTCTTTTTTCTTCTTCTTTTTTCTTTTCTTCTTCTTTCTTTTTTTCTTCTTTCTTACATTTGTTTCCTTCTCTGCGTGTCCTTTTGGGTGGATAGCAGGAAAGGGGGGAGGGAGTGGGAGGGAGGGGGTTAACTAGGGGGGGGGGGGGGGGGGGGGGGGGGGGGGAAACCCTAAAACGAGGTGACAATCGAATTGTTCATCCCCCAAAATGGTAAACCCCTTAATTTCACCGTCTGTCAACCTTCTTCTTCCCCGCTGCCATCCAGTCTTCAGTCCATTTTCGCTGTGGAAAAAAGGTCCCAAAATTGTCGTTGACCCTTTTCTCTCTCCCCTCTCTCTCTCTCTCTCTCTCTCTCCCCCCCCCCCCCCCCCCCTCTCTCTCTCTCTCTTCTCTCTCTCTTCTCTCTCTCCTCTCTCTCTCTCTTTTGCTCTCTCTCTCTCTCCCCCTTTCCCCTCTCTCTCTCTCTCTTCTTCTTTTGTTTTTTTTTTTTTTCTCTCTTTTTCCCCCTTCTTCTTTTTTTTTTTTTTTTTTAAAGTTCTTCTTTTCCCCCCCTTTGATTTTGGTTTTTCTCTTCCTTAGTATCTTTTTTTCAATTTGTTTTTTTTTTTCCTTCTTGATAATAGAAAAGTAAACCCATTTTTTTCCCCCTCTCTTCCGTTTTCTCTTGTTTTCCAAAACCTTTTTTTTCCCTTTTTTCTCTCTCTCTCTCTCTCTCTCTCTCTCTCTCTCTCTCTCTCTCTCTCTCTCTCTCTCTCTCTCTCTCTCTGTGAGGAGTGATCCTTCCTTTCCTTTCAGACGGATGGGTCTGGAACTTAATACCCGATGTTATGCTGTACAGCCGTTCCAAGCACCGACAGCCAGGATTCTCAGCACCAGTGGTGATGAATGCGTTGCTGGATAGGGGGTGAACTGTCTGCGTTCCGTTTAACTGCAGTGTGCTGCGTTGTGCTGTGACCTAGGGTGAAGTACTGTGGTGTACTTTACAGTGCTGTGCCGTGAAGTGCAATGGAGTGCTGACGAGCAGTGGAGTGGAGAAGAGTGGATTGGGTTAGAGTGAAGAGGATTGGAACGGAGTGGATTTGGATGGAATGGAGTAGAATTGAGTAGAGTGGAATGGAATATAGTGGATTAGAATGGACTGGAGTGGAGAGGGTAGGAATGTAGTGGGGCGGAATGGAATGGAGTGGAGAGGGTAGGAATGGAATGGATTGGGTTGGAATGGAGTGGAATGGGGTAGGGTGAAAAGGAATGGAGTGGAGAGGGTTGGAATGGAGTGAAATGGAGTAGAGTGGAGTGGAGTGGGTTGGAATAGAGTAGAATGGAGTAGAGTGAAAAGGAATGGAGTGGAGAGGGTGGGAATGGAATGGAGTGGAATGGAATGGATTGAGTTGGAATGGAGTGGAATGGGGTAGAGTATAAAGGAATGGAGCGGAGAGGGTAGGAATGGAGTGGAATGGAGTAGAGTGGAGTGGAGTGGGTGGGAATGGAGTGGAATGGAGTAGAGTGGAATGGAATGGAGTGGGTTGGAATGGAGTGGAATGGGGTAGAGTATAAAGGAATGGAGCGGAGAGGGTAGGAATGGAGTGGAATGGAGTAGAGTGGAGTGAAGTGGGTGGGAATGGAGTAGAGTGGAGTGGGTTGGAATGGAGTGGAATGGAGTAGAGTAGAGTGGAGTGGGGTGGGTTGGAATGGAGTGGAATGGAGTAGAGTGGAGTGGAATGGAGTGGGTTGGAATGGAGTGGAATGGAGTAGAGTGGATGGAATGGGGTGGGTTGGAATGGAGTGGAATGGAGTAGAGTGGAGTGGAGT
The DNA here is from genome assembly GCA_018398815.1 of Conus ventricosus. Taxonomy (NCBI): domain Eukaryota; kingdom Metazoa; phylum Mollusca; class Gastropoda; order Neogastropoda; family Conidae; genus Conus; species Conus ventricosus. The sequence continues at coordinate 21,805,610 of CM031595.1, read as the reverse complement.
GGGTTGGTTGGAATAGAGTGGAATGGAGTAGAGTGGAGTGGAATGGTGTGGTGGAGAATGGAATGGAATGGAGTGTGTTGGAATGGAGTAGAGTGGAGTGGAGTGGTTGGATTAGAGTGGAATGGAGAAAGTAGAGTGGAGTGGAGTGGGTTGGATGGAGTGGAATGAGTAGAGTGGAGTGGGTTGGAGAGTGGAGAGTGAAGTGAGTGGAGATGGAGTGGTGGAAGGGAAAGTAAAGTAGAGGTGAGTGGTTGGAGTGGGTTGGATGGAGTGGAATGAGTGAGAGGGAGTGTTGGTGGAGTGGAGTGGAGTAGAGTGGAGTGGGTGGAATGAAGTAGAGTGGAGGAATTGGGGTGGTTGGAATGGAGTGGAATGGAGGTAGAGTGGAATGGAATGGAGTGGGTTGGAATAGAGTGGAATGAGTGAGTTAGAGTGGAGAGGAAGTGGGTGGTAAGTGGAATGGAATGGGTGAGTTGGAATGGAGTAGAGTGGATGGAATAATGGAGTGAGTTGGAATAGAGTGGGAATGGAAGTAGAAGTGTGGGGAGGAATGGAATAATGTGGAGAAGAGGATGGACTGGAGTGGGCAGGAGTGGAGCGGAAGAGGGAAGTGGAGAGGAGGGGAGCAGAGGAAAGTGGAACGGAGTGGATTAGAGTGGCGTGGAATACAGTGGAGAGGTCTGAGTGCGTTGGAGTGGAGAGGAGTGGCGTGGAATACAGTGGAGAGGTCTGAGTGCGTTGGAGTGGAGAGGAGTGGCGTGGAATACAGTGGAGAGGTCTGAGTGCGTTGGAGTGGAGAGGAGTGGCGTGGAATACAGTGGAGAGGTCTGAGTGCGTTGGAGAGGAGAGGAGTGGCGTGGAATACAGTGGAGAGGTCTGAGTGCGTTGGAGAGGAGAGGAGTGGCGTGGAATACAGTGGAGAGGTCTGAGTGCGTTGGAGTGGAGAGGAGTGGCGTGGAATACAGTGGAGAGGTCTGAGTGCGTTGGAGTGGAGAGCAGTGGCGTGGAATACAGTGGAGAGGTCTGAGTGCGTTGGAATGGAGAGGAGTGGCGTGGAATACAGTGGAGAGGTCTGAGTGCGTTGGAGTGGAGAGGAGTGGCGTGGAATACAGTGGAGAGGTCTGAGTGCGTTGGAATGGAGAGGAGTGGCGTGGAATACAGTGGAGAGGTCTGAGTGCGTTGGAGTGGAGAGGAGTGGCGTGGAATACAGTGGAGAGGTCTGAGTGCGTTGGAGTGGAGAGGAGTGGCGTGGAATACAGTGGAGAGGTCTGAGTGCGTTGGAGTGGAGGGAGTGGCGTGGAATACAGTGGAGAGGTCTGAGTGCGTTGGAGTGGAGAGGAGTGGCGTGGAATACAGTGGAGAGGTCTGAGTGCGTTGGAGTGGAGAGGAGTGGCGTGGAATACAGTGGAGAGGTCTGAGTGCGTTGGAGTGGAGAGGAGTGGCGTGGAATACAGTGGAGAGGTCTGAGTGCGTTGGAGTGGAGAGGAGTGGCGTGGAATACAGTGGAGAGGTCTGAGTGCGTTGGAGTGGAGAGGAGTGGAGTGGAATACAGTGGAGAGGTCTGAGTGCGTTGGAGTGAGAGGAGTGGCGTGGGAATACAGTGGAGAGGTCTGAGTGCGTTGGAGTGGAGAGGAGTGGCGTGGAATACAGTGGAGAGGTCTGAGTGCGTTGGAGTGGAGAGGAGTGGCGTGGAATACAGTGGAGAGGTCTGAGTGCGTTGGAGTGGAGAGGAGTGGCGTGGAATACAGTGGAGAGGTCTGAGTGCGTTGGAGTGGAGAGGAGTGGCGTGGAATACAGTGGAGAGGTCTGAGTGCGTTGGAGAGGAGAGGAGTGGCGTGGAATACAGTGGAGAGGTCTGAGTGCGTTGGAGTGGAGAGGAGTGGAGTGGAATACAGTGGAGAGGTCTGAGTGCGTTGGAGAGGAGAGGAGTGGCGTGGAATACAGTGGAGAGATCTGAGTGCGTTGGAATGGAGAGGAGAGTAGTGGAGAAGAACTGAACGGAAAGGAGAGAGGAGGGGGTGGAGCTGAGTGGAGAGGGGCGGAATGGAAAAGGGAGGATTATCGTGGTGGAGAGAGAAGTGGACGAGTGAAGTAGAGCGCAGCGTGCAGGCCAGTCCATCCTGGTGACCTGCTGCTGCTGGAGAAAGTTCTGTACGACCCGAGCTCTGTGCGGCCTGGCGTTATCGTCCTGTAGTATGGCTCCTGGTCCCATGGCCTGCAAAGCTGGTACAGCGATTGGCTCCAGAATGTCGTCCCTGTAGGCTACGCCGGTCAGGTAGCCTTGGATACTGTGCAGGGGTGTTCTATGATGAAGACTGAAGCCACCCCACACCATCAGGGACCCACCACCATAGTGGTCGTGCTCCGCAACAGTGGCGTCAATGAAGCGCTCTCCAACACGCCTCCAGGCGCGAATCCTGCCGTCGTTGAAGGACAGGGTGTAGCGGGATTCATCAGAAAAGAGCACCCTGGACCACTGCTGCCTTGTCCAGGCCAGGTGTCGTTGAGCCCAAGCCAGACGAGCAGCACGGTGAGCTCTGGTCAGTGGAGGTCGCAATGCTCGACGCCTTGACCGCATGTTGGCCTCACGCAGGCGTCTGGTCGCTGACGAGGACGTTGCTGGCTGCTCTCAGCTGCCCCCTGAGCACGTTGGCGGTGGCGGTTCTATTGCGTAGTGCCGCCAGAGTGATGAAGCGATCCTGTCGTCTGTTGGTCGCTCTGGGGCGTCCAGGTCTGCGTGCTTCTTGAACTCTCCCATAGTTGTTGTACCGGTCTCTCAGTCTTTGAATGACAGAATGTGTTACTCTAAGTCGTCTGCCAACTTCTCGGACCGCCACGCCTTCTTGTAGCCAGGCCACAGCCATCCCTCTCTCAGCGTCACTGAGTTTGCGTCTTGGTGGCATGTTTGAACACCCCCCCAGAAGCGGCCCTAATAAAGCCACTGGTCAGCGAATCAGGTTGACAAGTGTTCATTAAAGGTCCGGCTTGCATGTGCAATGCAGTTTTCAGACAGCCGAACACTGCTGCGCCAGCTAGGCGCACTCAAATTGCGACCTTTTTCTCGTGGTTTTTGAGCTTCTTTTGCGGACCAGTGTAACACCTTTGACACAGATTCGACTGAACAGTTGCCAAAACCAGTTTTCTGTGAAGCACTTGTCACACTTTGAGTGAATAAATTGGCCATAAACATTTCACGTTTTATGCTACGCTGTATTATGTAAACCATATCAAAAATAATGCGGCCCTTAAATTCTTTTGAGTAGTATATCATCTGCTCGCCATGAGACAATCTATTAACACACCACTGATGTAACGCAAAATGTAACAATATAGCAATCACTACGAACAAAGTAACAATGCAGCTGTCTAGACCAAAAATGCAACAATTAACACATTTTTCGTTCTTCAGATATACGAGCAATGTTCATGTTTTCGTCGAAAGTGGTGTTTTTTTTCGGCTTATATCGATCGATAATTACTGAATCCCATGGAATATCGAAGCTTTGTTAAGAACGGGTGATACATTATTTTCTTTTTATCAACTGGCTATGACCTGTGTTACATTCTGCTGTCCGTTTCAATAAAATAACATAAACACGGTCCCTGAATGCCTTTCGCTTATTAGCCCTTTAGAATGATCTGTTATGATCAATTTTTTTTGTTCAGTCATGTATTTGTTCATTGTTCATTTCATGGTTTCATTTTTGCCGCTCCTGAATCTGATAAAGAAAAACTATTTACACTGAAGCATGCTGATGCAGCATTTTTAACACACACACACACACACACACACAACACACACACACACACACACACACACACACACACAGAGGCGCAAACACAGGGGCACACACACACACACCACACACACACACACACACACACACACACACACAGAGGCAAACACACACACACACACACACACACAGACACACACACAGGCACACACACAGGGAACACACACACACACACACACACACACACACACACACACACACACACACACCACACACACACACCACAACACACACACACACACACACCACACACACACACACACACACACACACACACACACACACACACCACACACAGAGGCACACACACACACACAGAGGCACACACACCACACCACACACCACACACACACACACACACACACACACACACACACACCACACACACGCACTCAATAAAGAGGTGATCGAAGACCATAGTCGCTCGCTTGCCCTCCTCTCTGGCCTTCTTTAGATGCGGGGACAGTTGTTTTCTTACGTCTCTTACACGTAGAGA
>CM031595.1:21791317-21796317 GCA_018398815.1 Conus ventricosus | reverse complement strand
TCTCTCTCCTCTCTCTCTCTCTCACACACACACAACATACTCTCCTCTCTCTCTCTCTCACTACCACTCTCTCTCTCTCACCCTCTCTCAGAACAAACACCCCCCCCCCCCTACTCCATTCTGTCGTTACAGCAGTGGGTGGAAGTAATATGATGCAGTCCTGGGAACTGGGCACAGCCGTAAATCGCCTGGCTGATTGCCTGTTTGCTGCCTCCACATCTCATGGCAAACCAGCATTCCTCCTCCCTTCACCAATTGCCCCCAGCACCCAAACAACCGTCCATCGCCTCTCGCTCCTGTCTCTCTGTCCTGTCTCTGTCTCTGTCTCTCTGTCTCTCTCTCTGTCTCTCTCTCTGTCTCTCTCTCTCTCTCTCACTCCCTGTCTGGTCTGTCTGTCGGTCTCTCTCTCTCTCTCCTCTCTCTCTCTCTCTCTCTCTCTCTCTCTGACTGTCTTCTTACTGTCCTGTCTTCTCTCTCTTCTCACTCTGTGGTCACTCTCTCTCTCTCTCTCGCTCTCTTTTCCTCTCTCTCTCTCTGTCTAGTCCTGTCTGTCTGTCAGTCTGTCTGTCTCTCTCTGTCAGTCTGTCTGTCAGTCCTGTCTCCCTCTCTCTCTCTGTGTCTCTCTCACTCCTCTCTCTCTGTCTGGCTGTCTGTCTGTCAACACTGTCTGTCTGTCTGTCAGTCCTGTCTGTCCTGTCTGTCTCTCCTCTCTCTCGTCATCTTCTCTTCTCACTCCTCACTCTCCTCACTTCGTGACTGTCTGTCTCTGTCTGTCTGTCTGTCCCTCTCTCTCTCTCTCTCTCTCTCATGTCTGTCTGTCTGTCTGTCCTGACTGTCTGTCTCTCTCGTCTCTCTCTCGCTCTCTACTCTGTCATCTGACTGCTGTCTGTCTGTCATGCTGGCTGGCTGCTTGTCTCTCCTCTCTCTCTCTCTCTCTCTCTGGTCTCTCCTCCGTCTCTCTCTCTCTTCCAGGTGGGTCTCTCTCTCTACTCTCTCTCTCTCTCTGTCCTCCTCTCTCTCATCTCTCTCTCCTCTCTAAAAGTGTCGCTCTGTCTCTCCTCCTCTCTCTCTCTCTCTCTCCTCTCTGTCTCCTCTCCTCTCTCTCTCTCTCGTCTCTCTTCTCCCTCTTCTCAGTCTCTCTCTCTCTCTCCTCTCCCTCACTCTCCCTCTCTCTCCTCTGTGTCTCTCTCTCTCTCTCTGTCCTCTCTACTGCTCTCTCTCTCTCTCTGTCTCTCTCTCTCTCCTCTGTCTCTCTCTCTCTCCTCTCTCTCATCTCTCCTCCTCTCCTCTCTGCCTCTCTCTCTCTGTCTTTTCTCTCTCTCTCTGTCTCGCTCACTGACGCTCTGTCTCTCTCTCTCTCTCTCAGTCTCTCTCTCTCTCCTCCTCTCTTCTGTCTCCTCTCTCTCCTCTGTCTCTCTCTCTCCTCTCTCTTCTCTCCTCATCATCGACTCCACAGCCCGCCCACTCGCTTCCACCTCTCTCTCTCATCTCTCTCTCTCTGTCTCTGTCTCTCTCCTCGCTCTGTCGTCTCTCTCTCTCTCAATCTGTCACTCTGCCTCCTCCTCTCCCTCTCCTCCTCTCTGTCTCTCTCCCTCTCTCTCACCTCCTCACTCTCCTCTCAGTCTCGTCCTCCTCTCATCTCTCTTCTCTCTCTGTTCCTCTCTTCTCCTCTCCTCTCACTCTTTCCCTCTACTCTCTCGTCTCTCTCTCTCTCTCTCTGTCCTTCTCACCACCCCTATCTCTCATCTCCTGTCGTCTCCTCTCTCTCTCATCTCTCAGTCTCCCTCTCTCTCTCTCTCTCTGCGGGGGGGGGGGGGGGGGGGGGGGGGGGGCGGCTCCTCACTCTCTCTCTCTCACTCTCTCTGTCTCTCTCCTCTCCTCTGTCTCTCTCTCTCTTCTCTCTGTCTCTCTGTCTCTCTCTCTCTCTCTCTGTCACTGTCTCTCTCTCTCTCTCTGCTCTGTCTCTCTCGCTCTCTGCTCTTCTCTCTGTCTCTCTCTCTCTCTCTCTGTCTCACTCTGTCTCTCTCTACCTCCTCTCACTCTCTCTCTGTCTCTGTCTCTCTCTCTCTCCCTCTCTCTGGTCCTCTCTCATCTCCTCTGTCTCTCTCTCTCTCTTTCTCTCCTCTCTCTCTCTCTCTGTCACTCTCTCCTCTCTCTCTCTCTGTCTCGTCTCTCTCTCTCCTCTGTTCTCTCTCACCTCTCCTCTCTCTCTCTCTCACTCCTCTCTTCTCTCTCTCTCTGTCTCTCTCTGCTCTATCTTTCCTTCTCTCTGTCTCTCTCTCTCTCACCTCTCTCTCTCTCTGTCGTCATCTCTCTCTCTCTCGTTCTGTCTCTCTCTCTCTACCTCTCTCTCTCTCTGTGCCTGTCCTCTCTCCACCTCTCTCTCTCACCACCAGTGTCTCTCTCTCTCTCTCGTCTCTGTCTCTGTCACTCACTCTCTCTCTCTCTTCACTCTGTCTTCTCGCTCTCTCTCTCTTCTAGTCTCCTCTCTCTCTGTCTCTAGTCACCTCTCTCTCTCTCTCTGTCCTCTCTCGTCTCTGCTCTCTGGTCTCCTCTCTCTCTCTGTCTCTCTCTCTCCTGTCCTCACTCACCTCTCTCTCTGTCTCTCTCTCACACCTCTCTTCCTCAGTACTTCTCTCTCTCTCTCTCTGTCACTCATCTCTCTCTCTCTGTCTCTCTCATCTCTCACTCCCGGGGGGTGGGGGGGGGGGGGGGGGGGTTCGTGTCTCTCGTCTTCTCCTCCTCTCTCTCTCTCTTCTGTCCTGAAGAGCTCTCTCTCTCTCTCTGTCTGTCCACTCTCGCTCTCAGTCTCTCTTCTCCTCTCTCCTCTCTCTCTGTCTCCCTCTCTCTCCTCTCTCTCTCTCTTCTCTCTCACTCTCCTCTCTCTCTCTCTCAGTCTCTCATCTGTCTCTCTCTCTCTCTCTCTGTCTCTAGTCTCTCTCTCTCTCTCTCTCTGTACCCTCTCTCTCTCACTCTCTCTCTCTGTCCACTCTCTCCTCTCTCTCTCACTCTCTCTGTCTCTCTATCACTGTCTCTCTCCTCTCCTCTCTCATCTCTCTCTCTCACTTTCTCTCTCTCTCTCTCTCTCTCTCTGTCCTCTTCTCTCTCTCCTCTCTCTCTCGGTCTATCTCTCCTCTCTCAGTCTCACTCTCTCTCTCTCTCTCCTCTCTCTCTGTCTCTCTCAGTCTCTCTCTCATCTGTCTCTCTCATCTCTGTCTCGCTCTCTCTCTCCTCTCTCTCTCAGTCTCTCTCTCTCTGGCTCTCTCTCTCTCTCATCCTCTCTCACTGTCTCTCCTCTCTTCCTCTCTGTCTCTCTCTCTGTCCTATGTCTCACTCGCTCTCTTCCTCTCTCATCTCTCTCTCTCTCTCTGACCCTCTCTCACTCTCTCTGTCTCTCTCTCTCTCCCTCTCTGTCTCTCTCTCTGTGTGACTCCTCTGTCCCTCTCTCTCGTCTGGTCTCTCCTGGTCCTCTCTCCTCGATCTCTCTCTCTTCTGCTGTCTCTCATCCCTCATCTCTCTCTGAGTCTCTCTCTCCTCTCTCACTCTGTCCACTCTCTCTCTCTCTGAGTCTCCTCTTCCAATCTCACTCCTCCGGGCTCTCTCTGTCTCCTCGTCGTCATCTTTTCTCTCACTCCCTCTCTCTCTCTGTCTCTCTCTCTCTCTCTCACTCTCACCTCTCTCTCCCACCTCTGTCCTGTCCTTTCTCTCTCTCCCTCACCTCTCTTGTCCTCTCTCTCTCTCTCTCTCATCTCTGTCACTCTCTCTCACTCTCTCTGTCCTCTCTCTCTCTCTGTCTCTCTCTCTCTCTCTCTGTCTCTCTCTCTCTCTCTCACTTCTCTGTCTCTCTCTCTCTTCTCTACTCTCTCCTGTCCTCTCTCTCTCTCTGTCTCTCCTCTCTCGTCTCTCTGATCTCTCTCTCGTCTCTGTCTCTCTCTCTCTCTCTCTCTCTCTCTTCTCTCTCTCTGTCTCTGTCTCCTCGTCTCTCCTCTGTCTCTCTCCTCTCTCTCTCTCTGCTCTCTCTCTCATCTCTCCTCTGTCCTCTCTCCTCTATCTCTCTGTCTCTCTCTCTCTCTGTCTCTCTCTCTCCTCTCTCCTCTCCCTCTCTGTCTCTCTCGTCTCATGACTCACTCCTCTCTGGTCTCTCTCTCTCTCTCTGTCTCTCTCTCTCGCTCTCTCTCCCTCTCACTCTCCGTCTTCTGTCTCTCTCTCCTCTCTCGCGTGTCTCTCAGTCTCGCCTCTCACTCTCTCGTCTCTCCTCTCTCCTCTTCTGTCTCTCTCTCCTCTCCATCTCTCTCTCTCTCCTCTGTCCGTCTTCTTCCTCTCTCTCTCTCTGTCTCACTCTCTCCATCTGTCTCTCTCTCTCTCTCTTGTCTCTCTCTCCACTCTCTCTCTTCTCTCTCTCTCTCTCCCACGGCTCTCTCTCTCTCTGCTTGCCTCTCTCTCTCTCTCCATCTCTCTCTCTCGCCAAGTGGATACAATTTCTGAATCCGTAACATCACTGGCGGCCACTCTCCTCGTCCTGAAGTTTTTTTTTTTTTTTTATTTTTTTTTTTTTTGGCTGCAGAGAGAGAGGTGGCTGTATGCAACAGTTGAGCACTTGAGGCAGCCTGCTTGACGCGATTGCCTTGTTGTCGGCATCGATCACCGGAATCAACTTCTCTCTCTCTCTGTCCTCTGTCTCTGTCTCTCTCTCTCTCTCATCTCTCCTCTCACGCTCTCTCCTCTCTCTCTTCTCTCTCTGTGATTCGAATGAGATTGCACATTAAAGGACATGAACGGCAGTTCGTGAAAACAATGTTGAATAAGTGTTTATATAGCAGGTGCTGTAGTGATATGCACATGTGTGCGCGCCTGTATGTGTGTGTGTGCTGGTCTCTCTCTGTGAGTCTCTCTCGTGTGTTTGTGTGTGTGTGTGTGTGTGTGGTGTGTGTAGTGTTGTGTGTGAGTGTGTTTGTGCGTGTTTGTGATTTGTGTAAAGTGTGTTGCAGAGAGAGAGAGAG
>CM031595.1:21781317-21783817 GCA_018398815.1 Conus ventricosus | reverse complement strand
AATTGTGGTGTCATCTGCAAAGAGGTCGCTCCAAGAGAGAGAGAGAGAGAGAGAGAGAGAGAGATAGAGAGAGAGAGAGAGAGAGAGAGAGGAAGAAGAAAACAAGGAGAGAACGCTTGGAAAAAAGGCACAAGAACGAACGTTAGACAGACAGAAAAGAAAGGAGGAAATTGAGGGACGTTGACTGACCTCATCAGACAAGAGTTTGGCGCCAGGAGGAAGTTGTCTCAGCCCTTGTCACCACCTCCAATTGCTTCCTCCTCTTTGTCTGCACCGCGGCTTGAGGAATGTCTGAGGCCATCGACTCATGGGCTGGAAGAGGGGAACGAAAGGATATTTCGTCTGTGACAGGGAACTTAAACAAGACACAGGGTCTGAGTGTCTGAGACCGGTTTGCTGGCAGATTAAAAAGTATGGTTGTAGTGACTTTTTTAACAGAATGGCATTTGAATATCAACTGATTATTCTGGTGATTATCTTTTCAAGAACTGGAGAGAGAAAGAGGATTCGACTCAAAAGTATTCACCAGAAAGGTCTCATGCTTTCTCTCTTCTTCTTTTTTTGTGTGTCTCAGTCATCTAAAGTCTCTCCCTGTCTCATTCTATCCACCACCACCACCACCCGCCTTCATTATCTCTCTCTCTCTTCTCTCTCTCTCTCTCTCTCTCTCTCTCTCTCTTCTCTCTCTCTCTCTCTCTCTCTCTCTCTCTCTCCTTCCTTCAAAACACAGGAAGTACCCTCCCTTTCTTTCTCCTCTTTTTTTCTTTTAGGTAAGCACGGCATTTAGTAAATGCACATGCGTATTCAAAGGCACCCTCATCTCTCTTTCCCCTTCCAGGCACGTAAGCATTATGCCCCTGCTGTTCACACAGGCACATATATACATGATAGATGGCCATGGTGTACTGTGTATATACATTAGAGCAACAATAAAGACAATGAAAATGATAAAGATATGAAACTGGAAAGAAACACTGAAAAAGAAAGAAAAAACAAACAGGGAAAAACAACAGAAAAAAAAAGAACAGAAACAAAGACAGACAGACAGACAGAAAGAAAGACAGGGTATCTGTGTAACTTAGTCCATAGGCTGTTGGGATAGATCCGACAAACACAAACCATCTAAAAATATCTTGACACTGGCTCCAAGCATCTTGGCATTCTCTGGAATCAAATTAAGACAGAAATACAGACAGGCCTGCCAAAGCAAAATGGCAATAGTATAAAACATTCAAGACAGGTCCCCCAGGTTTTCAGAATGGCTGCAAACGGGTTAAAGTCTCTAACCTAATGGTCGTTAAGGGCAGCGTTAGAGTAGGTGAGGATTTAAAGGTCGGGGTTCTGCTGGCCAATCAATGAGTCCTATTTTTGGAGCATGGGACAAAAATGGTGCTGACGATTGCAATAACAGCATGTTTGACCTTTCGCCGTTTAGACAATTCTCGTTTCTTTCCAACGAACATAAAGTGGACCTTTAAGGGGGGAAAAAAGCTAGATTATAAACTTGATTGTATAATTTCGTTTTCATTCACACACACACACACACACCACACACACACACACACGCGCGCGCGCGCGCGCGCGCGCGGCGCGCGCGCGATGCACGCACACATGCATGCATGCATGCACACACGCGCGCATGCGCACACGCACGCGCGCACTCACTCACTCAGGCACACATGTACGCACGCACGCACGCACGCGCACACACACAACAACACATACACATGTATTCATATACATATATATCTTTCATATCTATCAATCTTTCTACATATATGTCATTCTACCTATCTTCCTTCCTCTATATCTATTTCTAGCTATCTGTCTATATGTATCTATGTCTATCTATCTATCTATCTATCTATCTATCTATCTCTCTGTCTAGATAGATAGATAGATAGATAGATAGATAGATAGATAGATAGATAGATAGACGACGACATAGATACATGTAGACAGATAGCTAGAAATAGTTATAGAGGAGAAAGATAGGTACAATGACATATATGTAGAAAGATGTTGTGTGTGTGTGTGTGTGTGTGTGTGTGTGTGAGTGTGTGTGTGTGTGTGTGTGTGTGTGTGTGTGTGCGAGCGCGCGTGCGCGCGTGTATGCCAGGTTAAGGGATTTGTCCAGTCCTGTTTGCTTCCTTCGATTTGGAAGTGGAAGCTCGGCTCTCACCACGCAGTTCGACGTGCCAGAGCGAATGGTGTTTGTGTTACAATGTTTTGGCAGGTCCTGCATGCTGGCAGATGAATGTAAACCAGGTGAAAGGCCCATAACCCCGTGGCTAGAGTGGTAAACCAGGTGAAAGGCCCATAACCCCGTGGCTAGAGTGAAAACCAGGTGAAAGGCCATAACCCGTGGCTAGAGTGTAAACCAGGTGAAAGGCCATAACCCCGTGGCTAGAGTGATGAAAACCAGGTGAAAGGCCCATAACCCGTGGCTAGAGTGTAAACCAGGTGAAAGGCCCATAACCCGTGGCTAGAGTGTAAACCA
>CM031595.1:21767267-21770317 GCA_018398815.1 Conus ventricosus | reverse complement strand
ATTTTCTTGGTTCATCGCCACACCCTTCGTTTTAATGATAGCAGATAGCAGCAAAAAGTGGAGCAAAGAATATATTTGGTAGTATTAGGTTGATTGTCCTTTGTCATACAAGGAAATTAGTCATATAATCGAGAGGGATTTCTTGAGTCAATACAGTTCCTCATCAAAACCTCGTCAGCAAACTGTCAAACTTTGTGTCGATCAGCCGGACCGGTTTCAAGCCTGACTTTTAGACTTTTATGTAATTCCTACGAACCAAGTATTGCCAGATGTTAAGTGCGTATGTCGTGGGGATCCAATTCATTGTTACACATTGGGTGACTTTTTGATTGTGAACTAACCGAAACCCTTTTTGAATCCTGGTTGTTATACCAAGTGTGACATGGACATGTTAATGTTTTTTGACATTTTAGATTACGTTGCCATTTTTCTCTTGTTTAAATTACGAGTAATCCTTTTGGTTGGATAATAGTCCATTAAGGAAATTTTAAATCATAATCGTTAAGTTTAGAATGTTTAGTTATTTTTCTCTAATTTTTCAAGTTACTGTCTACATTCATCTATCTTAATTTTTGTTCTATGTAACAACATCGTTCTACTTTTCTTTTATGATATAGTCTAAAATTGTAAACACTTGTTATTTAGACGTCTCAATCACTTATGTTTGACGAGATCTTAAAACAGAATTCCTTCCTACACGGACGGACAGACGACCAGACTGACCAATGTTCCTCCTTCATGTTTGAATAATTTGTCCACACTGCATCTTTCTATCAATACGGGACGGTAGGCCCCGATTTATTACTCTCTCTCTCTCTCTCTCTCTCTCTCTCTCTCTCTCTCTCTCTCTTCTCTCTCTCTCTCTCTCTCTCTCCCCTCTCTGCGTAAGCGCGCGCTTGTGTGGTGTGTGTGTGTGTGTGTGTGTGTGTGTGTGTGTGTGTGTGTGTGTGTGTGTGTGTGTGTCTGTGTGTGTGCGTTGTGTGTGTGTGTGTGTGTGTGTGTGTGTGTGTGTGTGTGTGTGGCACGCGTCATCTTATTTCCGCTTGGCGTTCACCTTAAACATCAGTGCTTTAGTGTAAGGGAAGAAAATAAAAACAAACACAAATAACACGCAGTTTTTCATTTTCGCCCCACGAGGCCAGTCTAGATTACATTTCCAAAAATCGTGTCCTGTGTATTCGTCTGCTGTTACCTCCACCCACCCCTTCTCCTCACCTTTCTTTCTAACAAACTAATAAATTCCAAGGATAAGTACCCGCCGCACCGTTCCAGCTACTTACAGAGCAGATTAGGTTGCAATGACTGCAAGAAATATTGAATTATAAACAAAGCTTGTCTTTATGTCTTAGATTGACGAAATAGGGGGAGATACGCATTCATATCTGGCAGCGGTAGATGATTCTGCCTACTAACAGTATGTGCTTGAATGGGTGAATGGGGAAAAAATAAAATAAATGCTTCTCAAAATGAGCCTTCAGCAAGCTTATATTCTCCAAGGGGGGAGACATCCTCCAATAGGGAGGGAAACTCACTAACATATAACTCCTGGTCATATACCGATATTTCGAAACCTTGTTGTTTCTCCTCAGTGACCGCGGAAAGTGGTAATTTGACTCCTCTGCCTTTTCAGTTTTAAAAGAAATACAATCCCAGAAAAGGCTGGTGTGCAATACCGTCGTATATTTGTTGAGTTTTCAAAACACCAACCAAAGGTGCCACCTAAGAAGCAAAAGAAAATCATGAAAGAGAGCAAAACAAGCTACATTTTGAGAAGCATTTATTTTATTTTTCCCATTCACCCATTCAAGCACATACTGTTAGTTAGGCAGAATTCATCTATCTCTGCAGATATGAATGCGTATCTCCCCCTATTTCGTCAATCTAAGACATAAGAGCAAGCTTTGTTTATAATTCTCTCTCTCTCTCTCTCTCTCTCTCTCCTCCTCTCTCTCTCCTCTCTCTCTCTCTCTCTCTTTATTCTATTATATATATATATATATATATATATATATATATTATAGATAGAATATTTCTGGCAGTCATTGCAACACCAAGCTGCTCTGTAAGTTGCTGGAATGGTGCTCGGTACTTTTCCTTGGAATTTATTAGTTTATTGTAATTTAGTCCCTTGCGGATTCATTCCAAGAACTGGCCCTCAGCACTTGTGTCTTAAGAGGTTATCTGTTTATATTTTCTACTTTTCACAAGAAAATGTAGCTTGTTTTGCTCTTTCATGATTTTCTTTTGCTTTCTTAGGTGACACCTTTGGTTGGTTTTTTGAAAACTCAACAACATACTGCGGTATTGCACACAGCCTTTTTCTCGGATAGCATTCTTCTTAAAACCGAAAAAGGCAGTGGAGTCAAATTACCACTTTCCGCGGTCATGAGGAGAAACAATCAGGTTTTCGAAATACCGGTATCTGACCAGGAGTTATACGTTAGTGAGTGTCCTCCCCACTGGACATTGTCTTCCGCTTGGACACTATAAGCTTGCCGAAGGTTCATTTTGAGAAGCGAATGGCGAGGCGGATATTTGTGAAAATTTTGCCCAGTTACTTATTATATCAAGGAGTACGCAAAGTCCTACGCTTTGCGCCGTGACTTTTTTAATCTGCGACTGAGTAACAAAGCAGACGAATACCGACGACTCTTTCTACCAATCGTATTAAAGTTTACAGAAATCGACAAGTCACGACAGTCTAACATTTATGCCAATACACATGAATACGAGAGAGAGAGAGGAAGTTTCAACAATCTAGTTTCTAATTAAGCTTATTTCTGTGTAAAATCATATCATCATCGACAGTTGCGAGATGACATTGTCGCCTTTAGGAGCTCAATTTCAGGGGGAAAATCTTTTCTGAGTATTGGTCCCGCCATTGTTGTTCTTTTCCTCCATGCATAACACCACAGTTATGCGTTCTGATTGGTAGACAAAGCTATCGGAATTTTTCCTCTCGACTGCGTGTGGATGGAGAAGGTGACCATCGGTGATCATGTGACACTTTATTTTCTCTCTTTGGTGCAGGGAATTGATTTTTTCCCCCT
>CM031595.1:21759767-21762267 GCA_018398815.1 Conus ventricosus | reverse complement strand
TGCTCATGCAGTTAAATGGAACAAAGAACAAACATGTACCCCCGAAAAAAGGAAAAAAAAAAGAAAAAGTTTCAACATTGCCCATAACTAGACCCGGAGCTGACACCAGTATTCACACACACACACACACACACACACACACACACACACACACACACACGTACTCACATAAGGCGTACTTACTAAAGAGAATAACATGTGCATTTCAAGTGCAAAACACTTTCTAAATAGTCAAGTTCGTACATAAGGCAAAGAGGGTGATGTGGAGAGAGAGAGAGAGAGAGAGAGAGAGAGAGAGAGAGAGAGAGAGAGAGAAACATTATTTATATTTTCTGGCCTTTTGATCTTGACCTTTCTCATACAGAACACGTGACAGAAAGACGCAAACACAGGGAAACCTCGGTTTCAGTTCAGATGAAAGAAAAATTTCACGCAGGCGCCAGTGAGAAGGGCTCAGCAAACCAATTACCAAGGGAGGTAACTCTTGTTCCCTGGAAGAACGATTACTGCCCATGCCTCGGAAGTAACGCTGCTTGAAACGACGAGTTGACAACAAGCTGATGGCTGAGATTCTCGTTGTAGTTGCTGCTGATGTCGACGATAAGAGGAGGGAACAGGGTGTTAATTGCTTTGCGATGGGGGCTGGTAGTGTAATCACCAGGGGCAGTGTTTGGATTTGCTGCTGCGTGGTTATGATGGTACGGTTGGCTGTCTTTCTTCTTCTTCCTAAAATACTGGTTCACTCAAAAACGAGTAGGTCACCAGCACGCAATTGGCCGTTAACTGGCTGGTTGGTTGGTTGGTTGGTTTGGCTGTCGTATTTTGAATAAATGATTTTTTTTTTTTTTTTTTTTTTTGGGGGGGGGGGATTGTCGTCTTTGGAGAGCGTTTCTTCTTCAGGCCAGACATTTAGTTTGTATATGGATGCAGACTGAATGGGCCTTTGTTGTTTGTTAGTCAGCTGAATGTGTGTGTGTGTGTGTGTGTGTGTGTGTGTGGTGTGTGTGAAAATGATTTATTTACATATTTTCCTAGCACGTGTCTATGATTCGTAAAAAAAAAACTTTCATACATAATGCATTTCGGACGTAAATGCCCCAACATGTGTACCAACAATTAATTCCATGAAAACTTCACAAATCTGTTTATGTAAATTACGAATTTGGATAACTTACTTTTGACATTATCTCTGTTCCAATCATTTAGAATTAAATCTTCAAATAGAAAACTAAACCAAATACAATCTTCAAAATAGAAAAGTAAAACCAAATACAATCTATCATTTATTGCATTAACTAATAAAATCAATGAGTATGTAAGTCGACTATCACATTAACTTACATAGACTCATTTTATCCTAGTAAATTCATCAGCCAGTAAACTCTAGCCAGTCAGTTCTTAATATGTCTTAATTTGTGTGTGCACATTCAATCTTTGTATGCTCGTTTCTTCTTCTACTTCTTTGCGCTCTTCTTCTTCCTCTTGGCGCTCTTCTTCTTCCTCTTGGGGCTCTTCTTCTTCCTCTTGGCGCTCTTCTTCTTCCTCTTGGCGTTCTTCTTCTACTTCTTTGCGCTCTTCTTCTTCCTCTTGGCGCTCTTCTTCTTCCTCTTGGCGCTCTTCTTTCTTCCTCTTGGCGTTCTAGGAGGGGGGCATGTTGAGAACAAGACCAGTGATCACCAGTCAACAGATTGTAAAGGCAAATAGTCCAATGGCGTTCACAGCCAAACATCCACACTTTCCCGGGCAAGGAGAGTTTGACCAGAAAATGCGCCAGGCAAACCTTAATTGACAGTTACCACGGTGTGAAATCTAGTGCAGTTCTCCTGTTTCCAAAACGGTCTTGTTTCATTACAACCCGGAAGACGCATGTTCGGCTGACAGGGCTTAATATCATCATGTTGGCTGCTATCCGTTCACACATCAAATAATTTTAAAAAAGTAGACGATGGTCGGAAATCTGTAAGGGGGATAAGCTGTGATAGAGCTTGCGTTCAGCGAGAGTGATCCCACCCAAAGCGATTTTGCCCCCTCGATCAGCTCAATCAGAGAAAGAAAATGCCGTTCAATCAGAGAAAGAAAATGCCAAAACATGAATCTCTCTCTCTCTCTCTCTCTCTCTCTCTCTCCTCTCTCTCTCTCTCTCTCTCCTCTCTACTCTCTCCATCTCTCTCTCCTCTCTCTCTTCTCTCTCCTCTCTCTCTCCTCTCTCTCTCTCCTCTCTCTCTCTCTCGTGTGCACGTCTGTAATGCAGACAGTCGAAATACCGATTGTTATTCTGGTGTACGCTTCAAATAAGATTTGTTTTTACTCTCTTGATCTATTTACTTGACCCATAAACCGAGAAAATATAACTCTGTTTCCAATAGAAGGACAGGCATTATCTTTCCCTGATTTTTCCCCCGGAACAGGTCTGTTTACTTAAAAGGAAATGTCTTCTGAATGGTCTAATTTTCTTTTCTTTCTTTTTTTTCTTTTTTGCTCTTCTTCTTCTTCTTTCTTC
>CM031595.1:21687267-21754767 GCA_018398815.1 Conus ventricosus | reverse complement strand
CCCCACCACCACCACCAACGCAAAAATTTACCCAAAAATACAAAACAGACAATGTTTTTCCACAAACTGTCCTTTTTTAAAATTTTCAAATAAACCCCCCAAAAAACTTTTTTCTTAAAACATTCTCCCCAGAAAAGGGCCCTTTAAAAGCAAAATGGCCATGTGGAAAACAAGGGGGGAAGCATGAACCGCATCTTGCGTTTTAGTAGTTTTTTGGACACTCGAACCCCCCCGCCTCCCCCTCACCCCCCCCCCACCCCACCCCCGCCCTTTCTTACCCCCCAAACCCCCAAAACCAACCCACCACACCACCACCAACCCACACACCACCACACCACCACCAAAACCACACACCACCACAACCACCCCCAAACCACACAACCACACCATCACCCATCACCACACAACCACCAAAACCCACACCACCACACCCACCAACACCACACCCACCACCCATCACCCACCACCCCACCAACCCCAAAACCACCCCACCATCACCCAAAAACCAACACCACCACACCATCACCAACACCACACACCCCACACCATCACCACCCCCACACACCCCCACAAAACCCTCACCAACACCACACACCCCCCCACACCATCACCAAAACCCACACCCCCACCACCCAAAACCACACACCACACCACACCAACACCACACCCCCACAAACCCTCACCAAAAACCACACACCACCACACCATCACCAACACCACACACCACCACACCATCACCAACCACACCACCCCAACCCTCACCAAACCCACAACCCCCCACACCCACCAACACCAACACCAACACACCACACCAAAACCACACACCACCAAACCCCTCACCAACACCCCCACCACCCCCACCATCACCAACACCACACACCACCACACCATCACCAACACCACACACCACCACACCATCACCAACACCACACACCACCACACCACCACCAACACCACACACCACCACACCATCACCAACACCACACACCACCACACCATCACCAACACCACACACCACCACACCATCACCAACACCACACACCACCACACCATCACCAACACCACACACCACCCCACACCATCACCAACACCACACACCACCACACCATCACCAACACCACACACCACCACACCATCACCAACACCACACACCACCACACCATCACCAACACCACACACCACCACACCATCACCAACAGCCCCTTCCCTTACACCCACTTCCCCCTTCCTCCTACCTGTCCCCCCCCCCCCCTCCCTCCTTCGTCCCCCACTCTTTACATTATGTTTGCCCATAATTGGTATACTCAGTCCCATTTTGCCATAATTGGTATACTCAGTCCCATTTGCCCATAATTGGTATACTCAGTCCCATTTTGCCCATAATTGGTATACTCAGTCCCATTTTTAGAATCATGGAACTACGCTTCTTCCTAACCTCTCCATCCACACACACCACACACACACACACACACACACACACGCACACGCGCGCGCGAATAAATGCACACAACATGCACACACACACACACACACACACACACACACACACACACACACACACACACACACACACGCGAATAAATGCACACAACATGAACACACACACACACACAACACACACACACACACACACACACACACACACACACACACACACACACACACATTCCGTGTGTGGGCCAATGTAACTTATAATTTATCATCACCACGGACACTTTATTTTTTATTTTTCACATTAATTATACAATGACCAACAATTACTGAAGTTAAATGGTGCTTAAATGTGTTTACATTAAAGAAAAAAAAAGATATGAAAGATATTTTGGTTCACAACTTTGTAACTTAAGGTTTCAAACTCGTTTTTTTTTATTAAAATCAATAAAATGTTTAAATTAGAGATGAAATGGGTGGCAAAAGTTGCAAAAGAAGTAAAACAAAGGACTTTAAAATTTCACACACACGGATTTTTCTGTTATCCAGGCACAACGTCTTAAACTATGTGATGTTCAACCTGGTTGATGGGAAATTTACGTGGAGTCTACTTTACTGAAAAAATGTTGATAAAAAATGAAACCCTTGACCAAACCACTAGAAAACTTGTGGACATCATCTCTGGGGCATGTTGCACTAACCCACAAAAAGGCAATTAAATACTCAAAGGAGAAAGTATTATTTTTGATAAAATTTGAATCTTATAATTGTCCACACACGAAATTGTGAAATGTAACATAAGTGTTTCTTGCAACATTTTCTGTTATGATGGACAATTATGTTTGATGTTTTGGGACAGATAAGATCTTTCATTATATAGTTTAAAAATGTAAAGAGAAAAAAAAATTGTCATGTAGGTTTTATATGGCAAATGTGATGCACATTATTAAGTCACATAACGACAGGATCACATCGATCTTCTGACATATACATTCGTGACTCATGACAATTATCTAAAAGATGTTTTACATTTAATTGTTTATCCCATGGATAAAATTTTGTAGGGCATTTGGAAAATGTGTCGCTTTTGTTCTCGATAATGATCGATTTAATCGCTTACAAGTTACATGGGGGGTGTTGTGTGTGTGCTTGTGTGTGGTTTAAATCTCTTAACATTAATTTTTTTTTCTGTGCGAGAAACTTGAATCTCTCTCTCTCTTTCTCTCGCTCTCGCTCTCTCTATTTAATTGCTCAACAAAAAGCAGAATCGCTAAAAATGCAAAATAAGTTAAACATCTCTACACAAAAAAGCATAAATGGCTGTGTACAATGGAAAATATGGTCATCATAGACCAGAATATTCATTTCTTTGACTCTTAAAAGAATGAAATTTGGGGCGTTTTTCAAATAAGTAGCAACTGCTGAATTGGTGGAAAAGTGAGGCACAAAACCTGAACTCAACACACCAAGGAACTCTAGCAAAGGTTTTACTGTGGCAAGATAAATGATTCACTAAATTTTTGATCACATCATTCTGACCACCATAAACAACAACAACAAAACACAGCAGCAATGGGTTTGCGACTAACTTAGCAAC
Organism: Conus ventricosus; assembly: GCA_018398815.1. NCBI lineage: Eukaryota > Metazoa > Mollusca > Gastropoda > Neogastropoda > Conidae > Conus > Conus ventricosus. Next base: position 21,751,739 of record CM031595.1, on the reverse strand, counting down.
TCTGGTCACATTATCCTGACACCAACAAAGTAAGGGTTTTTAACAGTTTTTGGTCACACGTATTGTTAACTGTGGAAACCTTTGAATAAGTTATGTCCCATGGATCTGCTAGACTGTAGAAAAAAATAGAGAACAGGGTGTCGCAGAGCGCTGACATGCCCATCTCCCCCCCCCCCCCCCCCACCCACGTGATTGTTATGCCCTGCACTTGTTACTTTTTACACCACATTCGTACACCATTGTCACATGTACAAAGTTTGAACCTTATCAGAAGTTGAAACTTCCCTTTTATGGACCCCTTCTACTTTCAAGCCTAACAGTGTCCTTGACCTTTATCTTAACCTTAATCAGTATCTATTATTTGGAAAAGCCATACCCCAATGTACATACATACTAATTTTAACATTAAAAGTCCAACAGTTTGAAAGATATAGGCATTTTTGGTTTTGAAAGTTGTGAACCAAGGTCAAGGTCACAAGCCACTGAATATTTATACAAATGCTGTCCAACTCAGTATATTTGACCATGATGTGCAAATGCGGCATAAAAAGCAAGATAAATTCAGGTTCGTTTTGTGTGGACTCCACTATATATTAGATCAAAAGTTACAGCGAAAGGAAATTTTGTAAGGTGAAGCCGTTTCAGGCCCAGTTTTGGCAACTTTGGACAAAACAGCAATTTCACCACACCGCTACAGAAAAAACTAATCATCACAGGACAATGAAATTGCAGAAAAGTAATATTTTGAATATGTGAATGATGTCTTTTTTCAGATAGTATGATCAATTACTTTGCTTGGTACTGGTCTTCATAATTGAAAATTTTGTAAATTTTACACACCGCAAATAGCCCTTAAGAATTAAAACGAGCATTTTTTTCTTTATTTTCACAGATATTTTGATGAAATAAATTGATCTATGCTCAGGAAGTGAAGGCATTTAAATCGAGATATTTGGTGGACAGATAGACCCAAAAAACCCAAACCACTTCCCTTTTATGGACCCCTACTTTCAAGGCCTACCAGTCCTTACAAGTCTTGACAAATTGAAATCTGAAAGTAAGGCCTTACATGTGCTTACATTCACACAAATATCCTTTTAAGTCCTTGGCAGGTGCCTGAAAACTGCCATCAAAAGCAACTGAGCTTGATCAGTTGAGCACAGAGGCAACAGGTTTACACTTAAGAATATCACCCCTCTCTCTCTCTCTCTCTCTCTCTCTCTCTCTCTCAACTAGCTGGCCGTATTTTGACCTCTCTCTCTCTCTCTCTCTCTCTCTCTCTCTCTCTCTCTCTCTCTCTCTCTCTCTCTCTCTCTCTCTCCTCAACTAGCTGGCCGTATTTTGACACGCGTTCTGACTTCTCTCCCCCCCCCCCCCCCATTACCACCACCCCTCCTATTTTATGAGTATAGAGGTTGGTCTCATCAGTTAAAGGCGCCGATTCATCCTGTAGACCAAAAATGTATTACGATGAGAATTAGCATGGAGTCAATGAACACAAGCAAAGCATTAGATGCATTGCACAGGATGAAACAGCACCTTTAATTTCTAGGGCCAAGGACGGCTGCGGGGACAGTTGCCGTTGAGCTGTCAATCATCTCCAACAAAGGTCAAATCCTAAAAAGTCGGCTTTTAAATTTTTGGTTTTCAAGGTCATGTGCCAAGGTCAAGGTCACAAGCCAAAAATAATTTACACCAATGGCTTTCCATCATGGAGACCTACCACCACACCAAATTTGAAAAGAATCTGTCAAACGGTTCATGAGATATTTGATGGACAGACACAAAAAAAACAAGGCCTACTGATCTCCTTGACCTTCACCTTGACCTTGATTGGTATGCATCATTTGACGAGCCCGTATCCAATGTACATACACACCAAGTTTGAACATGTACGCCTACCACCACACCAAATCTGAAATGATTCTGTCAAACGGTGAAATATTGTTGGTGGAATGAAAACAATTTCTCTGTTTTGACCCCTATTTCTTTCAAGGCCTACTGATCTCCTTGACCTTGACCTTGATCTGTATGCATCGATTGGATAGCCCATACCCCAATGTAAATATACACCAAATTTGAACATTCTAGGAGCAACGGTTTGGAAGATATAGCCGTTTTTTTTTTTATTTTATTTTTTAGGTTTTCAAGGTCATGTGCCAAGGTCAAGGTCACGAGCCAAAAATAATTTACGCCAATGGCTTCCCATCATGGAGACCTACCACCACACCAATTTTGAAAAGATTCTGTCCAACGGTTCACAAGATATTAAGTGGGCATACAGAAAAACCAAGCAAACGAAGAAACAGACAAAGCAACCGCATAACCTGATTCCCCAGATTACATCTGGAGAACAGCCAAAAATCGGCATCAAAGAACAAAGAACATTGGCCTTCAATTATATGCCTACTTCAGTAAACATGTCGACTAGGTTACAGTTCACCTTTTAGGTTACAGTTCAAAGTTACATTCAACATTTCTATGAAGTTCACAATTTGTCACTTACAAGAATATAAGTTACAATTTCACATTTTGGATTTAAGTTACACTTCCAAACTGCATGTTACGAATCACAGCTTGTAGGTTACCGTCACATGTTGAACGTAACATATAAGGCTTATAGGTTACAAAACCTTGACAAATAAGTACACACACACATACACACACACGCACACACACACATTTACTCCCATCCCCCACCCTACCCCCATCCTTTCCCCTCTCTCCGCCCCTTCCCACTGTTGTCCTTCATGCACTGATCCCCTGCAGTGTAGAAGAGCAGAGTGCAGCGGGGGAGTGAGCTGATGGGGGATGACAGCCCATGGTTCACAGTCAGGGCTGTTCGCTTAGTGGTCCCTCTGCCTGCGAGGCTGCCTGCAGGAGTTGCTTCCCTTGGGTTAACAGGAAAAGGCGAGGGTGGGGTGCGGATGGGGGTTGAGGATGGGGGTGAGATTGGGGAACATGGTGCCAATTGACGGACGATCTGTTAGATATTGGCCTTGAGGTTACTGGTCACTCTGTGTCTGTGTGTCTGTCGGTCTGTGTGTCTGTCCATCTCTCTCTCTCTCTCCCCTCTCTCTCTCTCTCTCTCTCTCTCTCTCTCTCTCTCTCTCTCTCTCTCTCTTTCTCTCTTTCTCTCTCTCTGACGGGACAGATGCAGACGGAGAAAATAGGGAAAAGGATATAGAAACAATGGAGAGAGAGAGAGAGGGGGGGGGAGGAGAGAGACAGAGACAGAGACAGACAGATACACAGAGAAAGAGAGAGAGAGAGAGAGAGAGAGAGAGAGAGAGAGAGAGAGAGAGAGAGAGAGAAAGAACTGTTTATTCTCTCTCTCTGTCTCGGCTATCTCTGCCTGTATGTCTGTGACGTAGATCTCTCTCTCTCTCTCTCTCTCTCTCTCTCTCTCTCTCTCTCTCTCTCTCTCTCTTCTCTGTGAATCTGTGTCTGTCTCTGTCCTCTGTCCTCTCTCTCTCCTTCTGCCCCCCCCCTCTCTCTCTCTCCTCCTCTCTCCTCCTCTCTCCTCTCTCCTCTCTCCATTGTTTCTATGAAACAATTAATGAGACAGCTGAGACACAGAGAGAGAGAATATACAGTTCTCTCTCTCTCTCTCTCTCTCTCTCTCTCTCTCTCTCTCTTCCTTCTCTCTCTCTCTCTCTCTCACACACACACAACACACACACACACACACACACACACACACACACACACACACACACACACACACATAACCCTGCTTGGTATTCCAAAACATCGTCACTATATTCTGTTGTTGTTGTTGTTTTTGTTTTCTTCGGGAGTGTGCGGGGTGTCTGGCCTGGCCGTGTACACCGTGATGATGAAGGAAGTGTACGTGGAGTACAAACACAACCACTTCGGCATCGCCTACATCATCACCGGCTCCGGCTGCGGCGCCGCCTTCCTCATGGCTCTCCTCCTCACCCTCACCGGCGCCATCAAGCAGCCGCCAGTGTCGCAGGTCTGATGAGACGTCGTCGCTGATTGGCTGATTCCACCGTGTGCGTGATTGGTTATTATCAGTGACGTCGACATCCTGAACAGAGGCACAGGGATTTCTGTGGTGCGTGTGTGTGTGTGTGTGTGTGTGTGTGTGTGTGTGCGTGCGTGCGTGCGTGTGTGCGTGCGTGCGCGCGTGCGTGCGTGCGTGCGTGTGTGTGTGTGTGTGTGTGTGTGTGTGTGTGTGAGAGAGAGAGAGAGAGAGAGAGAGAGAGAGAGAGAGAGGAGAGACGAGGACCATTTGACATGGTGTCAAACTGGGTTGATCACTGCTCATATCGTGGATATGTAACATATGCATGACAAGCGTAAGTTATATCGTGTGCGAATTACATTTGATACGCCTTCAACGCTCACTTGGAATCAACATGACAGACTGGAAGCAAAACTCGAGTTGCGTCTCTTGCTCAGCCACGCGAATCAGTGCGGAAAGTGTGTATTTTTTTTCTACAGAATCATCAGGTGGTGCGCTAACAGTCATGGAAACCCCGTTTGCTAGAGAAGCACTTCTGCCACATTTTGCACGTGCAGTGACACCAGTACTTTCCCTCCGACAATCACGGCAATGTGCTAGCTGAAAAGGAACCATCGCCCTATCGGACACCCTCTCTCTGACGGTCGCCTCTCCACTGTGTCTTCACGCAGTGCACCAAAGATCACGAAAGACAAGTCTGCTGGAAAAGACCACATTGCCACGGGTAGCACGTGTACTGATAGCCTCTTCTCTACCGTACCCTCACGTGATGCACCAACGATCATATAAAACAACGTATTTATTAGAAAACAGAATATTGTCACATTAAGCACACGCTCTGACAGTCTTTTCTCCGCGGTGTTATAACGTGGCGCACCAGTACGACAGAAGACACGTTTGCTGGAAGGGCAATGTCGCCACATTGACCACTTGTACCAAGGCTTTTGTGGTGCATCAGCGGTCATAGAAGACATGTTTGTCGGAAAGGAAACAATTCCGTCTTTAGTATGTGCTCTAAAGATCTGTTTTCAGTGTCATCTTATGGTACACCAACGATTATGGAAGACACGTTAGCTGGAAAGGAAGTAATGCCACATTTATGACGTGCTCTCATAGTTTCTTTCCTGCAGTACCTTAATGTGGTGTACTAATGATCGAGATGACGTACTACTGGAAGAGCCATATTGCTACATTAAGCATGTGTGCTGACACTTTACTACCGTATCTTTACGTGGTGTACCAAAAACCTCAGAAGACATGTTTGCTGGAAGGACAATACTACCATGTTTGGCATGTGCTGTGATACGTTTCTTGCCTACAGTATCCTTAGTACACCGACGGTCATGAAAGACATGTGTGCTGGAAAGGAAATATTGCCACACTTACCACGTGCACTGACAGTCATCTGTAGGGATTAAAAGGAGGCCAGTGCCGTTCTCCTCTACTCTGGCAATCCCCTTTGTGGCACACTTCCACTTGCAACAGCGTCCAAGTTAAAGTGACGGTTGACACCTGCATATTACCACCCGGATACCACAGTTGAAGCATGAACTGTTGGATCGCTGTGTGAAGCTGATTGGGGTGAACATTAAAACATGCAGCTTTGAAATCTTTACAATCTAAAGGCTGTAGGATGTTAAGTAGGAAAAGGGACCATCCGCCAGAATATGAAAACAAAGACCTGTGGGTTTTTGAAGTTGGCTTTTCTTCGCTGCAGGAATGACGGGGTGGGTGAGAAGGGATAGGTGGAGGAGGAGATCCGGGTGGCAAAAAGGATTGGGTATGGATGCTCTCAATTGATGTTGAATTTTGTTTGGGGCTTTCGTCCTTTATCCAGGAAAAAGAGGTACGGGGTGTGTGCGGCGAGAGTGGAATGGGTCATTAACTCAGGCAAAGTTCGGTGTGGTGACAACGGATACGGGAGACGGGACAACTACACTCAAGTGTTCTTTTTTTAAAAAAGTTAATTCCCACTACCCTCAATTAATATTCCAGGGTTTAACACTTGGCGCAATGGCCAGTATATCCACCTCCACAAGCAAAACCATTTCACAGGTTGAGAAGAATCAGTGTGAGGATTTTTCATGATTATCTTGCATACTTGCCAGATAGGCAACCACAATTCGTCTTAAGAGAGCTGAACTCCTTTTTAGCACGCTGAAGATCGTTATGCTGTCAGCTGATCGTAGCCGGAGACAGCCCCCTGCATAACATTGCATGGCGTGACAAAGAGTTCATTGCAGACCTCAGGGTCCAGCGTGTAATCCCACTGACAAAGCCTGATGATGTGAGTGCCAGGATTAAGATGGGAAAGAACGGATGGAAGAGGGGAAGATGGGGAGGGCGAGGGGAAGAGAAGGAAATGGGGGAAAGGACGCTGTGAAGGAAGTTTGGGAGAGGAAAACAGGACATTCACACATGCATAGTTGTTTCAGTTTTTCAGTTCAGCGTAAATGTGAACAAACGAATAAAGAGGAATGAAAGCGAAAGAAGAAGAAGCGGGGAGAGGTGGACGCCAGTAGACGTGTCCAGCATGGTCAGTCAGTCACACGTCATCATCCACAGCGGAACGTTTATCTCGTTGAGGAAGGACCACCTGTTTATTCGTACACTTATTTGTTTGTTTGTTTGTTTATTTATTTATTCGATGGCAGTGGGTTTTTTGTTTTCTGAAACGGTCTAGAATGGGTGTGGGAGGAAAGGCAGAGCTGAAGATGGCTGTAGAGGACCATTTGTTGAACATTTAGTTATTTGTGATAATAATGATGATGATGATGGCGTTGACGACGACGACGCCGACGATGATGACGACGATGATAATGATGATTTCGACGATGACGACGTTGATGATGATGATGATGATGATGATGATGATGATGACGATTTTAATGGCAATTGTTGTTAAACAAGGCCATGAGAATTCTGGAAACTAAAAATTCCGACGGCCTATTCTCCTAATCAGAGGGCGCCATTGTTTTTGTTGCACGAAAAAGAATAATAGAGACTAAGCATGAAGCCTTGACAATATTGATCTTGTTTGTAATGAAGATGAAATGGATTTGAAATGGAAAGAAACGGAATTACAGACTCAGTTGTTTAAACTTCGTCTGTGTTTTTCCTTTCTGTGTCTTTTCTGTCGGATCACGTGACTCAGCAAATTCTGTAAACTTCTTTCCGATTGGTAGAAAGAGTGTTGGCAATCATCTGCTGTTTGGCCCAAAAAGATTCGTTCACAATGAAGTCAGTCATCGCTCTCCCCACATTATCTTCTCTTTCTTTTCATCTCTCTCTCTCTCTCTCTCCTCTCTCTCTCTCTCTCTCTCTCTCTCTCTCTCTCCGCCATGATTTTTAATTGAAGCTGACGAATTTCTTCATCCATGTTTTCCTCTGTTCTTTTCCCGGATGGACTGAAAGAACCAAACACACTATAAGAGGACCATTTCTTTGTTTCTCCATTCCTCATTCCTCCATCAGTCCATCCATCCTCGTCGTATGCTGGCTCGACAATTCATCCCTTTAATCATAAAAAATCTTCATTATTCCCTCGTTAAGATTCTTTACGTTGCATTTATTTATAGTGATGAGAACATGCTTAATACGTTTAATGATTTAGTTTTGTTGTTGATGATGTCGAAATATGTCCATTTATGTCTTTTTGTATATTAACTGTTTTGTTTGTTCATGTAAAAAAAATCCTCTTTGCAACTGTCTATAATCTTATTAAACAGATGTTAAAACTTTTGCTCATTAATCCACGGGTTTCGTATACATTTTCATAAATTTGTTTATTTATTTAATTATTCATTTATTTACTTACTTACTTATTTATTCATTTTTTTTCCCTATTTATTTTTATTTGTTTAGTTGCTTTATTTATTCATGTATTTAGTTATTATTCATTCATTTATTTGTTTATCTATTCATTTATTTGTATCTTTTTGTTTACGTATGCATTTATTTGTTTATCTATTCATTTATTTGTATCTTTTTGTTTACGTATGCATTCATTTATTTATCTCTTTATCTAATTATCTATTCATTCATATCTTTGTTTATCATTTTATGTTTTGTTTTCTTGTTGTATTGTTGATGCATTTTTATTCCTTAATTTACCATTGTTTACGAAGCAGTGTGCAATAGACAAGGTTGTTTTTAATCAATGTGCATTGACATGTTGCTGGTGTAGCACAACGACTTACTGTGATTGTCATGAAGGCACGACAGCCTTCATCTGTATGTTGGGAGCCTTCAAGCTTTGCTACTATTGGTTTATTTGTATTCATGTGGCGTGGTAGCTGTAATAAAAAAAAATGTCTTCTAAACAGACTGTGAAAAGAAAGTGGAATTGTTTGCTTTGTTCTTCATGCCCCCCCCCCCCCCCCTTCTTCCCCTCTCCCCGACCTTTTCCTGTACATCTCCCACCCCCTTACTCACCCCTATCCTGACACTCCCCCCACCCCACCTCTTCCCATCTTACTCCCTCTTTCTCCCCTATCATGCTATTCAATCTGGCCAGGTTTCCGTTTTCAAAGCATGAACAAGAAATCTACGTACTATTTTCCCTTTTTCTTTTACTTTCGTTCCTGCTCAACCTTTTTTTTTTTTTGGTCCAGTGTTTGAATGTAGTAACGCTCTCTCTCTCTCTCTCTCTCTCTCTCTCTCTCCTCTCTCTCTCTCTCTCTCTCTCTCTCTCTCTTGAGAATGAAAACAAAACGGAAATCTCTCTCTCTCTCTCTCTCTCTCTCTCTCTCTCTCTCTCTCTCTCTCTCTCTCTCTCGACATATGCCTGTTTATCTACTTGACAAAACTTGCATTTTTTCTTTTGCCTGTGACATTCCCACCCCTTGCTGCAATGGATTTACGCATTCGGGTGTTGATTTTTTTGTTTCGGGTGAATGCCCTCACTGCCTTATGACTGCATTTCGAGACAGTGTGGTGCTGAGTCATACCGAGCTGGAACAAGCAAAAAAATTTTCCCGTCCTGGAGTCAGAAGAACGAGGTAATAATGGCAGAATGAATGGCCCTACTCGCCACAATATCAACCTCACGCGCGCTGTAAAAAGAGTTGGTGGGCGTTCCCCTCTCCTTCGTCTCTGTCGGGCAGTGAGTAGGAAAGGGGAAATAAAAGTGCATGCCAAAGGGGGAAATAAAAGTGCATGCCAAAGGGGGAAATAAAAGTGCATGCCGTTTGCTGTTGCTTCTTCCCGCTGGTCAGATCACTGAGTCAGCTTCGTGGCGTTGCTGTACACTTCCCGCAACAAGTAAGAACGCTTACAGAAATTGCTGTTAAATGTGTTTTAATACAGACAGAGGAAAACAGTTTACTCGAATGTTTCGCCCAGTCATTCAGCCACCTGTGGCTACAATTTCATTGAAAGCCATTCACACGTCGTTGAACAATCAGTAATAAAAAAGAGACACCCCCATTCGAAAAGTCAGCAGCAGTCAATAGTAGGTGTGGCCGCCATTCTGAGCCACACATGCTCTGCACCGACGCCGCATGGAATGAACCAGGGTTGTAAGGGTCTGTTGCGGGATGGCCTGCCATTCCTGCTGCAGGAACTGGGTCAGCTGGGCCACATCAGCGGGCGGAGGGTGGTTGTCAGCAACTCGTCTACCCAGGACGTCCCACGGGTGCTCTATCGGTGCCAGGTCTGGAGAGCGCGATGGCCATTCCATGCGTTGGATCCCCTGCTGCTGGAAGAAGTCTCGTACCACGTGGGCTCGATGCGGAGGGGCGTTGTCGTCCTGGAGAGTCGCACCAGGACCCATGGCCTGGAGAGCTGGCTGCACAATGGGGCGGACGATCTCATCCCGATAACGCTGACCAGTCAAAGATCCCTGGATGACGTACAGGGGGGTTCTGCCATGGAGATGAAAACCACCCCACACCATTACCGAACCACCTCCATAACGGTCGACCTCACGAATGGTGGCGGCAGTGAATCGTTCTCCTTGTCTGCGCCAGACTCGTCTCCTGCCATCATTGAATGAGACAGTGAAACGTGACTCATCGGTAAAGAGGATCCTCGACCACTGCTGCCTGTTCCAATGCTGATGGAGGCGGCACCACGCCAGGCGGGCCTGTCGGTGACCCTGAGTCAGTGGAATTTGGATGGCTGGCCGAGACTGGAGGTCAAATTCATGAAGGCGGTTGCGGACAATGGAAACGCTGACATTGACATTTGCTGCTTGCATGAGGCGACGTCTCAGCATGGGTGTTGTGACTGTCCTGTCCCGTAAAGTTGACAGGTAGAGAAATCGGTCATCCCGTCGACTGGTGCAACGAGGACGTCCAGTGCGCGCCCGTTCTTCCGTCCTGCCTGTTGTCGCATAACGTTCATTGAGTCTGTGAATGACTGAGGCCGACACCTGAAGACGTCTGCCCACCTCTCGTAAAGACACACCCTCTGCTAGCCACGCCAGAGCGCGCCCGCAGTCCACTGCACTCAGTCGTCTTCTTGGAGGCATGTCTGGTTGTGTCGTTTTGATGCCCTTTCTGATACCCATTTTGGTGCAGTTTGTGCGGATCAGTGTTCACAGTTGTCAGTGCTTGCACGTGCAACCTGCCGATTCGCTGCACATGCCCGGTCTGGTCAGCAGGGGCTTGTTCCACGGTCAGTGCAATTTCCTCATTTGCACGAATGTCCCGCCGCTGGCGAGGCATTGAGTGGCAGAGGGGTGAGTACAGGAATCATACCGGTGTGTCGAGCAATGTTTCAAGTACCGTTCTGCTGCATTTTTTTCCAAAATGGGCGGCCTGGCCTTTTTTACTCATTTCATTTAAGAAGGTACAAAAAACGTAGGGCGTTCCTTAACTTGTTGCGGGGAGTATATCTTCATCTTCGACTTGAGACACAAGACACAAGAAAGATGTTTTGAAGGGACAGCGGTCAGAAAGGAAATCTTTCCTAACGATGTTGTCTTCTCGCTGTGGCCTCGACATCAATATCCTCTATATTCCCATATCCATGGTGAGTTCATATCATCATCATCATCATCTGCAGTATCGGCAAGTTCGTAAGTGGGCACGATTGGATGAACGCAGTGGCTATTTTTCAAAAATGAACACCCACTCACGCCGCTACAACGATTAATTGTCGTCAGAAGGGGGCTTTCATATCTTGCATTCCGATGGGTACCATTGATTACTGTTTAATATGTGAAAGAAAAAGTTGCCAAGCGTATTATTTTTTTGTTATCCGTCTACAGTTGTTTGGGTTTAAGGTTGACAATTTTTTTTCATTTACTTTGTTTTACATTGAGACGGGAGGGGGGGGGGGGGGGGGGGGGGGGGGGGGGGGGGGGGGGAGGGGGTAGGGATTGGGTGGGTGGGGGGGGGGGGAAAGGGGGGGGGGATGGAGGGAGTGCGGGGGCTTTGGGGGGGCGTATGGAAGGCGGGGGGGGTGGCTGAGCGGACATAAATCTTGAGGGATGGAGGGGGGAATGGGGGGAGGAATTCTCTCTCTGCTCCTCTTCTCTCTCTCTCTCTCACTATCTCTTCTCTCTCTCTCTCTCCTCTCTCTCTCTTGAGAATGAAAACAAAAGCTCTCTCTCTCTCTCTCTCTGTCTGTCTCTCTCTCTCTCTCTCTCTCCTCTCCACATGCCTATTTAACTGTTTGCAAACTTGCATTTTTTTGAAACCTGTAACATTCCTAACCCTGCTGCACTGAATTGCACATTCGGGTGTTATGTATTTTATTTTATTTTGTATTATCTTTTTTTATTTATGTATTATTTATTTTATTTATTTATTTATTTATTTATTTTTTTTGGGGGGGGGGGGGGGGGGGGGGTGTAAACGCCCTCATGGCCTTATGACTGCATTTCGAGGCACGGTGTGGTGCTTGAGTCATACCGACCGTTGGAACAGGGGAACAAAAGTTTTTCCCCTACTGGCGTCAGAAGAACGAGGTATAATGACGAATGAATGGCCCTACTCGCCACAATATCGACCTCACGCGCGCTGTAAAAAGAGTTCGTGGGCGTTCCCCTCTCATTCGTCTCTGTCTCGCAGTGAATAGGAAAAGGGGGAAATAAAAGTGGATGCCGTTTGCTGTTGCTTCTTCTTGCTGGGTCAGTCATTGAGTCAGCATCATGGCGTTGCTGTATCTCCCTTCATCTTCGACGTACACAGGATAGATGTTTTGAAGAGTCAGGGTCAGAATGAGAATTTTCTCTTAACGATGTTGTCTCCTTGGTGTGGCCTCAACATCAATATCCTCTCTACGCCCATGTCCATGGTGAGTTGATATTATCATTATTACTATGAATACTTATATATAGCACCTATCCTCGGCTAGAGACCAAGCTGTAAGCGCTTTACAATCCACACTCTACACCACGGGCTGCCTACCTGGGTAGTGCAGACTGAAGAGCTGCCAGCTGGTGCTTCATTCAGTCGTTTCCCGTGTCATTCAGTCAATATCGCTCAATATCGTTCACTCAATTTCCTTACTTCTTCATTCTTTCCATTTCTCACGCAGGGTGCATGCTATGTGTAACATGTCATCCATACCAACGGCCAAACTACCCTTCTCTTTCGAAAGTTGCTGATGGGATTTTACGTGTGTGCAAATTGAACTATGCGTGCGTTCACACAGGAACCTCGGTTTATAGTCTCATTCGAAGGACTGTATGGGAAATGGAGTCAGAACCAAGATTGCGAGTCCGGCACTCTACCACTGAGCTATTCCGGCCCCATCATCATCGTCTGCAGCATCGGCAAAAGTTCCTATGTGGGCGCCGTTGGATGAACGCAGTGACTATTCTCCAGAGATAGAGGTCACCCACTCACGCTGCTTCAACGATTAAGTAATAATGGTCGTTAAAGGGGGGGGGGGGGGTGATGGCTTTGTATCTTGCCTCACAAGGGGTGCCATTGATGACTGCGTGGCTCGGCAGCAGTGCAAGGTAATAAATGAATGATATCAGATAGACACCACACTGAACTAGCCCTCACAACACACAAATCACACGTAGGACAGCACCATGTGAGGCGTGTGGTGTTGTAGGTGGCAGCCGTGAATGAATGTTGTGATGTAATACTACTAGATGAGTAGCACACACACACAGACACAGAAGAGCGGGCGCGCGTGATGTGTGGTGTGTGAGACAGAGAGAGAGAGAGAGAGGAAGAGAGACAGAAGGAGAGAGAGAGAAAAGAGAAGGAGACGAATGGAAAAAGAAGAAAAAAAAAAGTTAAAATGAATACTGTCTCTGATTCAACTTCTCTGCCTTTAGCATAGACAACTGCACCTCTTATAAAAACAAGACTACCTTTACATTCAGGGCGTAAAGTCAGAAAGTATTTTTTTTTCTTAATTATGAATCGTTGTTATTGCCAATGTCTTTTGAGATGTCTTCTAATTTGTGCCTGAAAAACCCCCTCTCTCTCTCTCTCTCCTCTCTCTCTCTCTCTCTCTCTCTCTCTCTCTATCTCTCTCTCTCTCTCTCTTAGCCTGTTGCGTTAACCTCTATTACTCCGCTTGACTTGTACTTCTCTGAAGACATAGCACAACAGGTAATTTTCTACGGCCTTTCCTGTCAGTCATTAGGAAAGAAAAACACAAATACACACAACAAGGTGTAAAGTAACGCAGATTTACATACAGTACAAAACACAAAGTCTATTTTCAACAAATATTTACTTCAGACGTGTGTAACACAGGAGGAAAAAAAAAGAAAGAAAAAGAAAGAAAGAAGATTACTGCTGGTAGCAGCGAGGTAAGGCTTAATAATAATAATATAATGTCACAGAGGAGGGGGAGAGAGAGAGAGAGAGAGAGAGAGAGAGAGAGGAGAGAGGAGAGGGAGTTGCTTACAGCCCATCCGACCGCAAAAGGCCTTATCAGGGTTGCCAGCTTGTTGAAGTTAACTCTCAAAACAGATTTTTTCAATGAAACATACACGCACGACTCATGAAAACAGAGTTTCTGAAAACACGCCGGGATTTTGTTAAAAAAAAACAAAATCTTTCTCCCCTAAAGTCCTAGATTTAATGAAAAATGTTGATCTTTTACACCACATGACTCTGTATGTATCCAAGTGGAAAATCTATTTCGAAGAAGCTCACACAATTTAGAGCAGTGAGTATTTCGAAAAGAAAGTCAGATTACTAACGCATGGAACGCTACGTAACACGTTTATTTGGACACGGAAGGCTGACACGCGGTTTTTGTATATGACATTGACTTAATGGGAGTTTACGGAATTTGGATTTGGCGAATCGCGCAACTGGACATCCGTAATTTCTCGAAAATAAAATGGAGATGAAAAAACAACGACGCAGTGTAAAGAACCTCATCTTATAATTCAGTTTCTTTCCAGGCTAGAGTTGAAATGAATTTGTTCCCTTAGAATGTGCAATCTGTAATTCTATTTATTCCTTATTTATTTATTTATCATTTACTTACATGTACTTACTTATTCATTTACTTGTTTATCTATTTACGTCTTTACGTCTCTATCCATGAATTTTTTGTATTGTGTATTCATTTATTTATTTATTCATGTTGCATACATCCAAGAAAAAAACCTCATTTGAGTGATAGACCCCCCCCCCAAAAAAAAAAAAAAAAAAAAGAAAAAAAAAAGAAAAAAAAAGGAAATGTTGACTTCAATATTCCTTATCAAATCATAGCGGTGATCTGAACCAGTAAGACGGAGACTGAACTTGTTCCAGTGAATCCTATCCTCCGACAGTTCCTAATGCTGCTCCAGGTTTCAGACGTCAGGGGTTATTCTTCTGTCCTTCACTCAAATGGGATCATGTCCTCCTGTACTATCTGGGATCTAATTTGACGGCTTTTGCAGCACTTCAACGTTTGTCGATTTGCTTGGGGGGGGGGGGGGGGGGGGGGGGGGGGGGGGGGTTTAAAAGGCAGGGGAGGTAGGCGGGGGTGGGGTGGGGTGTGCAGGAACCCGATAATCCAATGCAGAAGTGTGTTTAAATTCAACTGACATGGCATATATGCGCTCGCGCCACCATCTTGCGTTAGCTATAAAGACTGACACAAGGGCTTCTTCTATATGAAAGACAGAGTTGTATTCAATCCGTCGAAGTCGGTGAATGTTCATTATCGATAAGCCAACAGAAAGTCATGAGTGCCAACGCAAGTGTGCACAACTGTTGGCATTAAAAACCTGTCTGGAATCCACGATAACAAAATAGGATTTTACCTTCGTATCGCGATGATATTGCTCCGAACAAACAGAAAGCATTTTTCATTTTTATTTCTTTCTGTCTTTCTTTCTTCCTTTCTTTTCTTTTCGTTTCTGTACTTTTTTTTTCCCCTTTCCTTTCCTTTTTTTCTTTTCTTCTTCATTTTTTTTCTTTGATGAATATGTGTGTGCGTCATTCGACTTTTCTTTCTTTCTTTTTTTCTTTCTATCTTTTCTTTACTTTTCTCTTTTACTTTTTCTTTCTTTCTTTTTGTGAGCAGCACTGATAAATAAAATGTGTGTGCGTTATTTGACTTAGGATAGCGTATGATAGGCGTATGTATCCCAGAAGTCTCCGTTTAGGGTTGATTTCCCCCAGATAAGACTAGGACAGACGTCATCACAGGAAAGGAAACTCCACACGAACTGCATTGACGATAACAAAAATTGTATGTTAAGATAGGTTTAAAGTAATTGAGCAAATAGCTCTGTTCATGAAGACTCAATGCAGGCCTTTTACCGGTCATTATGCTCGTTCCCTTCAGGGAGAAACGCTTTCTTGTGATGACGTGTGCAGGACCAGACGATAAAGATGAATGCCCTCACTCTCGGCCCCAGTGGTTCTGACGCAGTGAAAGAGGCGCAGGCGTGCCTCCATGTCATGATATTGACTCTATCTACAGGGGAAAGCTTCCTTCCAGACAGTGAATGACTGTGCAGAGAGCTGCCGCTGAGTTGCCACCGTTACCAGATAAGGAGCGGCAGGTGCGCGCCTACGCAGGGATAAGAGTAGTCCGGGGTGAGGAAGCAGGGATTCTGAACGTTGTAGACAATGGACAGATCCTCCGTGGCCTGCCTTTCCACCGGCTCCTTTGCCTACATACACGTCTCCTAATCCCTCTGCCCTGCCCCTACCCCCTCCCCTCCCCTGTCCCTCCACCTCCCCACACATACATGCATCTGTCTCTCGCTCAACCGTGTAATAACGTGTCAAAACAGACGTAACCGAGTTAGCAGATCCTATACAGGGTGAAGGGTTGAGACGCGGAGGACAGTATTGTTATGCTCATAAAGGTAACTTTTTGTTTTGTGTCAGTCAAAACACGTTCTTTCCATTTAGGTCGTGGGTACGATACAGACATAACATAATATATGTATTTCAGCCGGTCGGTCAATGTACTTTCCTACAGCCTCCCCCCACCTCTTAATCCCCCCCCCCCACACACACACACACGCACACGCACACACACACACACACACACACGCGCGCGCGCGCGCGCGCGCCTAACTTCCATCACCATCCTTTTCTCGTTCAGCAACTTTTAGGCCACACTGGTCAGTTCATTTCGGAGTCTAGCAAGAACACACGCGTGACCAGTCAGACATTGAACCTAACTACTACCTCCATCTGGGTCCATCTCCTGTAGAACGGAACTCAGGGATGCCCAGAGTTGTCCACTTCTCGATGTTTTGTAGGATTACTGGTGATTTGGGCCTACAACAACGAGCTAGGCCACATGGCCCTGAAGTTGCCCCTTCGTACTGAGCTCGCTTTGTGTCCAGTTGAGATCTCGCTCATAATCTTCCCATTCATTTTCAAAACAAAAAGGCGCATAGGGTCATTGTTAAGCCTCTTAAGATTAGTAGTTTTAGTTTTTTCTGGTTTCTTCAGAATTCGGTGGTGCGACGGCCAAAACTGTGCTTCCTGGTGTTGGTAGAACAACTGTTAATGTAAAGTTAAAAGTCGGCATTCCTTGGTTTGCCAATCTTGCATGAAGAGTTAACGTTAAAGTGCCATTGGCGGTGAATTGTCAGAGGTTTACCGTGTTTGGGGTACAGCATGAAGGATGGTGGTGCCCATCCCTATCCTTTAAGCTGTCTTATCCTACGCTGACCTGTATCGGGTACCCATTGGTTAGTGGGTGGGGAGAAAGGACATTCAAGCCGTAAAAATCCAACCCCGCAAGTGGCACAAACGCTCAAACGTTTCGACTACGGACTCCTGTAATTTATAGAGTAAATTAATCAAAATACAAATTATCATTTACCAGTTCAGTTCTTCCTTCATTTCTTTCTTTCCTCTGTCCTCCACTCTACCTTACATGATGCTTTGGATAAGAGAGTTGTGACATGATACGTGGCCAAACGACATTACTTTGTGACGAGAACAGGCTCTTGGTGGTGGACCTGCAAGATGTTCTTCTCTGATGCCGACAAAGGTGCCTGGCGGACAAAGACCATCGGCCATTGTTAAGCTGTACAAAGACGTAGTGGGGGAAAGGAACAGTAACTCCCTCGTTTTCCCATCATTCGCCTTTGTCAGACTCCCAGTCGTTCGCACGTGCAACTAAAATCCTCGGGTCGGGAGGATTGTTCTGTTGGCCGAGCTGTGCTTTAAAGGGTAAACACAGTGCCACCTACTTCTTCGCCACCATTCAGTCAGGTCGGCCTACCGCCTGCACATAGTTTTGCATGCATCCCGCATGTTTGCTTCAAACCTGATCAGCTGACTCTTTCACCTGTACAGTGTAGTGAACAGATAATTAACCAGTGAACAGAAGGCAGCCACGAGGCCAATCACACCAACAGGAAGAGGTGAATGCCTTCAATGTGCGCAGAGGAACTCCCGTAGTGAAAGGCGAAGCTAGTCTTCCTGTCCATCAATTCTGACCAAGACAATTGAAGCTACCCTGTCGCCTGTACCTGTGTGTTTGAGGAAGTGAGTGAAAGTGAAAGTAGTGGACCAAGATCATTTGAGCTCTATCGATGGACCATTCTGTACCGCTCGTTACGGTGTGTGTGTGTGTGTGGTGTGTGTGTGTGTGCGTGCGTGCGTGCGTGTGTATGTGTTAGTTAGTTCTTTAGTTTAACGTCTATTCACTATAAGTGTTATTAGACCAAAAAACAACAACAAAGCAACAACAACAAAACGTATGATTGTGTGTGTGCCTGTACGTCGAGTGTGCGTGTTTGTGCGTGCGTGCGTGCGTGCGTGCGTGCGTGCGTGTGTGTGTGTGTGTGTGTGTGTGTGTGTGCGTGGGCGTGCGTGCGCGCGTGTGTGTGTGTGTGTTGTGTGTGCGTGTGTATGTGTGTGTGTGTGTGTGTGTGTGTGTGTGTGTGCAAGAGAGAGAGAACTGTGTTAGGGACAATAGGAGGAGGTTGGGATGTGTGGTAAGATAGGTAGATATTTACTTGTCCTGGTTGTTTATCTAGCCTTTAGTGTATGTTGATCAGAGGAATGAAAGCATATCAAATGAAACAAGTTTAGTAGGATTGAAGCATAATGCAGGGGGATGGGTAGGGGGAGAGAAAGTTTGCGGGTGGAGATGGGGGCATCAGGGTGGAAAGGAGGACGGAATAGAGGAAGGGAGTGGAGATCGGTGTGGGGTGGGGGTGGGGGTGGGGGTCTAACCATATATATCATATAATCGTAACTCTTTTATATCAATGTCGTACAACACAATAATTTTAGCTTAAAGTACATCACAGATAGATACCAAGTGGACCGGAACTAAAAATTTCAGAGAACACGCAAAGTAATGAGTGATTTTTAAAAAATATTTTCAGTGGATAATGGCGCACTGGCTGACAATTGATCTGCTAACTTTATCTTTGGAACAAAGTGCCTAACTCCTGGGCAGTGAAGAAGTAGGTGGTTTACAGTAATTTGTTTGCCACATATGCAATGTATATTTTTAGAATACTTTGTTCTAAAAGCATTCAATCGGAACCCTGTTGCGGCTCAAACGCCAGCAGCCCACAGACAGCCATCAGTATCATGTCATCAACCCACCAGAGGAGACACTGCACCGCTGCCAAGTCACTACATTGGCGTACAGTGTTCAGATCCACTTTAAGCTGGGCATCACCAACTGAGGACAGTTCCCAGTCGATTATAATGGCAGAGCTGGACGCAGAGGCTTACCCGTCTAGAGAAGAATCTCTTCCATAATCATGCCTTTAATGATAGTCCTTAGTCGTCTCTTAATATCAGAGGTTTTTCATGAACCACCACAAATATTGGTGGAGAGAGAGAGAGAGAGAGAGAGAGAGAGAGAGAGAGAGAGAGAGAGAGAGAGGACAGAGAGAGAGAGCAGACAGACAGACAGACATACAGACGGACAGACAGACAGAGGGCGAGGCAGGGGACTGTGTGTCTTCCCACTGAACCCCACAACACATCCTGTCTGAACAGAGAGCTGAATGTCGGCTGGCACCAAGAACATGCACAATGATATAATGCTTCTGATTAGGCGTGTGCCTACGACATCCAACCCACAAACTGAAGTTCGGGACCACTGCACGACAGTGACTTGTTCAACTGACAAAGATCTGCATCTAGACTTCTTCTTCTCCTTGGCTTTCAACTCCTTCGAGCACTCCTAATTCTAAGCACATAAATTCACGACAAACGTACAGATCCAGCCTTGGGGGCGGATTGTGTGCACAATAGCCATTGTTTGGTGTCGGTTTGTCACTTATCCCGCCATAAAGGTAGACATGCATACTTCGTCTTAGAAAGGTTTCAAAGAAAGGTTTGGAGAGAAAAAAGCAGGTTCTTGGAAGAAGGGGGTGGGTGGAGGGGGGGGGGGGGGGGCAGCAGAAATAAGACAAAAGACTAAGAGATAAACAGAGCGTGACAGGACAGGGGACCCGTTGCAACCTCGCAGCAAGCTTGACAGCTTCTATGGTTCCAGAAACAGTGATTTCACAGTTAGCAGTGTCCCACTGCGGGATACATAAACCACAGAGTTCAAAAAGCTTTTTTTTTCTTTCGATAAATTGTTATGTTTGAACGGTTGTTCGAAACCCTTTTATTCCATGTACTAAATGAAAATCTGAACGTCTACAATTTTCGAACCATATGATGGAATCTTTCTCACAAAGACCTTTTTTTTTAATGCGAAACATGGTAAAATCACATTTTTTTACGTGCTCAATCTTGAAATCAGGTACAGAAAACTGGCACCTCTGCAAGCACGCAATCTCCCCCCTCCCCCGACACACACACACATGAACACAGTCTACGTATGCCATGACAAACTATCCGAATAAAAACAATCGCTGAAATCCGAATTTACCAGCCCAACACCAATCCATTTTGCTTTTCCAAAAATGAGAGGAAGCAGGAAGCGGAGGAAATTACTCATGTCAGCAAACAATGGAAAAGGGAATATCAGCAACAGACACTGAAACACTGACGGTAAGAAGGTGAAAAAGAAAAGAACAAAAAAAGAACAAGGTTTTGATGAACGAACTGCGCTGGGCTGACTCACGAACTCATCAAGACAAATTACAGAAGACACCCGTATCCTGAGCAATAATTGCCTAATAATTGTCTTAACTGCTTAACGTACAAGTCATTTATTCTACCATGGACTTTTACACCCTTGAGATTGCAGAAAACATTTTGTTAGGTAATCAATCAAGTTCATTTCTTTCATACATTTTCTTCTGTTCACAGAGGTTCTTATTCACTGTGTGCGCATGGACGTGATGCTGAGTACGTGAGAGGGAAATGGGACTGGAGGGGGTAAGAAGAGAGAGAGAGAGAGGGAGAGAGAGAGAAGGAGACAGAGAGAGAGAGAGGGGGGTAAGGAAGCAAGCAAAATGTTCTATCTTCCTTCATAGTCATTTCCCATTCCACAGAGGGGGAGCTGGGAAGAGGCTAGCCTGGAGGGAGGAGAGGCAGCCTGGAAGTTGGTCGGGAGTGGGGATGAGCTGGGGATAAGGGTAGACAGAATGGACCTTTGAATGGGAGGGCGGGAACTGGGCATGCAAATTTCAGGCTAGAAATCATACCTTGGATGTCACTACCATTCCGTGCCTGCTCTGTCCAAGCGTCAGCATCACTGAGAAGCCCGCAGTAAAATAGTTCAGACCGTTCGCCTTCGGAGTTGACGGTTGTGAGTGCGAACCACACGTGGCATCCATTGTTTTTTTCTTTTCTTTCTTATTCTTAGAAACCCTCTCTATCATACTCAGTAGTGACTCTGTACCTGATTCTGTTCATACAGGTTAAAGGCGGCGGAAGAAGAAGAAGAATGGGCTCCACTTTCCATCATGCCGTGCCCAAAACGCAGTTACAATAATCTGTCTCTACGACCGGCAGGTTCTAGGGCCTTTTTCTTTCAACAAGGAGTCACTGTGTACTCCACAGCAAATATGCTCTGCTGTGAGAACACTGCGCGCAGGGCTTGCAGTATGAGTCACAAGATGGAGAACGACCATCGAAGAGGATCTCAGGAACGAAACTTGTCAGATGCTTGATCAGCGCATTTGCACAACTTTCTGATCAGACCTATGATACCAAGCTAACGTTATAGGCGCTATTTATACAGTGTGTGTGTGTGTGTGTGTGGTGTGTGAGAGAGAGAGAGAGAGAGAGAGAGAGAGAGAGAGAGAGAGAAAGAAGGAGTGTGTGTGTGTGCGTGTGTGTGTGTGTGTGTGTGTGTATGCGCATGTGTGCGTGTGTGTGTATGACGGGACACACACACACACAGAAATTTTGGAGGTGGAAGGGGAGGGTGGTGTTGTAGATGTAATTTGTGTGTGTGTTCAGTTCAGTTCAGTGGTTTATTTAATGTCTTTTCATCGCCAGATGATATTAGACACTTATTTAAAAAACAAAACAAAAAAAAACCCCTCCACTTAATTTATCATCCACGTTAGTACTTTCAAACCCACATCTGATATATGCATGCTTACTTAGGTGAAATACCCTAGTATTGCTTTTTATAAAAATATTGCAACCGGTGACTGCGAAATAACCATGGCAATTTCAGCAACAGTGTGTGTGTGTATGTGTAATAACCATGGCAATTTCAGCAACAGTGCAACAGTGTGTGTGTGTATGGTGTGTGTGTGTGTGTATGTTTATATGACACGCATATCGGTGAGCGAATGTGTGCACACGCATGGGTGTGCACATGGCATGCTTGTCTGTGAATGTGTGCATGTGTGTGTGTGTGTGTGTGTGTGTGTGTGTGTGTGTGTGTGTGTGTGAGTGTATGTGAGTGCATATTCGTGCGTGAATGTGTGTGTGTGCAAGTGTGAATGTGTGCGTCCGTGTCGTCTTGTGCACATACATGTATGGAAGTCTCACGTTTTTTCAAATAGTGACAATGACCAGAAGCACAGCTCTGAGAACTGTGGTTATTTTTTTATTTTGGCAAATAATATCACGTTTTACCATAACAAAATAGTAGTCACAAAAGCAAGAGAGATTCACATCACACCAATACATTAAGCCACCTTTTCTGACATAATACTGTTGCATCTAGCCAAGCAGAATATTTACATTATGCGATCAAGGGAGAAGGGTCATGTTAAGAGAAAGATACACTATGATTATATCACATGCTATATTAATTACTCAGAGTTATTGTAAACGACCTGGATACACTAAACACTCTTCCCCACCCTCCCCGGACTACATTCATGGGTTCTTAAACAGTTCCATGACTCAGCTATGGTGTGCAATCCACTTAATAAAAAAACACATCCTCTAAAAAAAAACTTACCGAGTATTCTGAGCCATATCTGTGACATTCAATAAAATGACCCAGACAGGGTAAAAACCAGCCTCCTTTGTACACATGCTCTACACGTTCTTGCCAACACACCCTCATTACCAGACTACCAGATGCATGCCATGGTCATCTATGAGCGATGCTAACACACTGAAAAGAAAAATCACTCTCTGCCGCCGAATGAAAGAAACAAACAAATTACGCGACATGTAATTTGTCTCTTTCGTTCAGCAGCAGACTGATTTTTCTTTTAAGTTAGTTTCAATTTCCGCCTGCAGTCAGAAACTGGTGCTAACATAGCAATTTGACCATCAGAAAGAATCAAGGCCAGACGGAAAGTGACAGAAGAGACATCCCTCCAAACACCACCCCTCCCTTCTTAAGATAGAAACAGGGACAAACAAAAGACAGAAACATAGAGAGAGACACAGACACCCATAGAAAACGGACAGAAAGAAAAAAACTAAAGAGAGAGAGAGAGAGAGAGAGAGAGAGAGAGAGAGAGAGAGAGAGACACACGACAGACAGACAGACAGACAGACAGACAGACGAGCAAGCCAACCATAAAAACCATGTCTGGCCAATGACATCCAAAATCAGTAATCACCATCACCTCAGCAATTACGAACACATGCCAATAAATCCTACCCAATAACAAGTCACCCTGCTAAAGAAAACTTGCCTGCAAACATGACTTAATAACAAAATTACGTTGAAAAAACGAACCAACAGAAAACCAGCATATATTTTATTTGTTTAAAGCATACGAGCTCAGGAGATGGCCCCAGCAAAGAACCATTCTAAACCATTATTTGCACAAGAAATGGAAATCAGAAAGTTTCTGAATCAACTCCTACTGATGAAACTGTCAAAACGTACTTAGCACACACTTTCACAAAAAAGTCTGAAACAGCATATACAATGTTTACTTTTGGGTACAGGAAAAGAAGATTTAAAAAAACGAAAGAAACATGATGATGTCAAGAATGAAAAAAAAATGGATGCCGTTTTTTTTTTTTAAAGAAAAAAAAATGCTGTAGTAAAGCAAACAAGAGACAGAAAACAAACAAGCAAAGGCCAAGACAAAAACAAGAACAGAGAAGGAGGGTGTGGAAGAGGGTGAAAAATGTGTGTGTGTGTGTGTGTGTGTGGTGTAGTGGTGATGTGTGTGTGTGTGTGTGTGTGTGTGGTGTGTGCGTGCGTGCATGCGCGCACATGCGTGCCTGCGTGTGTGTTAAACTTCTTTTCATATTCTAAAGGGCACGCTCCTGGACACAAATCAAATGTCACATGGCTGCACAACAAACAGAACAGCAACAACATAGCATCCCATTCCCAACTCTAATCTGGCTGGACAATGAGTGATCATAATTGTCATTTCACATCAACAGACATGTGGAAGCAGCAGTTCTAGAAATGATTCGACCTAGGACCTGAACTGTGGGGGTTGGTGTGCATTTGAGGCCAGACACCAAGTGATTAAAAGCCGAGAGCTGCTGTCTTACTTCTTCAGCCAGAACCCAAGGTTCAGCAGTGGTGAGATTTGTGCAGATCTATGCGATCGTTATCAATATAACATTAATGTAGGCCTATTCTACCTTACGGGATAATGTCTAAAGTTCATATCAGTATGTATGTGCTGATTTTGTTCCGTTGTTTTTTCTTTTTA
This sequence comes from Conus ventricosus, assembly GCA_018398815.1. Classification (NCBI taxonomy): domain Eukaryota; kingdom Metazoa; phylum Mollusca; class Gastropoda; order Neogastropoda; family Conidae; genus Conus; species Conus ventricosus. The sequence goes on along the minus strand of CM031595.1, from coordinate 21,727,383 downwards.
TTGTTGTTGTTGTTACAGGTGGTGCTTTTTGTCATGCAAGGCTTTCACTGACATGAAGAAAATAATGCTAGTTATTTGTTACAAATTATTCATTTTTTTCTAATGCAGCATTGAACGAGCTGTCGACAGCGACATGTCTTCGGACTGACCATCAGCCTGCAGAAAACAAAAGTCATGCTTCAACCTGCACCAGGCCAGATTCCTCCAGAGCCTAGTGATGAAATCAAGGTAACAAAGACAATGAGCACCACTTCTAAGGGACTACCTTGACCTCAGCCTGCAGCAAGGCAGACAAGAAAGATTTGAACTGACTTGCAAGGCGGGCTTCTTTTCGCAGGCTATGGAAGAGAGTGGGGGTGAACATAGCATAAAGCTTCACATCACCTGGCTGTCTGCAAGGGGGTAGTCATTATGCCCCTGCTGTGTAGTGTTAAACACTGTGCAGGAAATAGTTGAAAGCACTCGACCAGTTCCACCTGCACAAGATTGTGAGAATCTTCTAGGAGAACAGGGTCTCCAACACAGGAGTGTTTCGCACAGCCAACTAACCTGGTGTCGAGACATCATCATCAGTTCCAATGGGCTGGACATGCGGTCATTATGAACAACATACAGTTTCCAAAGATTGCCTTCTCATGCTGGCATCTGGCAAAAGGAATGCTGGTCGGTCACTAAACTGACCAAAGACTGTCTGAAAGACCCCTAGGACCCAGCAGAGGTACGCTTCAAAATTGAATGATTGCATGCAGCACACTGCCATTCAAATGTTCACAACGGAGTGCACTTGTTTGAAGAGAGGCACCTACAAGGCCTGGACCAGAAGAACCAAGTGTTAAGTAGAGAACTAACCCAGCCTCTGCTGTTACATTCTCAGTGTGGCTGCATCTGTACATCCAACTCTGGAATGCTTGTTCACATATGGTCCCGCTCTATGGACCTCCGATTACAATTTATTTAATCATTTATTATCAATTTGTTATTCTTCTTTCTAATTCCTACAAATTCACATCCAGAGGTTCAGGCTTGTCCAGAGTAGGAGTCTGCAAAGACTTTGACTCCTGAAGAGAACAATCTTCACCCGGGTGTTCCACACAAGGATTGAACCAAGGACCTTGATCGTAAGAACAGTGCTTTGTCCGCTTAGCCAGCTAGGCCCCCTAAGCTGCTGTCAATTGTGAGAGAATTAATAATGTGCTGATTGTGCTGCTGTTAAGAGAATTTCCAACATGCTCGGGGAGATTTCAGCTGACTAGCCACAAAGCCAAAATAAGGGTGATAAAAAAAAACAATAAGTGGATGTCAAAACTGAAAAAAAATCTAATCGAATCCACACAAAAAGGACTGCGATGATGTGAATAGAATTTGCTTTCTTCAACCATGCAAAATAATGTTTCCTTATTGCTGTCTGCAATTTCAAAACAAAACAAGGACAGCAACAATAATATAAAACAAAAAATATACACATCAATAAATATACATATAGCCACATTCATTTGGGGTCAGTTTCGATTTCACAGCATAAGAACAGTTAAGTACAAAGCTCTGCAGAAAATGAGATACAGCAACAGAGCATACACATGTACCGGGAATTTGTCTTCTGGACCCAAGGCAAAGCAAAACATCAGCATTCAGCGAGAAAGAAGAGGAAACTTAAGGCATGATATTTTCTGTTCCGTCCTCGATGGGGAGTTGCTCAATATAAATAAACGAGACGCAGTTTGAAATCAGCGTGAGGCTAAATGTACTTCACCTCAAAACATGGTAAACAACACTGACATGAGATGAATTACTCTCTTTCAGACATATGATTTCCTCTTTTCTTCAGAATGTACTTTCATTTCTTCATTTGTTTCAGATGAAAAGGCTTGGATACAGAATAAAATGACTGTCCAGAGCTGAAAGGGATTTCTTTAGCGATTTTGTTGCTCTGTAATTGGCTGAAATTCAATGGGATTTGTTGCACAACAATTTTTTCATCATGATTACTTCTAGTTCTGATATTCACTTTAACCCTTTGTATTTGCTTCACCAGCTTTAAAACATCCCCTATCATTCATTTATTTTAAATTTAAGAATACATTTAACTTCATCAACATACTGGTATGTGCTTGTTCGATGATTGAGAGAAAAAAAATGGGCATACACATGCATGTCATTTTATGTACAGTTCACTTCATCAGCATACCGATATTTGCTTGTTTGATGATTTAGAGATAAAAATTAGGAATTAACATGCACATACATAAGTCATTTTCTTTGTTTGTATACAATTTTAACTGTTCATCAATCTACTGTGTATGTGTTTTCCAGAATGTGACAATACAGGTATTTCTAAGGTGACAGTTTGGTGTTAGCATACTAACAAATTTTTTTTTTAAATCAGTGTTGTCTAACAAGAACCTTTTTTTTTATAACAGAAATGTTCTGTCTTAACAGAAGTGTGTCCCTTCATATACAGAGTATCCAAGACAGAGGTGACACAACTGTGTCACAAATCACTGGTAGCAGCACAAATAACACAACACTACAGATTGTTCAGATGCTGATTAAACTTGTTCCTACAGCGGCAGCCACAAAGAATGCTTGTAGTAAATTTATAAGAAATAACAATCCACAGGAAGAGCATCATATGGGTGTCTCGAGACACCAGATCCATTCACTCAACCCACAGTCTTAGCACTACTTTCTTTAGAAGAAAGGCCCCAGTGCCTGTCCGCCATAAATTCTATAGTGAGCATGAAGTCAGACATGATGGAAATTTGTTGAGGGGTTCATTTAAGCAACATCCAGTATCAGAGATCCAGTACAGAGATTCCAGTTATGGAAGTCCAGTTTAAGCGATACCCACTTAAGCAAAATTCCACCACAGGGACACGCAACTACAACAATGTACCACTACAGTTACCCATTGGAGTGACAAACTGACTTTTGCTATACACAGGCCACATGATCACTTGCTTGATTTCCAAGGTGTGCGCACACGTGTGTATGGTGTATATGTGTGCATGTGAAGAGGAAAAGAAAGGGGAGGATGGTGGATTGCTGTGTGATATGTGTGTGAATTTATGTGTTAGCGTGTGTGCACGTTGTGGGTATAATTTAACAGGACTTGCTTTACTGAAAGTTGCTCTACTGGATGTCGTTTCAGTGGGCTGACACCAGATTTTTACAATCACGTGTGGCATGGCCTCAAGCATCGGCAGTCTGGCATGTTAGGTGGATGCAAGAGGGTTAAACATAGAAATGTACATTTCTAACACTCATTCAATGATTCATTGTTAGAGTATGTAATCGTAAGATGTTATTGAAAGCTTTATAATTCAAAATTAATATTGCTGTCAGAATTAGCAGTACCAGGACATATAGCCTTGGACACAATGACCAAACATGGATATAAATGAACATGTTACAATTGCAACACAAAACAAAGCACCAGTGGAATGCACAACAGCACAAAATAAAGACCAAACATCCATGTTCACCAAACCACATAAATGAACACCCTGCTGTACATCAATATGAGGTATTTGTTGTGAGGGATGGACATTCAACAATCATGACGCAGCCTAAAATCTTGCTTTTCATCACACTGCAGAGATTCAACATACCTTACAAATGTACATCATTTACCTCATGCATAACAACGTAAAACTCTTTACACACTGCAATTCAACATACCTTACAATGTACACATTACTATGCATACACGTACGGGTGCTATACGATATTCACTTGTACTCTACAAGATTGAATATGTAGCATGTACAGTAGTAATGATTAATGGCATGAAACGATTAGAATCATAATATACATAGACAGTCTAAACACTGTGTCACAGCCAAATCAAAAGCATTCACAGCAGAGAGCTGGAAGGAACTTCTATGCCACAACACTTCGTCAGTCAGTCTGTTCAGCCACTACAGCTCAAAAGATCATGATGCACGCAAGACAGTTTCTCGATGATTACATCAACATTCTTTGGAAATTAGAAAAAAGTTGTGGAGATGAAAAAAAAAAAAAATCTTCTCAGCTAAAACTGACTGAAGTATACTTGATTAGTTTTCATGTGTTAACATACTGAACAAGAAGGATTATTTACAGCTGTACAATCCTGTCTATGAAAGATGGCGCTATCAATAGCAACACTGCTCACACCAAGAAAAAGATGATTTTCTTCTCTCTCTTTCTCTCTCTCTCTCTCACCCACACACACACACAGACAACACCCCACACACACACACACACACACACACACACACAGCAACACACACCACAACAATCAGCATGATATTTTGCATTTCTTGTGCTTAAAAACACCTTCCTTTAATAAGACTCAAATAAACAGCAGAGACTATGTTAAAGTTGCTGCTTTTCAAAACATTTCAGTGTTTGTTTCAGCCTCAGCAATCTAAAAATAAATCAACAGTGATAAGACATCAAGAGTTTTCATACTTTCATATCAGTTATCACTGCCTGCATTAGATACATCCAGAACTGAGAGGCCCGATTGTGCATGTCACACACTAATGGTTAATGTGATTGTGCATGTCACACAATAACGGTTAACCCCTTCACTTCCGAGCAAATCTTGCCCTTTGGTATTTCTAACAAAAGCTGAATTTTCATTCAACCCACCCCTGTGGGAACAGCTCACATACCACAAATGACAAACCAGTCCATGCTCTGCGTAGACAGAACTGGCAGGCAAACCAATCAACATCCAGAATTTGGCCCTAGACATGGCTGCTGAGTGAATGCCATGCTTTGTACCACACCCCCCACATGGAATGAACACTTATCAATCCTTCTCCCATGCCAGTCCAATATAAAAAAACCCACTGACCATGTCAGGTAATGGTCAACAGACTTGGCTCCACAGCAGAAACCATGAGAATGGCCACTTTCTGTGGGCGATATTTCAAAGATCTGTGATCAGATAGCCACTGGCTCTTAGCCAACATTCTTACCATGACTGACAAGAGTGGCAAGGGAACTCAATCACAGAATTCCATCAAACTGTGATCAGGACTTCATGGTCATGTATAACAAAATGTAAATCATGTATCAGCTAAACTGCTGAAGTATATCAAAACACCCCCGCCATATAACTTGTTGAGAAATTCTCCTGACACATGGTACGCATGATGTATGTACTGAGGCATTTTAGAATGACAAAAACTGTTCCTTATGTGGTACATAATGATGCTGACAGTCACAGGGCTAACTATCCTGCTCACTGCCTAAAAGACATGTTTACCCAGCCTCCTCCAAGCTGACAGTCATTGGGCTAACTATCCTGCTCACTGTCTAAAAGACATGTTTACCCAGCCTCCTGCAAGCTGACAGTCATAGGGCTAACTATCCTGCTCACTGGCTAAAAGACATGTTTACCCAGCCTCCTGCAAGCTGACAGTCATAGGGCTAACTATCCTGCTCACTGTCTAAAAGACATGTTTACCCAGCCTCCTGCAAGCTGACAGTCATAGGGCTAACTATCCTGCTCACTGCCTGAAAGACATGTTTACCCAGCCTCCTGCAAGCTGACAGTCATAGGCTAACTATCCTGCTCACTGCCTAAAAGACATGTTTACCCAGCCTCCTGCAAGCTGACAGTCATAGGGCTAACTATCCTGCTCACTGGCTAAAAGACATGTTTACCCAGCCTCCTGCAAGCTGACAGTCATAGGGCTAACTATCCTGCTCACTGTCTAAAAGACATGTTTACCCAGCCTCTGCAAGCTGACAGTCATAGGGGTAACTATCCTGTTCACTGTCTAAAAGACATGTTTACCCAGCCTCCTGCAAGCTGACAGTCATAGGGCTAACTATCCTGCTCACTGTCTAAAAGACATGTTTACCCAGCCTCCTGCAAGCTGACAGTCATAGGGCTAACTATCCTGCTCACTGCCTAAAAGACATGTTTACCCAGCCTCCTGCAAGCTGACAGTCATAGGGCTAACTATCCTGCTCACTGTCTGAAAGACATGTTTACCCAGCCTCCTGCAAGCTGACAGTCATAGGGCTAACTATCCTGCTCACTGTCTGAAAGACATGTTTACCCAGCCTCCTGCAAGCTGACAGTCATAGGGCTAACTATCCTGCTCACTGCCTGAAAGACATGTTTACCCAGCCTCCTGCAAGCTGACAGTCATAGGGCTAACTATCCTGCTCACTGCCTGAAAGACATGTTTACCCAGCCTCCTGCAAGCTGACAGTCATAGGGCTAACTATCCTGCTCACTGTCTAAAAGACATGTTTACCCAGCCTCCTGCAAGCTGACAGTCATAGGGCTAACTATCCTGCTCACTGTCTAAAAGACATGTTTCAGAGGTGGGAATGAGAAAAAGTGAAAAAGGAGGAAAATTTTTGCGGGGGTCTGGGGGCCGCTAAAGGCCCCAGTGGGGTCCAGGGGCAACGCCCCTGGTGGGGGTCTGGGGGCGAAGCCCCCTGAAGCTGAAGGATTTTTGTCATTTAACATTGAAAAAATCATAATCTGTGACACCAAATGATCAAGATCAAAAGTGTGCATGTGTGAGCGTTTGAATCATGTGTGTCACTCTGTGCAACTGTGTGTGTGCATGTGTGTGTGTCAAATCATGAAACAAAATATCTATAAAGTATTGACATACCTCTCCCACTAGTCCCAGGACTCCACGAAGATCACATGGACACAGGATTGCTGGCTGCTGGTCAATAGTTCTTCCACACACTATGACAGACCATACTGAACAGGATTGTCCTTTTGCTGGCTACTAATGAATAGTTCTTCCACACACAATGAAGACCACACTAAACAGGATTGTCCATTTCTGGTTGATAATAGTTCTTCCCCACACAATGAAGACCACACTAAACAGGATTGTCCATTTGCAGGCTTATAATCAATAGTTCTTCCCCACACAATAAAGACAACACTAAACAGGAATGTCCATTTGCAGGCTGATAATCAATAGTTTTTTCCCCACACAATGAAGACCACACTAAACAGGATTGTCCATTTCTGGCTGATAATAGTTCTTCCCCACACAATGAAGACCACACTAAAGAGGATTGTCCATTTCTGGCTGATAATAGTTCTTCCCCACACAATGAAGACCACACTAAACAGGATTGTCCATTTGCAGGCTGATAATCAATAGTTCTTCCCCACACAATAAAGACAATACTAAACAGGAATGTCCATTTGCTGGCTGATAATCAATAGTTTTTCCCCACACAATGAAGACCACACTAAACAGCACCATGTGCACACTGCTAAGCCAGGTCGGTCAGTTTTTTTAATAGAATCCCCCAGTCGAAGTTGCACATCACGGCTGACAGAAGCTATAACGATCTTTGTGTTCACAACTTTATCCAGCCATTTCCAATTCCACTTATTTTTCACTGAGGAATCAATGGAACTTGCCAACACTTTTTCATTTTCATTTAACGTGCGAAACATTTTCGCCTGTCACCAGTCAAAAACTTATGAAAAAAGATGGCGGCGAATAAGGTCTGCAGATTATTTCCCTTTGGTTGATAGATTCGGTTAACCGCGTCGTACGTTGTTCTTGTACTTGTCTCGGGAGGGCTCATGTTAAACGGAAATGACCGAACGAATCAGTAGGTAGGTTGCTCGACGAGTCATTCGCTGACGTAGTTTCACCCCCCTCGCCCTCGCATTACGGCCATGCGAGCGTAGGATTTCGCCTAAGGCGGAAGAGCTCTGATAAATGTTACACCCCCCCCCCCCCCCCCCCCCCCCCCAATTTCTCAACGGATTTGCATCGATCTCAAAAATGACCTCTGAGGCCTCCAAAAAGGCAGAATTCCGCCGAAAGGCGGAAGATTCCCACGTCTGATGTTTACCCAGCCTCCTGCAAGCTGACAGTCATAGGGCTAACTATCCTGCTCACTGTCTGAAAGACATGTTTACCCAGCCTCCTGCAAGCTGACAGTCATAGGGCTAACTATCCTGCTCACTGCCTGAAAGACATGTTTACCCAGCCTCCTGCAAGCTGACAGTCATAGGGCTAACTATCCTGCTCACTGCCTAGAAGACATGTTTACCCAGCCTCCTGCAAGCTGACAGTCATAGGGCTAACTATCCTGCTCACTGCCTAAAAGACATGTTTACCCAGCTTCCTGCGACTGCTACCGCAGCACCCACACATCACATAAACCTGTCATGATCAGGTCCCCAATTTTTCCCTCCACCCTAATGCCAGAAGCATGATGTGAACGGCCCCGGAGCAGACGTGTTAACATGCAATGAATGGAAATGATTACATGTGAAGCTCTTCTTCACACTGATCACTGAGCTAACTAGCAAACCAACCACAGAACTAAAGCACACATGCAGGTGACAGACCAGCACACTGAACCAAGTTCACTTCAGCGAAGACTGAAAAATTATGATGATTTGTACCTGCCAGAAGTGCTCCGATGTCATACAGTCTGAACTTTGATTCATAAGAACACATTTCAGAACTTTTGTTGGATATGGACGTTGATGTCCAACACTAATACTAATAATGATAATGAAGATGATAATTGTGGTAGTAAAAACTACTATAAATCACGATGATAATGATAATAAAGAATATTTCTCGAGCATTAAACCTGAGCCCTCGGCATTTTCAATGGCAACACACAGATATGCATGCTGCAACCACCTGCAAAAACACACACACACACACACACACACACACACACACACACACACACACACACACACACACACACAAAGATCATGTGTGACAATCACAGAAATTCAAAATGAACACAAAGGGCAATGATTTGGGCTCTGAGTGCTTCTTGAAAGAAAGACGCTTTTACTAAGCAAAGCTTTAAAGCTTGTTCCAAGACAAAGGAAGCCAGGGAACTGGTTCCAATTGGGCAGAACCTGATATGAGAAAGCACAATGGCCAGATCATGATTTTGTCCTGATGAAAGGGATTCAACAGATAGGGTGTCAGCAGGGAAAAAACAACAGAAACAATCTAGCGCATACAACTTGTGAGATTTGGATTAACAGGTTGAAGCATGATCATTAAGCGCTTTTAAATACAGAAAAACTAGCTTCTAAAGTGTTCTCTTTCTTTATCCTGTTTGGTCGATCTTCACGGTAAATAACACACAAACAGGTGAGGAAAAGCTGTATGCGCTGAATCAAATCAAATCTCAACTTGCCAATGGCACTGAAAATATTTATCACTCATGAGACTGTTAATGGCGCTAAGCAAGTCGTATAGCTTGACAAATACATGTTTCACTACTAAAACAAACATATGTAAAAGAAAAAAAAAGTCTCAAAGAGCGACAAAGTAGAGATTGGAGATTAAGCTTCCTTCACTGGTACTTCTTTTTTCCATGGCTTGTCTTGGATGTGTTCCACCTTGAGATTTTCCTGGTTTTCTATTTCCAAGTCAGAGGATGCATGTCTGGAAGACCTGAAACTATGTTCAGCCTGCTAAGGCTGCCTTCTGGGAGAAAAAGGTATCAATATACATTTTACAGCACCTTTCATATAGCTTCAACAGCGTCAATGCAACCGGAAAAGGCAGTGATCATGCACTTTGCTTCATATTTTCTTCACAGTTTAAAGTCTGGAGACTGAATTGTGTAGAGTTGGTACAGTGTATCAGTTATGTACAAACATGATGACTGATTTTAAATTAATTCTAGCATTTTAGTATTAATGTTTTCATATAACTTTCTAACCACAATATGTACTGTGCACAGCAGTTGTGGAGTAGAAGTAGTGGTGCTACTACTACTTTTCTTCCCGTTACAGTGACAAGAAATTTTCTAAACATGCCTAACATTCCACTTAACAATCATTCATGCAAAAGTTCTTTGCTTTTGTTTACAACTAAATAAATAAATATTTTTAACATTTACAATCCCTCTCTTACTGCAGGTCTCCCAGATTCATATCTCAAATGGAAAAAAAATAGTGGCTATTTCTCATTCCTGCTGGTTTCAAATCTCCTTTCAACCAACTCTCAAATGTTTGTAATTCCTGCTGAACGACATCTGTATAGTTGAAGCAGAAAGACATCGGTGTCATGATTTAATCTTCACAGAAAACCCAGAAGGTTGAAACCAGAAGTACCAGGCTAGCAAACATTTTCTAATGAACCACACTACCATGCACCCTTTGCATTAAGCACAAATATATGAAAGAGGAGCAGCTACAGAATCTGCATGCTCTGACATAACAGCAAAACTTGACAGGTGTATGAAACATGAGTCCTTTGTTTGTCGCATCAACACTAGGTTGATTAGGTCATGATCCATGCAACTTGCATAAACACATCAGATTCACAAAATCAATTCAAATTGTATGATGGAATCAACAAAACTGGGGAAATTCAGTATCACATGAACATATAAAACAATTCCAAATTGGTGCATGATAAAAATCAGATGAAATTAGTATCATGTTATACACAATGCCCGTTTACATAATGTGCCATAAAATGAAATCAATTCATTCATTCCTATAGTAAACATTTCTCAACCTTTCACCTAGTTGTTAAAAACAAAATGTATCACAAACTATTAGATTAATTTTCTAGAACGCAAGACAAATTGGAGAACTATTTGAAAAAGAAAAAAGAAAAAAGAGTAAACTAAAAGCATGTACAAATTGACCAAATTTTGACAAAAACTCTAGACTTGGATATATGTATATGTGCAGGTTTCTCCCTGTTTGTTGCAGATGTTTACAACCAGCCATTGTGGTCACTCACCTACATTGTGAAGGTTCAGCACATCCACTGTAACTCATCACCAAATCGGGTCATCCAAGTCAGTCACTAGGGTTTGATGATGTAAGTCTTACTCATGTCATCCACATTAATGTCTGAATTGCTGTCACGTGTTGCAAGTCAAACTTCATACACAGTGAAAAGTAAAATTTCCAAACTACTTCTTTTCACTCATTCTGGAGGTAAAGCAAATGGCATCAATAGGAACTAAAGCTTATTCGTCAAAATCCTGTGTTGTAATACTCCCCTTTTTTTTTCAGATCACAAGAATGATAACTGAAATAGCAGAAACAAGACTGCTCCAATCAAAGGGTGTGCCAGTAATGAGTCAGCAATGGGGGATAGGCAGATATGGGCAGATCGGTTAATAAAAAATTAACAAATTATCATGAGCTTCAATAATGTAGAAACATTATTTGCAAAACTATATACAATGTCATCTGAGGTACGAGATGATTATGAAAACTTAACTTCTGTTTCAAATCATTTTCAACAAAATCTCTTTTACAAGTTTTCTTCATGATCATCCAGATTAAAAACAAAACAAACAAACAAACAAACCAGGAACATCAATCATCCCACATTACTGAAGCCAGCCTGTTCAACAAACATATCCATGAATTCCCCCCAATCCCCCCGCAGCTCACACCACTTCTGTCTTCTCCGCTGCATACATACTGGGGTTCATGACCCGGGGGCGCCGATTCATCAAAAAGCGCAGCACGTTCATCATCTTCTCAGACCTGGTCAGAGCGCTAACCGTGAAGAGACCTCGGCTGAAAGTAGGTGGTGTAGCCGTTGGAGATCATGTTGTACTGGTACACCAACAGGCTGCCGCCCCAGACGACGGCCATGCCGTTCAGCAGAAACATGGTCAGCACCCAGGCATCTCGGTTCAGCATCTCCTTCCCGACCTCCCACCAGGTCAGCATCGGGTAAGCATGACACACGTAGAGAAAGACGACGTAGAGGAAGAGAGACATGCAGAGGAGGCAGAGCAGAATGAACCAGACGAAGAGGACGTGGTTGTTGCTGGCTATGCAGCGCAGCAGGAACAGGCAGTGATGGTCCATGCCCACCATGCAGCGTTCGCACAGCTTGCAGTGCTTGGTCAGCTTGGGCTGAATCAGCTGGGTGGGGAGGGAAAGAGAAAAGATCTGGTTTGTACACTAGTCACAGGGAAAACAAAACACAAAATGTGCAAGCAATAACTGAGCTGAGAAAAGTACAATTTTCCAGTCTGCATACAAATCTTCTACACAAATCATTAAATGTGCACACTGTGCATGCATAAACATCACATGCTATCACTTCAGAGTGTACGACTGCAAATGCAAATGAATTTTAATATTTTTGCATGCTTGCCCACATGCATGCATGTGCACGCATGCACACACATGCACACACGCATGCCCCCCCCCCCCCCCCCCCCCCCCCCCCACACCACACACACACACACTTTCCCTCTCTCTCTCTCTTTCACAGGTTCTCAACAATGAATCTTCAAGCAAGTAATCATACTCATAGGGAACACAGCAAACTACAGAGTTGATAAATAAATCAATGAATGTGTAAAACTGAGAAAAGGCAAATAAAGAAATAAATGAATAGGAAAAGAAACAACTAAATACACACATACATTGAAACAAACAAAAGAACAATGGATATATCGACAAAGTTTAAAAACGCATGAATGAATGTACAATGACTAAGAAAAGAAGTAGCCAAATTAAACACATACATTCAACAAACAAACGAATGGATAATAGATAAGTAGGCTGATTTAAAAATACATGAAAGAATGTGTGATTGCTGCCTACCTCACAGTCAATGCAAAATGTCTGCCACCTGTCAGAGGTACAGACATCCAGGTAGGCAAGAGTTTTGCCTGTTTGTTCATCTTGTGCAGAACTGGTCAAAACACCTGGGTATAACAAACAGCATGCATGAACACATAGCACTGAACAACTCAATCAGCATAATGTCTAAAAAAACACCTGGGTATAAAAAATAACATGCATGAACACTTAGCACTGAACATTTCAATTAGCATAGTTTCTAATGCGTGTAGCATCTGGGTTGATGTTCCTGTAACATTTAATGTTTTTCTACCATGTTATTTCTTTCATGGCTCTAGACCAGCATGCACCATCATTGAGCATCACCATTTCAAGCAAGTGTGTGCATGTGTGTGTGTGTGTGTGTGTGTGTGTGTGTGTGTGAGCGTGCATGTGTGTGTGCCTGCGTGCGTGCGTGCGTGTGCAGTGTCAGTCAGTCAGTGTGTGTGTGTGTGTGAGAGAGAGAGAGAAAGAGAGAGGGGACACTCAGGACGGGGGGAAAGGGTGGGGTGAGAGGTGGGAGAGAGAGACAGACAGATAGAGAAAGAATGAGAGACAGACATACACAGAGAGAGTGAGATAGAGACAAAGACACAGAAAAAGAGAGCGACAGACAGAAAGACAGACAGACAGAGAGAGCAACAGCCAGGGAATGGAAGTGACTAATACAACCATAATGGACAAGTTTGACAGACCTGGATCTTTGGTCAGCACCTTGACATACATCGCCAGTATAACCACAGCCATGAGAAAAGACAGCAACTTCAGTGTGGGATAGTCACCAATGTCTACGACAGTTAAGGACAAGGTTACCGAGTCCAAGTCTGATAGTTTACCTTTGCTTACCTCAAATTTTAACTATGAATAAGATTTGTTAAAATCGCTCTATTTCCATCTGAATGCAAGCTCTCAGTACATGTCAGTTCTTTCTTTCCTGTCAATTATGTGCATTCTGCACCTCTCAAGCTCACACCAATACCCATGTACATGTGTGTGCACAGTCCCATGTGCATGCACACGCACTCATGCATGCCTGCACACACCCACACACATGCATGCGCACACACACATTTTTTAGATTTGCTCAAAGATACCAACTCCTCTAAACTGTTTTTAGGAACAATTTGAAAATTCTGTAGTAACATTCTGAATATTTTAGAACCCACAGATCCCCCTTTGCAGTGGCATGCACACACCATTTACCTACATGACATACATACACCATTTACCTACATGACATACATACACAACTTACCTACATGACATACATACACCATTTACCTACATGATATATATACACCACTTACCTACATGACATACATACATTTACCTACATGATATACATACACCATTTACATACATGACATACATACATTTACCTACATGATATACATACACCATTTATCTAGATGACATACATACACCATTTACCTACATGATATACATACACCATTTACCTACATGACATACATACACCATTTACCTACATGACATACATACACCATTTACCTACATGACATACATACAACATTTACCTACATGACATACACACACAATTTACCTACATACGATTTTTTACCTACATGATATACAAACAACTTTTACCTACATGACATACCTACAACTTTTTACCAGTAACAAATCCAAATTCTGCTGTTTGTACAATGTATGGACAAGCTCCCCAGGATGGAGAGAGCACCATGCATGAGTACTTTTCAGTATAACATAGCCCGTCTTTCTGCTTCCCTTGCTGCTTCATCAACAGTTGTAGCGAACTCCACAGCACCAACCCAGCCAAATTAAAACCATCTCTGTCGCAGATGCCAGCTGTAACCTGACAAACAATAAAAATCTCTTTTTTTTCTTGTTTGGGAAACAAATCAACTGACTGGTTCACTCACTGTGGGTTCAGTGCAAACGCACACTCCATTGGCTTTGGCTCAGTTTCTTCAGTGGGGATGGTTTTAAGTAGTGGGATAATTCACTAGCTGAATCTGTGTTTGGTACCATGTGTGTTGCAAAACTACCAAGCAGCCTACTGCCTAAACAAAGAAGCAGGAGAATGACCCTCTAGATGAAAAAGAACTTGACTGGATAATTTCAATGTTGCACTGACAAGGAACAAAATCTGAAAATGTGACAAAATTGTGACAGTTAGCATTTCAGTTTGTTTGACATAGTTTACAGTCTGTGTCAGCATGTGGGAGGCACAGGGGGTGGGGATGGTACCATATGAAGCACTGGAGTGGAGGGTGAAAGGATGGGACTTTTGCTTATTCTGTGTGTGTGTGTGTGTGTGTGTGTGTGTGTGTGTGTGTGTGTGTGTGTGTGTGTGTGTGTGTGTGTGTGTGTGTGTGTGCAAGTGCATGTTTGCATCACGTGACTCATAAACTTTCTGAAGCACAAGTGGCCCAATAATCGGATTGTAGTCTTCAAACCATGATTACCAAGGTGCTTGTGGACAATGGCTACATTCATGACTTCATACTTTTTTCACCTGTTTCTGTTTCTAAATCTCTTTTATCATTTTTTTTTTCCATTTCATTTTAGTTTCATTAAACAACCTTAATAATGATTTACAAAAAAACATAATTACAGGTGACCATCCTTTGAATTTGCAACCAATACATGCATACTGACCTCACACTAAGGACCAGAGCTCAAAATGCAATCTAGAGACACCAGCTATTTCAGAAAATGCTTATGCTGTTGTAAAAAAGCGCATAGCTTACACAGAACTGCGACCCTTCAAATATACATTGTTACATATCCCTCCCCTCTCTTTTTTCCTTTTTTAAAGAGTACACATACTTAACTTTTATACCAGTGCAATTTCCTTTTACCAAATACACTACTTCCTTCTTTTTTTTTTTTTTTAACCATTATACACTTTCCAGTTTTCTTTCACAAGTGCTCATAGCTCAGATTTTAAATGACACTTGACGGCACTGCACTGTAGTTTTATCTTGAATATGATAAGAGAAATTTTGTTTATTTCATCATGTTGTGTTGTACTATACTGTACTATACTGAGTATCATCCAATGAAGGATACAAGGCAGAATGACAAGGAGATAGGCCAGCATGGAGTGAAACAGACCAGCAGCAAATGCCCCCGCATGGACTGGTTGAGGCCACCTTCAAACACACACACAAAGATCTGTGTCACTGTTAGAACACACGAATAACAATCAAACGCTTTACGCTATCAGCAGATTTTTGAGAACACACAGTCTCATTATTGACATTTATTACTGTTGTCATTTTGTATTTATTAAGACATTTTACAGAACACTCAGTTTCATTACTGACATTTAGTACTGTTATTGCATTTATTAAGACATTTTACAGAGAACATCCAGTCTCATTATTGACATTCTGTGCTGTTATCATTGTATTTATTAAGACATTTCACAGAGAACATCCAGTCTCATTATTGACATTCAGTGCTGTTATCATTATATTTACTTTGATATTTTACAATCTCACAATTCTCTGCCCACTTTCAGGACTATTGACACTTTTAAAAAAATGGAGGGTTTATTGCTCCTAAAGCATTTGCATTCAATTATGTCATAAGCATATCAATATTTGCAATACTTTTTCATTTTTTCCTTTCCCTCTTTGTTCCTCAACATCATGATCTTCAGGCCCCACTGTTACTACAATTCCCATTCCTCCAGCCACGTCATAATGCAGGTTCATTTCCTTCAGTCAAGACATGTTCTTTATTTCCCAGCTTACCACAACAGCTACAACTGGGCTGAAAGTCAATTAAAAGCAGAGAAACATTCATACATTAACACCTTCACTACCATACAGTTGTTGCCCTTTTGAACTCAGATCCACCAGAGCAAGAGCTGAATTTCTATTTGGCCCTCTGCTGTAAGAAAAGCTCATGCACGTACACACACCCATGCATATACTCACGCTCTCTCTCTCTCTCTCTCACACACACACACACACACACACACACACACACACACACACACACTCCTACACAAAGACACCTTCACACAGACACAGACACACACACGCACACACACACACACACACCGACAGACACACACACACACACAGACACACACACACACTGACACACAAAACACACACACACACACACACACACACACACTGACACACAGATCCAAGCAGTCTCCCTACCTGGACACATGGTCCAGGCGATGCGCACTGTTCTTGACAGTCCAGACATTGAAGATCATGACAGGGAAGAGGACCAGGGCGTGGTAACTGGCTATGAAGTGGGTCAGCTGGACGGCGGCACCGCAGGACACCATGGGCAGAAGGAGGTAGAAGAACCACATGAGGTAGGCGTGCTGCTTCACGCTGCCCTGATCTGACTGCCGCCTCTGCCACTTCAGCTCTGCCATCAGGTCTTTGTGGCTGATTGAAAAGAAAAAAGATCAATAATGAAAAAAAAATGTACAAAGAAAGAAAGACAGGAAAAACAAAGAAAGTGAGACACACAGAAAGAAAGAAAAAGTGAAATAAAGACAGGCAGACGAAAAAAAAAAAAAAGAAAGAAAGAAAGAAAGCAAGAAAACAGACAATAAGAAAGGAAAGAAGAATGAAAGACAAACAGAAAGAAGGCTGTGCATCTCTGACGCATTAACTTCCTATCGGACATAGTGGAATTCAGGCCAGTGCATCACTAAAATTTACCGTGACTCACTGATTTTCTCCTGTACGCATTACAACTCTGAGCATCACACAAAAGGGCTTTCGTCCTTTCCACCACGATCGAAGTTAAAAATGTAAAATTCCTCGACGTTTTAGAACATTCTGAATTGATGAACAACTTCCGCTTGAGAACTCTTCTCTACTGAAAACCAACACGAGTCATCAAAATAGACTACACCTATCCAGCCTATGATTGGACCACAAGATCATGTGATTCAGCAAAGTGGGAAAAGCATGGAAAATCGTAGGAATTTCGGCTTTTCAGAATCAAAATCCGACAGTTCTGCAGTGGCTTGTGGGTGATAATCCAGCGAATGGAACAAAAGTCGAATGATCTATGCAACATGACCATTTCAAATAATGAAAATGGCTCCGTTCTGGAGGTACGAATGTGTTGCTCACAGAGCAAGAATGGCCAGTCTACAGTTTTGTCGTAGGTGCCACCGGGCTTCTGATGATCACTGCATGGTGACTGGAATTTGATCATACAGTAAAATATTTCAACATTGAATCAATGAAGGAAATAGCTCGCATAGTGGAAATTCTGTGATGATAATCGAAGAGGACATCCCACAAATCAAGTTTCTCTGTTAAAATCCTGTTAGTATAGGTGCTCACATTTCCTCATGTTAGTTGATAACACTTTAAAAACATTGGAACACGAATATGAAAAAATAATATTTAGCACAGTCTAGAATGTTTTATTAACTTTATTATAAGCATCTCTTTTCTAATGAACTTCTGTCTTTTTCTCTGTGCATTTATGCAGAGCTTAATCTAGGATTTTTCAAAAGGGGGGCAGTCCCCCTCATATCAGAAAAAGGGGGGCACTCCCCCCCCCCCCCTCCACCCTCCCCCAGGGCCACTTCTTCAGCCAATCGTCTTGAAACCGGTGTTCCCTTGCACTGGCACTCTTTTCGGGCTGCTTCTCCGAGCTTTTGGATGTAGTCGCGGTTTCTTCATGATCTTCTCCACCCTCGCATGGCACAGAATCTTTTTTTTTCACTTTTCTTCCACGAAAGTCGAAGTCAAATAGGGTGGGTGCACGCTTCATTTTGGAAAATATCCAATATGGCGTCCTAAACTCTCGCAACTTCTCGTCGGTGATCGAGAAGGAGGAGATGAACGCCGCCGATTGGTTGATTTACACTAACAGCCAATGAAATATCAAGAAATCGTTAGCTCCTGCTCAGTTCTAGTTTCAGTTTTTCAAGCAGACGACAAACGAGCGCCCGCAACGATCAGTGAACAGGGCGGGCAGTCCTGCAACTGTGCGGGAGTCTGCCCGCGTTAAGACTCGATAATTGCGGGAAGGAACAGATTTTCAGGGGATTGTACAAATCCCGCGCTCTAGAGTAAGCTCCGTTTATGTGTGTGAGCCAGTGAGAGCACGTTCATGTGTATGTGTGTGTGTGTGTGAGTGTGAGTGTGAGTGTGCGTGTGTGTGTGTGTGCGTGTGTTCACTACATTTTCTAGCAGTTATCAATGGTGACCCCCTAAATATTTTTGTAATCCACCCTGAAAATTTAGAAGTGAGTTTTTTGTACCAAGTCTGACCCCCTAATTTTTAGGAAATAATTATCACTGGAAAGACAAAAATGGAAGAAAGTAAGCAGAGCTGCCAACCCCTCTTGGCATGCCGCAGTACTCTCAGCAAATTTTTGGAGTATTTTCCAGAGTTTGGAGTATTCTTGGGACAACAAATTGTTGGTGTGTCCTTTTACTTTAACACTAAGAAATAGTGATTTAACCAAAATGTAACATACCTTATTGTCCATACCTCGACCAGTCATTCCAGGAGATGGTACTTTCAGCCACAGGTACAGTTGGTAGGTTTGACTGTTCACTTTCATTATATGGGCTATGAACTTGTGATGGTGGAGCAATCCTATACACTACACACTTTACTGTATTTACTGTTCATGACTTCGAAGGCTATTGTCAGTATTGACTGTACTGGTGGATAAGTCCTTTATAACACACTGAAAATGCCCCAGTGGAGCGGTGTTCTTTAAGGCTGCGGCCTTGGCTACATGTCGTAGAGTCTTCACATGCTTTATTACGTCGGTAATACCACCGTGAGAGACTCGAAAGTCGCTCTCACAGGCAGTACACCTCGCGTATGTCGAGTCGATTTTTGAGGCCACAATACAAGGATATTCCTTTGAATAAGATGCCAGGAACTTCTGTTCACGTTTTGCCTTTTTAGGCGCACTACCATCACTAATATCACAAGCTCCACCATCACAATTCCCCTTTGTTTTTCCTCCAGTTTTGCTGCTTGCAGACGCCATGTTGTTAAGAGAGAACATCCCATAATATGTGACGTGTTGGACGCCGATTGGATGAAAGCGTCTTCCTGCAGACTGTCTCACTATGTATCTTGACAACAGTCGATCTCGACAGAAGAAGGCCTTGTCTGTTCGTCGAAGCGTTAATGTGTTGTTTTTATATCGTTTTCCAAATAATTTTTTTGGCGGACTTAGCACCTTTTTTTTAGCCTATTTTCTAGAAAACAAGCGTATTGGCGTATTTCTTTAACTTCGGCGGAACAAAATACGCCAAAATCGTACTGGTTGGCAGCTCTGAGTAAGAAAGACAGGTAGAAAGAAAGACAGAAAATTTGAAAAGAAAGACAGCAAGATACAAGACAAAAAGAAAGGGAAGAAGAATGAAAGACAAACAGAAAGAAAGACAAGAATGGAAGAAAGTAAGAAAGACAGGTGGAAAAATGACAGACAGAAAGACATGACAAAAGTATATGTGTATTATGATGAACTAAAACTAAAAACGACATGCTCACCAAGTAGCAAGGGCAATACTTACCCTGGGGTGTCATACATACTGGCCAGGTCATAGGGCGTACATCCGTGCTTGTTGACCACATGCAGTGCCGACAGTCCCAGCAGGCACAGCTGCGACCAGGTCAAGTACCCGTACCCTTCCTGTGCGCTGAGGTGAATGGGCCAGTTCCCATCCTTGTCTGCACACTTCAACTTGCTTCTCTGAAAGGGAACAAAATACATTTTTTGGAACCGAGAAGGGCTCTCATATTCACCTGCAAAAAAAGTTGGAAGCTTTTAAAGCACTGTGCACTATACACAAGCTGATTAGTCACTCGAGTTAAATTCATATGGATACAGGAAACCCTCAACCATGGCAGGGAAACTAAGAGAGCAGACCAGCTTTTGTAGTGCGATGGTTAGCATCATGGCTGATGGGCTTGGATGTCGTGGGTTCGTCAAAGCCATTTATTTGTGGGACTTCTTTTGCCACGAGCATTTCCATCCCAACTTTATCCACACACAGCTGTAACCTAACAGTCATGTTTCATTCTCTTGATACATGCGCCTCCGCACACAGCTCAAACTGTCGGACAAACAATTATAGGTCTATCTCTTGGGCCTTGCTGACAGCTGGGCTATATCATGAAAGTAAGCGAAAAGTACAGCTGTGTCATGCCATCTCAAAGTACAGCCGTGTCATGCCATCTCAAAGTACAGCCGTGTCATGCCATCTCAAAGTACAGCCATGTCATGCCATCTCAAAGTACAGCCGTGTCATGCCATCTCAAAGTACAGCCCTGCCGTGTCATGCCATCTCAAAGTACAGCCGTGTCATGCCATCTCAAAGTACAGCCGTGTCATGCCATCTCAAAGTACAGCCGTGTCATGCCATCTCAAAGTACAGCCGTGTCATGCCATCTCAAAGTACAGCCGTGTCATGCCATCTCAAAGTACAGCCGTGTCATGCCATCTCAAAGTACAGCCGTGTCATGCCATCTCAAAGTACAGCCGTGTCATGCCATCTCAAAGTACAGCCGTGTCTTGCCATCTCAAAGTACAGCTGTGTCATGCCATCTCAAAGTACAGCTGTGTCATGCCATCTCAAAGTACAGCCGTGTCATGCCATCTCAAAGTACAGCTGTGTCATGCCATCTCAAAGTACAGCCGTGTCATGCCATCTCAAAGTACAGCCGTGTCATGCCATCTCAAAGTACAGCCGTGTCATGCCATCTCAAAGTACAGCCGTGTCATGCCATCTCAAAGTACAGCCGTGTCATGCCATCTGAAACCTGAATGAAACTCCATAGCATCATCATCCTCACTGATCAGCAATAAAGAAAAAAACAGAAAAAAAAGTCTGAAATCTAATAGCCTTTCATGCCCTGCACTCATGGTGACCTTAGTTTCAATGTTCTCTCCATGTTTGTGCCCTTTAGTTTGTGAGGTCATGCCGAGGTCACCTGTATCGCAAGTTCATGTGGACTGTCGCTCGACAGACAAGGTGGCACATTCTGGTTGGGAGGATGCCTGCTCACACTGGCTCCGTAAGTAAGCAATCACGCCATCAAGAGGGCTCAATGGGTGATGTCCTCCCTATGTTGGATCAGAACAGGCACCACTAAACACCACTCAAGTGATTCCACAGCAGCAGAACGTCTTCTCTGGAGGGCTGGTTCATGACGGCTTGATCCTGACTGCTCCCTGTGGATTGTTGATGCAGGAGTTCTGATTGGACAGGCCAGGGAATGGCTGTGGACAGGTTGCCACACTGAGTCGTGTGGGAATAATGTCACTGAAGCAGCAAAGATGAGACAACTCAAAATTTCAAAGTATATATCTATGTAACTCAGTAAAAATAAAAACAATAAATAAATAAAATATATCAGGCAATTTTGCTCCTATGGTGACAGAACTACACAGATCGGAATGATGGGCATGTAATTCTCTCTGGGCCAAAGTTGCTTCTCTTAGTTATCTGTTATTTTAATTCACACTGCCTGTAAGTTTAGGCAACTGTCAATGACAGTAGAAAATGAAACAGACTGCACAGTAATATGCCGTACCCCTTTCCTGAGCAGGTATTTGAAAGTTTCCAACTTCCCAGACTTGATAGCAACATGCAGCGGAGTCTGCAAGTTGTTGTCTTGGCATGCAAAACTGTGGTCAGGGTACATGGAATGCAGCAAGTGAAGAATAGGGCTGGAAAACACAGAAAGGCACAGGGTTACTCATACACACCGTTCACTCTCCAGACTGATCCACGTCTTTATTCTCTGTTTCTCAAGTCTCAGATGAGATACCCTCCCCCACCCTACCCCACCTCCCACACTAAAAACAAACAAAAACCAAGATGAACTCGGACAAATCCAATACACAGGCAGTGATAGCTTGCTTGAAAGGAGGAGTAAGTTTCAGAATACATGTGTGTATAAGTGCATGTGAGCAAGTGACAGTTTGTGCAAAAATGTGTGTGTGTGTGTGTGTGTGTGTGTGTGTGTGTGTGTGTGTGTGTGTGTGTGTGTGTGTGTGCGCGTGCATGCGCATGAGTGTGTCTTTGCAAGTGTGTGTGTGTCTGTTTGCATGCGAGTCTCAATGAGTGTGTGTGTGTGGTGTGTGTGTTGTGTGTGTGTGTTGTGTGTGTGTGTGTGTGACTACGCGTGTGTCACTGTGTGTGCATATATATATTGTTTGTGTGTGTTGGGGGGGGGGTGTGAGAGAGAGAGAGATAGAGAGAAGAGTGAAGAGAGAGAGAAGAGATGTGTGTGTGTGTGTGTGTGTGTGTGTGTGTGTGTGTGTGTGTGTGTGTGTGTGTGTGTGTGTGTGGAGAGAGAGAGAGAGAGAGAGAGAGAGAGACTCAGCAAGAGAGAGAGAGAGAATGTGTGTGTGTGTGTGTGTGTGTGTGTGTGTGTGTGTGTGTGTGTGTGTGTTGTGTGTGTTATGTGTGTGTTGTGTGTTGTGTGTGTGTGTGTGTGTGTGTGTGTGTGTGTGTGTGTGTGTGTACATTTGCACAATTATTATATCTTACCTGTTTGGTTTTGCATGAAAAACTGAACATGCTGATAGACACTGCATCGGTCATTTGCTTGATACTACCAAATAAAGACTGACAATTCATGCACATAATTTTCATCTGCAGCGTTTGTGTACAAAAAAATAAACTGCAAACATCACATCCCTTTATTCAATGGCATCAAAAAGCAACTTTAAAAAAATCAACTACAATCACTTCTACAAGTTCTACAAATCCAAGTCAGTCTGTACATGTTTATAAGGCTTTTAAAAAGGAACCTCAGTTTCTTCACACTTTTTCAAACCTTCAATAACTATCAAGCCCAACATTGCAGGTTCTTAGTAAAATCTTACTCACACACTGCCTGCTTCTGCAGCATGATGGAGGACGCCCTTTCCCATTTTATCCACCAGTGATACATCTCCACCTTTCTGCAGCAGACAGTGCAGCACTGGAGGCAAGCCTCGCTTGCTGGCATAGTGCACCGGCGTCTCGTCAAAGTTGTTTCTGGCATTAGGATCAGCACCAGACTCCAACAACAGCTTGACAATGTCAATGTACCCAGGAGGCAAGCTCGGTGCAGTGCTGTCTGCCTATGCCAGCCTGGAAAGTACACCAGTATCAAACTTCAAAGGTCTTGATCAAATGACTGACACTTTAAAATGAAACATACACATAATTTGTTTAAAAACTGACTTCTAAGTAGATTCGAACTGTCATTTAAAGTGTTAATTTACATCTCTTTTTGGCTTGTGTACACCATCTTAAACATGAAATCTGTAAAGAAGAACAAATTCATCTCCATGGAAAAAGAAGATTTTGTAAATACTCCCCATTTAGCTAAATATATTATGTCTAACTCTTGCCAATATAACTGACACAGCAACTTAATCCACCCAACTCATCTTCTGTCTCATTCAAAGTTTCAGAAGGTCACATGCATTCTAACTCACTGCAGCCAGACACTTTGCTGCTCAACCAACTGAGGTTTTAAACCTCCTGCCTTGCTCAGTTGCTGATATCAGCTTCCCTGCATGGCAAACTGTTATTTTTTCATGATTTTGTGGCTTTACTACCCTCTTTACTAGTGGATTCCTGATCACTTATTTGTTATTATCCTGCTCTTTTACAACTGATATAGATCTCCCCCCTTGTTTTCAATAATTTCGTCTCCCTGCGTGGCTCTCTCACTCCTTTACAGCACAGCATTCAAGAAGTTTAATACCTGGCATTCACTATTGTGTCTCAGCTCTTCTCTGGTCAACGAACGAGACATCATGGATTCATGAGGGAGGGTAGTGAGACGTACATTTCTTGCAGTCAGTATTAGTTACCATTGAAACTTGTGTACATGAAAGTGTATTTTAGATGAGTGTAGACTTTGCATCCTGGAGTCTAAGCCTTCTCAAGAATAGGCAAGTACTCTAGTCTAATCTGTCCTCCTCCCACCCCCTTCCCTCCCTGCTCCTATCAACCATCTCCCTTGCCAGAGGCACACACAGGTCAGGATGAACACACTATGATTGTGAAGCCCTCTTTCTTTTCCTCAGTCGGTGTGTATGATGGTGAGTCAGATTGCTGCTAACGGCACTGACATGTCTCATTGACTGGCATACTGTGTAGTGCACAACAGGACATGGGACTGGATAGACTCTGGTCACTGGAGCTCTCTGCCAGTGACACAACTCACCATCTCCTGCATTGTTGTCACACCCACTGTCAAGTTGTCAACCTGGGAGAGGGTGGAAGGGGGGGGGGGGTGGGGGGGGAGTGGGGGGGGTGTGGGGTGGGGGGGGTGGGGGGGAGTGGGGGGGGGGGTAAAGTGGGGGGTAGGAGGGAGAGGTCAGATAGGACTGTGAGTTTGACATGGTAAGTTTAGTCAGCTAAAATGGGAGTATAAGATACTAGATAGGTGTCTGATAAATAATGTACCATGTCTATTTAAAGCAACAGGACAGTGAGTTGCCCTAATGGTACATGGGATCAGACGTCGAGTTAGATCAGGCAGAGTTAGCCACAGTGAAGGAGAATCTCTGGGAACCATCAAGTCTGGTCATGTGAATTGCCTCTAGAATGAAATTAATCAAGGGTTTCTCCAATGCCAGGATGCTGCTTGCTCTGGGGATCTTCTTGTACACTATGTGAGACTGAACTCTTACCATGGATTTAGAGAGAATTCAGGCCATGGATATGATTTGTTCAACATTAAACATCATATCCCCTATGAAAGGCACACCAAATCAACTGATCAAGCAGTACATTGAGTCATGGAGTTCAGAGAGAGAGAGAGAGAGAGAGAGAGAGAGAGAGAGAGACAGAGACGAGAGAGAGAGACAGAGAGAGAAGAGACAGAGAGGAGAGAGAGAGAAGAGAGAGAGAAGAGAGAGGAGAGAGAGAGAACACACACACACACACACACACACACACACACACACATACACACAGAGCATACTGTACCAGCCATGTTTATCAATTCCGGTTCCTGGGTTATCTGCTGTCGAGCCAACTCCGCCGAGCCACAAGAAATAGCGTTCATAAGCATGTTGTGCGAAACAGAAGGTGCCGATGGCGCAGGACCACTTGAAACCAACGCATTCATTGTCATTGTGGTGAGTGTTGATCTTCAACACAAGTTCAAATCAGTTGCATATCTTGCCTTCAATAATTTCCACACTCAGGCCACCATGTTGTGATTGTATTAGTTTTCATTTGCAAAAGGAGTTGCAATTGGTTTGTTGTCAAAAGAGAGAGGTGCATTGACCAATGAAAATTGTTGTATGTTCCTGCCAATTAACTCTATCCAATTCCGCTTCCGCTAACTAGCATGCGTCGGGCTTTCGATATAATCATCCCGAAGTATTACAACTAAGGACTCAGAGGTGAAGTCACGACAACGTGACAAGTTTGTTTTGAACTAAACGGCCTGTGACCAAGAGTCAAAAGGTGAGCATAACCAGGCTTAAATGCAGTTTATTTTGTGTTTCGCAGTTTTCAACTCAAACTGTAAGGAACATGTAAGTGCTAACTGCTAGGCTATGTACACATTATCAGCTTCGTCATGGTTTAGCAGCCGCTTTTGTGTAGATCTCATTGTCTGGTACAAAATACGGAGAGAATCTAATGCCATTCTGTCTGTAGAGTTACAGGAAATTAGATCGAAAGAAAGAAGGACTGCTAACCAAAGACTTTGCCATTCAGCCACTGATTCTGTCACTGAAGCGCAAAAGATCATCATCATCATCATCATCCGTTGAGCGGCCACAATCATCAGGTTGATTACTCTGCCGCTTTGGGGTTGACGCAAAAAAAAACCCCACCAAAAACCAAAACAAAAAAACTCATTCACACTCTCACTACACAACAGACAGTAAATTGAATAAAGCTATGCGTGGATCTGCTGGCAGGCTACCACGGTCACCCTGTCCCCCCTCGGGGGTAAGCCAGCCCTGACTACACATAAGGTGCAGCCAGGCCCATTTTAAAAAAAAAGCAACAAACAAACAAACAAACCCACCTATCCCTATATCCCTACTCTGGTTCCTACTCTAATTTGATCGGACCTGACAATGTGTCGAGGGTTTGGGCTGAATACTACTGCCTCAGTCAGGTCATCCAGTCCCTGATGGTATTGGGAAAGAATGCCTGTTGTCGGTATTGGGTGCGGCAATTGATCTGGGTCAGTTGCTGGGAGTGTCCTCTTCTTTGTCTTGGTGGTGCAGGTTTCAGTTTGGCAGCGTCCACACAGACCTCATGCAAGATTTTGTACAACATGGTGAGGCGGGAGGTCTTCCTGCGTTGCTGGAGTGGATCCCAGCCCAGTTTGTCTATCATAGATTTTACACTTGAAGTGTTGTGGTATCTTCTGAGAACCAACCGGGCTGCTCTACTCTGTACTGCCTCAATCCTGCTGATATTTTGTTTCGTGTGATGTTTTCTTGATCCAGCTCCAAAAATGTAGGCCATCAACTTCATCTTCATCTTCATCCGTCGAGTGTCCACAATCATCAGGTTGATTATTCTGACACTTTTGGGAGGTTGACGCCTTAAAAAAAAAAAAAAAAAAAACCTATTTACTGCAGGAGGCTGCTAGCTCATGACCTGAATAGGTCAAGAGTCTCTGATGACACAGCAGTCTCTGTCAAGTTGTTGTTACACTCCTGGATGGTACGTGGCAGGAACGAGTTCAGTCTGTAGTCTCGTACACACTGGAGGCGGTTTAGCTGATGGGAATGCAGTCTTCTTGAGGTTGCAGCTCTGAGTTTGGATTTTCCATCAGACAAGGCCTTTCCAAACTCCACATGTACTAAGTCCTGTCTGATCTTGTAGAGCATGGCGAGCCGTGCAACCTTTCTCCGGTTTTGCAGTGATGTCCAACCTAACTCACTTATCATTTGTTGAACATTTGCATGTCGGTAGTAATTGTTGTTGACAAAACGGGCTGCTCTTTTTTGCACTGCCTCGATGGCAGTGATGTGGTCATACGTAAGCAGCAAAACCAAGACAAGGAGTGGGGTAGCAGACCTGAAGAAAGAGGATGGCAGCAAATCGAAGTCAGACCAAGAGAAAGCTGAGATTTTGAATACATTCTTTCATAGCGTCTTTACTGAAGAAGAGGATGGGGACCTGCCGGAACCACAGGAATGCAGTTACGATGAAGAGCTAAGTGACTTCGAGATTGATACTGAGAAAGTCAGAAAACTTTTAGCAGATTTAAACACTAGTAAGGCTTCGGGACCGGATGGGCTAAACCCAATGCTTTTGTCCAATACTGCAGATGTTCTTGCCACCCCAGTGGCCATGTTGTTCAGAAAATCCTTGAACGAAGGAAAAATCCCAGAAGACTGGCGGTTGGCACGGGTCACGCCTATCTTCAAGAAAGGCAGCAAAATGCTAGCTAATAACTATAGGCCAGTTAGCCTTACATGCATCCTCTGCAAAGTAATGGAAAAATTAGTATGGGAACAAATTGTCAAACACCTAGAAGAAAACAATCTTGTCAGCGAGAAACAACATGGGTTTGTTAAGGGGAGGTCGTGCATCACTCAGCTTCTCGATGTCTTGGATAAATGGACTAAGGTCTTAGATGATGGAGGCTCAGTCGACATTGTTTACATGGACTTCCAGAAAGCGTTTGATAGCGTTCCACACAGACGACTTGTTTTGAAGGTTCAAGCACATGGTATCAAAGGGAAGGTATTACCTTGGATACAGGACTTCCTACACAACAGGCGTCAGCGGGTTGTCGTCAATGGAGCACAGTCACAAGAAGCCAATGTCTCGAGTGGGATTCCCCAGGGTAGTGTCTTAGGACCTATTTTGTTTGTACTGTACATTAACGATCTGCCGAATCACATTCAAAACACTGTACACCTTTTCGCAGACGACACTAAGGTTTTTACACGAAGTGATGATGAAGGAGCTACACATGTTTTACAGGAAGATCTAAACAGGCTGCAAACTTGGTCAAGACAATGGCTAATTGAAGTTCCACTCAGAAAAATGCCATGTCCTGAAACTGGGGAACAAGAAGTCAGATGCTGTGTACCACATGACTGAAGTAAACACCGAAGGTGAGACATGTACCACAACTCTGTCTGAAAGTGAAGATGAGAAAGACCTTGGGGTTTATATTGACAACAAACTGAATTTCAGAGAACATGTGGCCAAGGCAACTGCTAAAGCAAATAGAGTTGTTGGTATCATCCGTCGCTCCTTTGACTTCCTGACTGAAGATACTTTCCTACAACTGTACAAGTCCCTTGTACGACCAGTACTAGAGTATGGACATTCTGTCTGGCAACCCTACCACAAAACACTGTGCCAGGACGAAAAAGATGTTCAGCGCAGAGCAACTAAACTTTTAACATCTCTCAAAGACAAACCATATCCTGAGCGTCTTTCTACTCTCAAACTTCCAAGCCTGGACTACAGAAGAAAAAGGGGTGACATGATAGACTTGTACAAGTTTTAAATGGCATTTACCGGAGTGATCCCTCCGGGGGTTGCGACCTTGTCGTGGTCGGAGGTTTGCGGGGTCCAGTGATCCCTTAGGCTCTGCTGGCGGGGGCATCAATACTTGGAGATAGGCTGTTTTTTTTCATACTGCTTCTAGGCCTGAGAGGTGCAGATGCTGTTTGGCCTAAGCGTAACGTGGTAAGGAGTTGATGCCCCTGGTAGGGCTTCCCATGTCAGATAGGCTAAGGGTGAGGATCCTGACTAAGAGTAACCCGCCTTTCTCCTTTTCTTGTTTTCTGCCTCCCTTATTTGGCCCTTTTCTATCTTCGTCTCCCCTTCAAGTCTTCTTTTCCACACTCCTTTTCTCTCTGTGGTCTCCTTAAGATCCGCCGCGTTTGCCGTGCGGTGCGACCTGTGTCGGAGGGGAATGAGATCCTGGTGATTGAGAGGGCCAGCGCTCTCAACACATCACTTTGGCTCGGACCTCTCCTAGACAGGGAGTACACTTTGGCCCGGGTGTACTAATCGGCTCCCCTTCTTGGGGCTGGGTCAAAACAGGCATTTCTCCGGCTGGCCAAGGTAACCCCTGCAGTGCTCAGCTCTCTGTTCCCGGGAGTTGAGCATGATCAGGGGGGATAGGGTTGGTAGGTTTTTGTCTGTTGTATGTCTCTCCTGAAGCCTGGAAGGGGTCAAGATAGTGATTCTTGGCCCTGGCCCCTTAGTTGGACTCCAAGGTGGGTGGGTAAGGGAGAGATGAAATTTTTGCCTATAAATATGACTTCCATTAAACATCATCCCCCCAAAAAAACTGTCTACGGCTCCGCAAGACCCTCTTACCTCAAACTTTTGGACCCTATCCACCATCAAGGGCTTCGTCTCTGTCTTGGAGCGTTCCGCACCACCCCTGTGTACAGCCTGTACGCAGAGGCGGGCGAACCTTCGTTGTCCAACCGCAGGCTGAAACTGTCTTTGAATTATTACATCCGACTGTTCTCAGAACCGCAGAATCCTGCCTATGACTGTGTTTTTGACCCTCCGTTCCAAAGTAAGTTTGAAAATAACCCGAAATGTATTCCGCCGTTTGGGCTTCGTATGCAGCCTCACGTGCGGAATGCAGGTATAGAACTGGGAGTAGTTTCCGATTTTTCCAAGTTTCCGGATCAACCTCCGTGGACCTTTTTCACACCAGAGATTCGTTTCGATCTTGCAGCTTTTCGCAAAGAGTCTACCAGCTCTCTGGCGTACACGGCTTTGTATGCTGAGCTCTGTTCCAAATTCCCATCCTATCAAAAAGTTTTCACTGACGGTTCCAAGTCTGAGGATGGAGTGGCCTGTGCAGCCTACTGCCCTGGGCTCCTTCTCAGATATTGTTGGAACATATTCATTCAGATGCTTCTGTCTATTCTGCTGAACTTACTGCTCTAGTACTGGCTTTGAAGATAATCTCCCATTCTTCGAGGAGGGACTTTCTGGTTCTGTCGGATTCGCTGTCAGCTTTGGAGGCCATAGCTGGCCGCAACCTTCAGCATCCAGAACTTTTTTTTTTTTTGAACTTTTAGCAAGTTGAAGGCGGACGGTTACAACATCACTCTTGCTTGGGTTCCTGGCCATGTTGGCATCGGCAGGAACGAAATGGTTGATCGTTTAGCCAAGAACGCCACAAGAGAGAAACTGTCCAACACTTATATCCCCTGCTCAGATGTGAAACCCAAAATTAACGATTATGTGAGAGACCTCTGCAGGAGGATTGGAACACACAGACGAGTAACAAACTCTTTCAGATCCGTCCAAACCTTAAGACTTCCTCCCATCCACATCGGAGGTCGTAAAGAGGAACGGTTCTGTGCCGCTGCACACCGGCCATTCGTATTTTACCCATGCTTACCTTTTAAGGAGGAAGAAGCTCCGTGGTGCATTCCATGTCATGCGCCATCACAATGAAACATGTACTTTTAGAGTGTTGGACTTGCACGATGTGAGACACAAACATTTTACGGCGGAGACCATGAAGATCAGTCAGGGATGTCCCGCCTGACCCGTGATCCTTGGGAGGTGTTGTGGGGAGAGAGATTAACATTTTTATCTGATTAAATTTTCCGGCTGAAAAGATTTTTAACAAAGTGTCGGTGGCGTTTGTAGACGATGTCATTTAACAAGATGTGTGAAAGTTGGGTGTTTTTTTTTTTTTTTTTTTTTGTTTTTTTTTTTTTTTGTTGAAAGACGTAGATTGATTTTAACGTGGTTGACAGCCTGATATCCCTTTGCGTCGGCTTGGTCTATAAGCAAACATTATCTATCTTATCTCCCAAAATAAGAAAAGGTCCGTCATTTCGCAAAGGTCGTCACAGGAAGTCCGATGGAGAGACTCCCTGATTCTTGAAATGAAACAAGGCAGTTGTCAGGATTTTGTCTTCTTGGTTGATCATGGAAGTAAGAGCAGGACAAACCTCTTTCTGCACTATGCCCGTTTGCAAATACAGAAGGCTTCCAAGTATTGCAGGAACCACAGTCCATAAAGCACCAGAAAACGGGCACCATTTCTCATCCATGAAAAGTAAAAAACAATCGTGGCAGCTGCTGAAAGCTACAAAGCTTGAGACCGAGAGATCCGGTGACCCCCCATAAACAGCTGAATTTCCTCGAAGGAGTCATTTTCGATGCCAGATCTTAGAGGATCTCAGGCAGAGATCAAAGCGGAACGGCATCCCAGGGTGTGACAGAGGTGCATAGGGGACAGTGAAAAAAGGTGCAGAAAGAGTGGGACACCAACATCCATCTTTCTGATTTTGCAATCCTGTGCTGCCCTCCTATCATCAAGGTAGGATATCTGAATGTCCTATACAAATGTATGTTCCGTCGCCAATGCGTTTGGCTTTCCATAAGCCCGAAGTTTGTCATGTCATAGACCGCTGTTCTGGCAGGGAGGTAGTGGGGGTTTGTTTTGCAAGCTAACCCATGATGGCCTGTAAAGACCCGCGCATTGGTGAAAACTGCTGGTGGGCGACCCACCCCTCCCTTCACCGACAACTGCCCTGATCGAAACAAGAGTCCCACCACCAAACGTAAAAACAGAAAAGAAGGAACGCGGTGGTGGGGGGGGGGAAGGCCTAAGCCGCAGGCAAGTTGTTGGCAGTCAGACGCCACAGCATCTTCATACGCTTCGGCGGTAAAAAAAGGATCGAACACGTTCAGTCTGCTGCCAGACTGAACGATTTTCTTTCTCTAAACTTTGCCAGGAAGACAGATAAGCTTTGGTGGAAGCAGGTCCACCACCTCCCAACCACAGTGAATCCCCTGTGGAGCAAAAAATCCGCCACCCCTCAGACTGCCAGCAGTCTACACATCTGACTGCTGGCAGATTTAAAAAAACAGCACCCAGCAACTCGAATTCCTACTGTCTACCAGTGCCTCGTGCGGGCAAGGGAGTTCAACCAGTGTTGGGGAGATGGTGGAGATAGGAAGAAACCTCCACTAAACCATCTCCCAAATCCTAGACCTCCACCCAGCTCCAAACTCCAGGCCTCTGGTCACCTGCGGGCAAGTCTGGCCAGCAGGTCCAAAGGACCACCACAGCCAGGGAAACTAACTAATAAATTCGCTCCTTAATGCGGACGTTGAAGAGAGATGAGATCTGATTTCTTTCCTTTTCGCAAGCTCTGGCACCATGAATATGTACAAAATGCCATTGGAAAAATCCGGGTCTAAATTCCAACTTCGAGGAGCTGCGTCTTCGTGACAGTCTCTAAACCTTCCGTCGTGGCTCTTCACGAAACTCAAATTCAAAGCCGAAAGACCTTTACTCTTTCTCTGGCTTTAATATCTTTCGGAAACCTGCACAACCATCCACGTTGGACTGTCGCGGTGTTTGCCCTTCTCCTACACAAAACTTTGTTGTACAGTCCGGTCTTTCTGTCTACCTCCCTTCAGGCTGTACTGCGAGAGTCACTCTCCACAAGAACTGTGACAATCTGTTCCCTTTAACTCTCACCTTCTGTCCCCGGTTTGTCGTCAGGGACCTTGTCAGTCTGATAAAGAACTTTCTCGACCTTTTTTGCGTTGGTGACTTTAAAAGAAAACGGTCACAAACCTCTTGGGGTAGTGCCGTACGTTCACCTAGGAAACAGAGGTCTGCTAATTGAGGATGTCCTTTCCAGACTTGATTTGTGTTGTCTGAATGACGATCATGCAACTTATCTCACACGTCCTCAGGTTTCACTTTTCGTGTTTAGATTTGTCGGTTTTGTGACCCCTCGGCTGGTCCTGGACTATGAGTGGTTCTGTCCATGACAATCTGCACGGAAAGTGACCATTTCCCTCCTTACTATACAACCTGTAATAACTGAACACGTCTCTGTCTCTCAGCATCTAAATTATAAGAAAGCAAACTGGGAGCTAATTGCAGCCACTGTATCTAAGGAGTTTCCAGGACACTGATTTTTCAAAGTCCGGATCCACTGAATTCACTGACTAACACTATGGATCAAATGTGCTAAAGCCTGTATTCCATTCCCGTCCATAAACTTCAAATGCAAAAAACACCCTGGATCGATTCAGAATGCACAAATTTCCAAAGTTAGAAAACGGGCTCAGCGTCAGGGATACCAACGACCTTTCGGGTCCCAACGCTCGAGCCCAGTCTCCATCAGAAACTCCGTGCAAATCAAGACACACTTGTAAATCATAAACTTCGGTCCTGGAAGAAGCTTCTGCTCCCAGGCCGACATCAAAAACTTCTAAGAAAAAAGTGTGGAACATTCATTAAGACAATCAAAAGGGAAGAACACCTGTCCCACTGTGAAACCATCTCAATTTCGGATCTTTAATAACAAGAAGAAAAAAGCAGTATAGCTAATCTGCTTGCTTCAACCATTGAAAAGATTCCTCCTCTTCTAATAAATCATCACTTTTGTCAAAAACAAAGCCCTAAAAGAAAAATCACCCTGCAACTTTTCATCCGACAACAGAAGACTATCAATCTTCCTTCACATTAAACCGAGCTGGAAATCTCCTTACTCTCTTGCAGCGATGTCCTCTCCAGGTAGAGATGACATTCATATCATCTACCCTGAAACATCTTCCGCAAGAAGGTCTGAACATCTGTTACATGGTAAACAACCACGTGTGGAACTACAGGTTGCTTTGTCTCCTACTCCTCTTGCGGAAAGGCCCTCAATATTCCCATCCCCAAACCTGGAAAAGATCTTCTAATCCATCTAACACCGTCCCATACTTTGACCAGCTGTGTCTGTAAATTGATGGAAAAATGGTCAATGCTAGGCTCAATTGGAAACCGAAAACCGTGGCCTTTTGGACGAAAGAACAGTGTGGTTTTCCGTCAACCATCGTAGTACAGTTGACCATTTTGATTCGTCTGGAAGCTACACTTAGAACGCTTTTTTAAACAGACAGCCATTCAGTGGCAATTTTCTTTCTTCGACTGGAGGAAGCCTACGATACCACCTGGAAGTCGTTGATACTTCATGATTCCACGATCTGGGTTTTCGAGGTCATCTTCAGCTTTTTATTCAAAATTTTTTTGGAAGAACAGACAGTGTCAGGTCCGGGTTGGGCACTACTCTCTCTGCAGAGTGGGTGTTCTCACAGGGGAGCATACTATCTCCTGCCACTCTTTAGTATTAAGGATCAACAACATAATTTTTTGTTCAATCAGTTCACAGGTTCAGACTCTCATTGTTTTGTGGATGATTTGTGCTGGTCTACGCAACTGGAAGCCTGTACCCGATGTACCAGGTCGCTACTCTCGGTCGCTGAGTGCGTAGATAATAAAATGCCATCGTGGGCGGATGAAAACGGTTTCACCTTTTCTGCTACAAAACCCCATGTATTCACTTCCATAATTTCCTCAGTTTTTTCCAGATCCGGACTTCAAGTAGGGAAATCTCCCATTCCACTGTTAAAGAGGCCAAGTTTCTGGGAGTCATTTTTTGACTACAACTTAACTTTCTCACCATATAAAAACCTCAAAACTGCTTGCCAAAAGACACGTATAATTTTTTTTTCCCCCCCCTTGGTCGGGTCGTAGCACCCACCGACTGGGGTGCGCTGATAAGAAAACTTTGTTGCACCTCTACAGAGACCTGGTCCTTCCAAACTGACTACGGTTGTGCTGTGTAACGGCTCCGCAAGATCTCTTACTCAAACTCTTGGACCTATCCACCATCACGGGCTTGGGGTCTCTGTCTTGGAGAGTTTCCAGCATCCACCCCTGTGTCAGCCTGTACCGGAGGCAGTGAACTCACTGTCCAACTCGCAGGCTGAAACTGTCTTTGAATACTAAATCCGACTGTTCTCAGAACCCGCAGAATCCTGCCTAAGACTGTGTTTTTTGGAACCCTTCCGTTCCAAAGTAAAGTTTGAAACAAACCCGCAATGTATTCCGCCGTATGGGGGCTTCGTATCAGCCTCACGTGCGGAATGCAGGTATAGACTGGGAGAGTTTTTCCGATTTTCCAAGTTTCCGGACAACCACCATGGACCATTTTTCACAACCAGAGATTCTTTGATCTCGCTGCTTTCCGTAAGGAGTCTACCAGCTCTCTGGCGAACAAGGCTTGGTATGGCCGAGCTCTGTTCCAATGTCCCCAGCTAAACAAAAAGTTTTCTTCACGACGGTTCCAAGTCTGAGATGGAGTTCCTGTGCAGCCTACTGCCCTGGCTCCTTCTCGATATTGTTTGGAACATATACATTCAGATGCTTCTTGTCTATTCTGCTAACTTACTGCTCTATACTGGCTTTGAAGAGAATCCTCCCATTCTTCGAGAGGGACTTTCGGTTCTGTCGGATTCGCTGGGCCTTTTGGGACATAGCGGGCCGCAACCTTACAGCATCCAGACCTTTTTACTTTTTTTTGAACTTTTAGGCAAGTTGAAGGCGGAGGGGGGCGGGACGTTTACAACATTACTCTATGCTTGGGTCCTGGCATGTTGAGCATCGCGGGAACGACAGTGTTGAATCGTTTAGCCCAGAACGCCACAGAGAGAAACTGTCCAACACTTATATCCCCTGCTCAGATGTGAAACCCAAAATTAACGATTATGTGAGAGACCTCGTGGCAGGAGGATTGTACACACAGACGAATACACAAACCTTTCAGACCGTCCAAACCTTAAAGACTTCCCCCATTTACGTCGGTGTCGTAAAAGGAAACGGTTCTGTGCCGGCTGCACACCGGCCATTCGTATTTTACCCATTCTTCACCTTTTAAAGAGTGAAGAAGCTCCGTGGTGCTTTCCATGTCATGCACCACCACAATGAACACATGTTTCTTTTAGAGTGTTGGACTTGCACGAAGTGAGACACAAACATTTTACAGCGGAGTCCATGAAGATCCGGCTCAGGGGGATGGCCCGCGCCTGAACGTGATCCTTGGGTTTTGAGAGAAATTAACAATTTTTCATCTGATTTGAGATTTACGGAAGAAGATTTTAACAAAGTTTCGGGTTCGTTGTAGACGATGTCCTTTACAACAGATGTGTGAAAGTTTTTTTTCATTTTTTTTTTTTTTTTTTTTTAAAAATGACTGGTGATTATTTTAACGTGGTGACAGCCATGATGTGGCCCTCTGCGGTCCGGCTGCTATAAGCAACATATCTTATCTTATCTTATCTTACCTAGGATAAAACCACGGTTGAACTATTACCAACAGGGACAGCAAGGACACTCCTGGAAACAATCGAAAGTTCATCACAAACTGAATATTCAGAGGAAACTAACTTCTCTCTCTTCTCTGTTGACAATAGTTTGGAATGGTCCTTCCTGACTCCGTACAGTAAAGCCCCTACAGTCAACACCTTCAGTAACGGTTAGACACTCATTAGCAGGAACTCCTGACAAAAATATAATCCGGAATGTTTATCAACAAGATATCTCATCCGCGACGCACTCCTTCCACGCATGTGAGGTTATCTGATCTCAGTGTTATGCTTAGAATGGTGACAGGCTCTTTAGGCTCAGGACAAGTTCAAGTTCACGTCTTCAAGTGGTCTTTTTGTATGGTCCCTGACTTGCCACACGCATAACTCCAGAACTGGGCGTCACCCAAGTGCTTTGTAGCATCTCTTGAGGACGTTGCCAGCACTGACTTCCGGTGCGCCTCAGAGAAACTAGGGACCTTGTTTGCTTTACTGATGACGTTTTTTTTTTAATGTTAGCCTGTCCCAACTTAGATCCTTAAGAATGTAACCCCTAGGTATTTTCGTTGAAGTACATTGTCAAAGATCGGTCTGTGTAGATGGTACCCTCCCCCCGCTTGGGACACTAAGTTGTTCTTTCGTTTGGGGCTTATGACTGGCAAGTTGTACGTTTGGCCAGGATGGAAAGTCATGTCCCAACTCTGTTCCATTTTTCAAGAGCTATGAAGGTCCTGCTGTAGATCACTGGTCTTGGCTTGATGTTACTTGCCGTAGATACTGTGTCATCTGCAAAGAGAACGTGTCTGTGAGGCGAGAATTTCGGGCATATCCGTTTATGTAGGCCAGACGACTCAGACCTAAAACGGACAGCCCTGAGGTACTCCCGACTTGACACAGATGAAGTCTGATCTCAGTTCCATCTACCACAACAGCCTGTCGCCCGACTTCAGAAACCACCAAAAATCCCACCTGTGACTTGCCCCGTACTCCATACTGATGTAACTAAGTGGGAGAGGGGGGAGGGGGAGTGGTTTAACCTTATCAAAGGCCCTTTTGCGAAATCCATTATGACCAATGTCTGTTTGGCCGCATTTTTTCACGTCCTGTCAGTTTTTCCATCAACTCTTGAAAGGTTGCATTTCGCAAGATCTTCCTCTGGCGAAACCATGTGCGTGGCGAAAGTATCTGTTGCTCTCTGATGTGCATTATAGAGCTCTGACAATGATGTGCTCCATGATCTTGCAAGTACACTTGTCAGAGAAACGGGCCTGTTAGTTTGCAGGATCGTAGTACTCCCCTTTCTTGAAAATCGGTGTGACATTTGTTGATCTCCAGTCTTCGGGTACAACTCCCGGTGTTAATGGAGGACTGGAATATGCGAGTCCCGTATGGGAGCGATTTCTGGTGCAAGAGTCTTCAGTAACCTTGGCCCGTTGGGTGTTATCTCATCGGGTCCCAAGCTTTGTGTGGATTTTAAACCTTTGAGAAGCTTTAGACACCATCCTCGGAGATCTGGATACTGTCAGCTCTGGAAAGTCTGCATTTCCCATCGGCATTTCTCTTTGAACTCTTCCCTCATGTAGGTTTTTCCGTCGGTGAACACAGATTGAAATTGCTTGTTCAGAGTTTCTGCTTGGTCCTTTGGCTCTGATATCAGTCTGCCATTCACTTTAAGAGGAGAGACACCTACTTTTGCAGTCCTCTGGTACTTGATATAGGTCCAGAACCTTTAAAGTGAGGAGGTTCCCCCGGGGAAGTTTCAGTGATGGAGTCGTTTATGTACGCCCAGTATTCTCGTCTGATTTTGCGCTGAATGGTCCTTCTCAGCTTTTGGCATTCATCTCTGAGCTCCTGGGTGCCCTTCTTTTTCATCTTCTTATACAGTCGAGTTCTCCTGTTGATGAGTTTTTTAAGCTCTGGAGTAACCCAGGGTTTGCTGAACTTGGGGCGGGCCTGTTTGGATGGGACGTATGTGCTGCTTCAGAGTTGGCCGATTTAAACTTGGTCCAGAGCTCTTGGGTTGAGAGGCTACCCTCTTCCTTTTCCAGCCTACTATCTAATTCCTTCATGGCTTCCCTCATGCCGTCCCAGTTTGCTTTGTTATATAGGTGTATCTTCCTCGGATTTTGCTTCGTCTTCTGCACATTTACATT
Source organism: Conus ventricosus (assembly GCA_018398815.1). Taxonomy (NCBI): domain Eukaryota; kingdom Metazoa; phylum Mollusca; class Gastropoda; order Neogastropoda; family Conidae; genus Conus; species Conus ventricosus. Next base: position 21,688,534 of record CM031595.1, on the reverse strand, counting down.
ATACTCGCAGTACATGATCTCGTGGTCCGATACGCCCATAACAACTTCGACTCTTGAGACTAGACTTGGTGTGTTTGTGAGGACTAGATCAAGAGTGTTTTCGAGTCTGGTGGGTTCTGTGACCATCTGTTCAAGACCATGATCCCTTAATGTCTCAAAGAACTCCTTGTGTAATTCGACATATGTTGTTTTCTTCTTCAAAGTGATCGACTCCCAATCCCAACCTGGGAGGTTGAAATCTCCCCCAATCATCACATGAGCGTTGGAAATCGTTGAGGACCGATCTAGGGATCCTTTGAATTTTCTCGGGCCTACAACATCTTTGGTGTCAGGTCGGTAGAAGGTACTCGGGTACAGTGTCTTTTTCCCAGCTACTTTTAGGGCAGCCCACACAATCTCACATTCTGTTTGTAGTTCTGGTACAGGTACTTTTGACTCTTGAGGTCTGACCGTACCGCAATCAAGACCCCACCTCCATCTCTATTCCTGTCTGTCCTGTACAGTTTGTACGGTCCTGGTATGGCCTCATTGTCTGCAATGCCCTTATCCAGCATGGTTTTTTTACCAATATATATCTGGTCTCATGCTGTCGATAACATTTGCATGGCTGGTTCTTTGCAACAGCTGACTGGAGGTTTACATTCAGTACTCTGAGTGGTCGGTTTCTCCATTTATTTGTTGGCTGGCTCTAGAAGGAGTAGATGTGTGGAGTGGGGAAGCTTGATTCTGTAGGGTTTCACAGAGGAGTCAAGCTGAGATTACTGATGTGACTGAAGGCCCGTCATTGATGTGCAGTTGAAAACTATGACACTATTCGGGTTTCCACACAAGGCCAGTACCACGGGCTATCTGTCACATTTAGGTTTGCATACAGTCATCTGAGATGCTTTGTATCGGCATGGAACCAATACCCACAGGTCTCACACTCTACTCCTTTATCATCCCAGGTAACTGTCTTGTCACACTCGCCACAAGGGAAGTGCTCCTCTGAACTGTTAACGGAGGGGGATGATGATCTGTTTCTGTTAGGGCCTGGGTTGGATTCTGGTGCGTATAGATTGAACAGGAGAACTGTCAGGTAGAGTTGGACTTTAACTGTTTTCTGTCTAGTAAACAATCTACACCTCCTGCTGTAGTCTTTAGTTGACAGTATGCTTGTTGTTAACTCAGTCCCATGTTGTGAATTTGGCAAATTGTCTTTTGGCAAAACCATTTTGCATCACATCTAATAAGCCATCAGGTTCAGGTGTTTCAGCTTTCATCCACT